>LR738711.1:420831998-420871199 GCA_902687465.1 Secale cereale
TTTTTTTTTTTTTAGACCGACCGTGGTGTCACTTGACATCCGATCGGCATTTCTTTTATATTTTATTATTGCTAATATTTATTTTCTGCAATAATTATTATTCACTATGCCATGTTTTAATTCATGTCAGCATGCATTTAAAATAAGTCTGTCATGAGCATATGCATATAGTTTAATTCATGACCATATAATTGTTTGCTGCATTTGTTATATCTTTTGTCCATGATGTTTGCGAGTACATTCAAACGTACTCACAGGCTTGTCCCTGGCTATCTACTTGGTCAGGTTAGGAGTTCTGCGAGAAGTACTACAGCGACGTTCGTGCGAAGCCTAGGAGTGCAGCCACGCAGGATAGGAGTTATCCGGGTCAGCTGTCCTGTTGGGAAGAAACCCCATCGTTGTAAAGATCCGCAAGCCAATTCCTTCATCCACCACCGGAGTCATTGTTATTCAGTAGACCTTTATGGTCTTATGTCAAAATTCTTGTAATGCTTGGTAATCTGTAACAAGTATGTGTCCACCAGTAACAGTAATCCTGGGCTGGTGATGACACTAGGGGATTAATTTCTGGAACATTATGTTCCCGAAATCCGGCCCCGACATGCGTGAGGCCGCAAAGTGATATGATATGTTACAAGCTAGACCTGTGTGACTTAGGATCGGGGTCCTGACAGCCGATCCCGATCGGATCGGGAGGATCCAGTCAAGGCCGCACAGCGCCGCTGGCCACTTGGGCCTTCTCACGCGGCCCAGAGCGCCCCATGGCCCAGCCGAGAGGCCAGCCTCCCCGCCGGCCCAAGCCAACGCCTACCCCGACCCGGGCCGTGGCCCAGTAGCCGCGTGGTGAGCACCTCTCCTCTAAGCCCCGCTCGGTGTGCTTTGTAGCTATCTGTCGCTCGCAGTAAAATTGCTAAGTCCCCGTTTTGCAACATTTAGATGCATACTTTGAGTGTTGATAGCTTTGTGCATGTGTGTCCAATTTGAGCATATTATATATCAAAATGTTCGTCTCTGAATGCTCTACATGTCAGTTGCATTTTCATGCATGATACTATTCATTTTGATGCCTTAATCTTTGTTGAAAAACTGCTATGTGATGTTACTGCTCAGCTCTAGTTGTCTGTCAACAATATGTTAGCATGTTTGTGAGCTCGTATCTTTGCGCATGTTGGTCCAAATGGAGTGTATGATATGTCAAAATGTTCGTCTTGTGATGCTCTTCATGATGGATACATTTTCATACATGTTAGAGTGCATTATGCCATGTTTATCTCTGTTGCAAAAGTGCATGTTGCTGTTAAGTGCTGAAAACTTGTTATAACTTGCTGATTTGTCTTTTCCATATCTTTTCGTGTGATTTTTGTTTGAGCATCATGTCAACATGTTTTAGAAGCACAATCATGTCATCTTTGCTGTGGTGCAATTCAATTATCATGATATGCCTTGTGGTGAGTTCAACAAGCTTGCAAAGTGGCCTACTCGCTGTTTGTTAGGTTCAGACACTTGTTGAAAACTGCTAAGTCTGAAACTGTTATATTGTGATGCCATGTTTGCTTGATGATATAGTCATATCCATGCATGTTTTGGAATGTCCAATGACCATGTCTTGAATTACATGTTATGCTCTATCCATCCATGTCCTTGTTTGCAATTATAGGTCGATGTAGCTTGTCTCTTTCTTGCTCTCAAATTGCTATAAAATGTTTTTGTCAGCCTGTTATCAGTAATTTCAGTTTTTTCATGTGAATAGCTATTGTTCTATGCATTCTATGACAATGTTATTGCCATTAGTAGCTTCATAAACATGTCTTATTGCTGTTGGTTATATTCACATGCCATGATATGCTTTGAGATGAGTTGCACAAGCTTGCAAACATGCCTACTTGTCGTAGTTGCTGCCATGTTCAACTTATTTCACTAAGTCTGTGAAATTGTTACTATTTGCAATCTTGTCATGATGTTTTGAGCATGTTCTATTGGTGTTTGGTAGTAGCTCAGTGATCATGCTTGTAGTGCTTGACAGGTACATGCTTGCCGTGCCCTTTGATGCCATGAAAAGTTCATGTAGCATGTTGTTTTTATGATTGCAAAGTGCCTAGTTGCTGTTTTGGGACAGCTTGTTGTTATATCTTATTTAATGCGTATGTGTTGAACCGTTGCTCTGTTTTTTTTGGGCATGCTCTATATGAAACTTGCTTGTTTTTACATGTAGATGCATCATATCATGTTGTATACATGTTTGGAGTGTGTTTGCTTGATGTTTGAATGCATCTTGCATCTATGCCATGTTCAACTTGTTTTGCTCATATCTTCTAGGTCGTAGCTCCGAATTAAATGAACTTTATATGTAACTTGACTAGAATTTCGTGTAGATCATCATGGTGCATGTTAACTTAAGGTTTGTTCAGATCTGGACCAATTTCGAAATTTTCATATGAGGACTTACCGGAATTGTTATATGTTGTTTTCGGCCTCATTTAAACTTGCTTTGTGTGATGTTCTTGCATGCTTCATCTCTTGCCATTATTTGCATCATGTAGCCTTGTCATGCATCATACTTGGTTGAGCATCGTGTCTTCTATTTCTGTTGTGTGTTTACCATGTTGCTTGCTTCTTCTCATTAGTGCTTGTTTCGTTGCGATCGTGAGGATTCGTTCGGCTATGCTTGTTCGTCTTCGTGGCTTCTTCTTCTTCATGGACTCCTTCTTCTTCCTTGAGGGATCTCAGGAAAGATGACTGTCACCTTGGATCTCATTACTATCATTGCTATGCTAGTTGTCTCTATGCTATCGCTATATGTCGCGATGCCTATCTTTTGTTGTCAACCTCTCATTGTTGCCATGAAACCTCCAACCTTTGACACCATCCCAGCAAACCGTTGTTTGGCAATGTTACCGCTTGCTCAGCCCCTCTTATAGCGTTGCTAGTTGCAGGTGAAGATGAAGATTGATATATGTCGGATCTTGGATTTTGGGAATATCACAATAGCTCTTAATTAAATTAACACACCTATATACTTGGCAATGGGTGGAAGGCTTGGCCTTTTGCTCGGTGTTTTGTTCCACTCATGCCGCCTTAAGAACCAATAAACTGGTGTTATGTTCCTTGATTTTGCGTTCCTAACACGGTTGGGTATATGTGGACCCCTTGACAGTTCGCTTTGAATAAAACTCCTCCAGCAAGGCCCAACTTTGGTTTTAATTTGCAACATAATAAAAACTTAATTAATTTATTAAATTGCATAGGGAGTTAGCGCTACCCGAGGATTCTTTTCCACATACTGGGGGGCCAGTGCCAATGGTATTGGTCCCAAACGGGTAGACTGTGGGTCCGCCTCGGGGAAACTCGAGGTATCTGGTTACCTGTAGGATGTCCCATCCGGACGTGGCCTGAGACGAGATACGCGCAGCTACTATCAGGGTGTCGGCACGCCGGGAGGTCTTGCTGGACTTGTTTTACCATTGTCAAAATGTCTTGTGCACTGGGATTCCGAATCTCATCGGGTTGTCCGTAAGATAAAGGGTTTTTACCTCTGCTGATCTTGAGAGCTTGTGATGGGCTAAGTTGGGACACCCCTGTAGGGTTATGATCTTTCGAAAGCCGTGCCCATAGTTATGTGGCAGATTGGAATTTGTTAATGTCCGGTTGTAGAAAACTTGACAGAGGATCCGAAATAAAATACACGAACTGTGTGAGTAACCGTGACCGTCTCTTTTCATTTGAGAAGAGAACACGGTGGGGTTATGTTTGACTCATAGGTAGTTCAGGATCACTTAGAGATCATTACTAGTTTTCTACCGTTTGCGTAGATGCTCATCTTATTATTGTACTCGTAAGTTAGCCACCATACATATGCTTAGCCGCTACTGCAATCTCACCACTTAACCTGTCCCTACACATTAAGCTTTGCTAGTCTTGATACCCATTTTTATGGGATTGCTGAGTCCTCGTGGCTCACAGATACTACAACAACAATTGCAGGTGCAGGTTTCCGATGACTTGACGTGAGAGCGATGTTTACTTGTGTTGCAGTTCTTTCTTATTCTTCTTCATCAGTCTTGGGATAGGTTCCTCGTCGGCACCCTGGGATAGCAGATGGATGTCGTTGTGTTTTCATGTTTTCATCCGTAGTCGGATGTCTTGTGTATGACGTGTTGTATTCATGTGACTATTGTATGACTTGTATGTATCCCCATCTATGTATGTAATGGTACGATGTAATGATATCCATCTTGCTAAGCGCCCGAAATGTATTTGTGCCCCAATCACGAGTTCATCACGTGATCGGGATAGAATCGCATCTTGGGTGTGACAGGACGCGGAGCCGGGTGTGTTGCAAAAGCAACAGAGGCAAGAGCGCATGTCACGAGCTCGAGCTTGTTGCCATGGTGGACATGGCGGACATGGCTTCAGGCGCGAAGGGATGGACTACGACGACTGAAGCTACGGGAAAGAAGATGGGGAGGTGCGGATCATCACCGTGGGGCTGCTGCTGGAGTCGTACGAGGTTGTCGAAGACCGGAGATGGCGAGGAGATGCGTTGATCGGGGCGGAGGCTTCCGGTTCTATGAAGAAGATGAAGTCGAGGACGTCGAGGAGGGAGCTCCCGGGCCATGCGGGCGATGGCGTGGAGGAATAGGAAGGCAGAGATGATCAAGGTGCTTCTCGTAGAAGAAGACGGGTGGCAGTGGGCTACTTCACGCCGGAGAAGAGATCGGTCTCCTCTCGGCCATGGCGTCGGCGTGTGGTGGGCGACTTACCTGGTGGCGGCGACAAGAAGAGGGTAAATGGACATAAGGGAGGCTAGGGTAGGGTTTGGACAGGTTTTATAGGAGGTTGGAGAGGTCTTCGGGCGTCAAATCAAGCGAGCGTCGACGTGGCGGTGTTGGATGCACTGCCGTACAGGAAAGAAGAAGAAGAATAGGGTCTCTGGTGCAGGTGGGTTTGGTGGGCTGAAAGTGAACAGGTAAGTGGCAAGTAGGCTGGCCCATGGCTGGGCTGAGGCGTTGGGCTCTCTCTCTCTGCCTCCACATTACTTTTCTCTTTCTTATTTCTTCAGACAGAAAAATAAAGAGAAAAGCATAGAGAGTTTGGCAAAGAAGTAGGATGATACAAGGATATATCCGAGATCCTAAATTTATGCAAGATTAGAATAAAATGAATTGGCAATTTTTAGAGGTAGAAAATTATTGAAGTTTGAATAAGATTCAAACTTGAGCCATTTTAAAACCAAACCAAAACACATCCAATTGAGCTAAAATTTAACAGAGTGGTTACTGACAGGGTATAGGATTTATATGAAAAGAATGAACATTTTTCTGGATAGAAAAATGTCACATGAAAAAATAATTGGGATAAAGAAGAAAGGGGCAGTTTGAATGGGATTTGCATTGACCATGGCTTGGTTTGGGCGTCGAGGAGAACTGGGACCAGGAAAACAAACTTGTGAAAGAGGGGAGATGGAATGCACACAAGATCACATGAACATAGAAATGCAACCAACAAGATGACCATGCATGATGTAGTACAATGAAATGGCAAGAGGCACGATGAAACATATAACAAAGCAAGATGATCATGGCAACAACAAGGATGGCACAAAGCAATATAATAAATGATGACATGATGCAAGAAGCAAACATATGGCAATGGCATTCATCATGATCATGGAAACAACATAGAGAAAATAAATATGCAAAACAATTATGATGATATAACAAACACAATAAATACACGGCAACAACTAAGGTAATTGGAAGGCATCTGGAGCATCAGTCTCGGGCTGTCACGCCACAACAAAAGGAAAAACCTGCTAGAGGCCGTGAAAAGGGAGAAGTAGATGATGTGAGTGATGAGAAGGATGAGGAAGAGACCAGCGATCAAGAATTCCAAAGGGCAACTGAAGCCATGTGTGTTGATGGGGGTGCATCCTTGCATTCCTCTCATCTCCAGCTCAAGCAATGGGCGCGTGAGATCAACGCCGTGGAACCAGCTATGGAATCCCGAAGGCCACTTAAATGGTCATGCACGCCTATCATCTTTAACGAGGAGGATCACCCTGACCGCACCATCGCAGTCGGGTGTTTGCCGTTGTTGGTCTCCCCAACGATCTGCAACCTCAAGGTAACAAAGATGCTAGTTGATGGTGGGGCTGGGTTGAGCTTGATCTCCCCCAAGGTGGTTCAAAAGCTACTGATTCCCGACAAAGAGCTCAAGGCTACGGGCACGTTCCAAGGAGTCAACCCCGGTAGCAGCCATCCTAAGGGAAATATTACACTGCCTATAATGTTTGGTGGGGAACTGCTCGCGTTTGATGTTGTTGAACTTCCTTTACATTACAATGGAGCTCTTGGTCACCCAGCTCTGGCAAACTTCATGGCAGCGTCTCACTATGCCTACAACACGGGAATCATTTCCATTCCGTCTGACAAGAAAGATGTAGTTATATGTGTGGACAAGATGTATCGAGACACGGTAGCAGCTGAGCCTATGGAGACCCTAGCTCCTGCCAAGGAATCAACCAAAGGGAAGAAGTCTAGCAGGGACGCCGGCAAGAACTCCGGGAAACGCACCTCTCCGGAGTGTGTTGCACTCATCGGTGACCTGCCAAAGAGTTCCGCTAGCAAAAGATCCAAGGTTGCCTCCCCTGCGACAAAGAAGGTCCCGGCAAGGCAGGATGGCACTGGTGGTACATTTACCATCAGTCCCACCCTTGATGACAAATAGGAAAGTTCGCTCGTTGCCTTCCTGCGGGCAAATGTTGATGTGTTTGCTTGGAAACCATCTAACATCCCCGGTGTTCCCAGGGAGGCAATCGAGCACCACCTTGCTGTCTGCCCTCATGCTAGGCCCATCAAGCAAAGGGTTAGAAAGAATTCCCGAGGAAATCAAGAAACTGGAAGCAACTAGTTTGGTCAAAGGGGTGTTGCATCCAACTTGATTAGCGAACCCGGTAGTGGTGCACAAGGCAAATGGGAAATGGCGGCTTTGCATCGATTTCACTTATTTGGCAAAAGCATGACCGAAGGACCCTTTTCCCTTGCCGTGCATCGATCAGATTCTTGATTCCACTTCCGAATGGGATTTGCTTTCCTTCTTTGACGTATACTCTGGGTACCACCAGATATTCATGGACAAGGAAGGTGAAGAGAAAACCGCGTTCATAACTCCATGTGGCACATGATGGTCCCCAAGTGCAGGGAATCATCGTAGCAATTCCCAATGGTGGAAGTGATAAGTATGGAGTGTCGAACCCACAAGGAGCTAAAGGTAAGATCAATATTCTCTCAAGTCCTATCTGCCACTGATACGACTCTACGTACACCGAACATTTGCTTCCAACTAGAAACGAGAAATAAAACTACGTTGTGGGTATGAAGAGGATAACTTTGCATGATATCAGAGAGCTAAAATATAAAAGTAGGTGATGTTATCACAAAGTTAGAATATATTACTAAATATTATAAATAGCGAGTGTGGAATAATGATGGATCGGTGTGCGGAATTGTCCTAGGCAATTGTTAATAAGACCAGTAGTCATCATTGCAATTTTATATGAGGGAGAGGCCTAAGCTAACATACTTTCTCTTCTTGGATCATATGCACTTATGATTGGAACTCTAGCAAGCATCCGCAACTACTAAAGATCATTAAGGTAAAACCCAACCATAGCATTAAAGCATCAAGTCCCCTTTATCCCATACGCAACAATCCCTTACTCAGGTTTATGCTTCTATCACTCAAGCAACCCACTATAAGCGAATCATGAACGTATTGCAACACCGTACACCGGGAATCCCTCACGCTTGCGCGACACGGAGGGCACCATAGGACAACACCAAAATAAAACATACAACTCGTACCAATCTAGATCATCAATCAACCCAAAGACAAAGGATATCTACTCAAAACATCATTGGATGGCAACACATCACTGGATCATAATATGTGGCATAAAGCACCATGTTAAAGTAGGTATTACAGCGGGGTGTGGGAGAGTGGACCGCGTAAAAGACATGAGGATGGTGATGATGATGGTGATGTTGATGAAGACGATCACCACGGCGATGATTCCCCTCCCGATGGCACTCCGGCGCCACCGAGAGAGAGAGAGAGAGAGGAGGAGAGGTTCTCCGCCTTGTGCTTCCTCCTCCATGGCCTCCCAATAGATGGGGAGAGGTTCTCCCTCTTGTCCTTGGCCTTCTTGGCGATGATGGCCCCTCCGGATCCTCCTCCATGGCCTCCGGTGATGATGGCCCCCTCCGGCAGGGTGCCAGAGAGGGCCTAGATTGATTTCTCGTGGTTACAGAGGCTTGCGGCGGCGGAACTTCCGATCTAGGTTATTTTCTGGAGGTTTCTTTATTTATAGGAATTTTTGGCGTCGGTCTCATGTCCAGAAGGTCTCCGAGTCATCCACGAGATAGGGGCCCATGCCCAGGGGGGTGGGCGCGCCCCCACCCTCGTGGACAGCCCGTGAATCTTCTGTCCCAACTCTTTTACTCCAAGGGCTTATTTTGGTCCATAAAAAATCATCAAAAAATGGCACGTCAATTGGACTCTGTTTGGTATTCCTTTACTGTAAAACTCAAAAACAAGGAAAAACAGAAACTGGCACTAGGCTCTAGGTTAATAGGTTAGTCCCAAAAAACATATAAAATAGCATATAAATGTATATAAAACATCTAAGATGGATAATAGAATAGCATGAATACTTCATAAATTATAGATACGTTGGAGACGTATCAGCATCCCCAAGCTTAATTCCTGCTCGTCCTCGAGTAGGTAAATGATAAAAGAAATAATTTATGAAGTGTGAATGCTAGCAGGTGCACAAGTTTGATCAATGATAATTTCAATCACCTTTTCTAGCATCATTATGTGTCATAACTGTAGCTCATCTCATAAAACTTTTCATGATCGAGTAACAAGCTATTCACACGTTAAAGTATAGATCATAAACTTTCTTGAAAACTAACAAACATTGCCCTTAGTCATCAAACAATTGCAATTCATCTTATTTTTGGGAAGGGTCTATGTAAGAGCTTTGATTCAGAAAACTCCACATACTCAACTATCATTTAATATTTCACAATTGCTAACACTCATGTGATATTTATGGGTTCAAAGTTTTAATCCGACACAGAGAAAGATAGGGGCTTATAGTTTCGCCTCCCAATCATTTACCTCAAGGGTAATGTCACCAATAATAATTTATGAAAACCTACATCCAAGTGGATATATATATCCGGATCGCTCCAACACAAAGTGATTGCTAAAGGAAAAAGTGTAAAAAGGAAAGGTGATGATCACCATGACTCTTGTATAAGGGTAGAAGACAAAAGTAAAAGATAGGCCCTTTGCAAAGGGAAGCATAGGTTGTCATGCGCTTTTATGGTTGGATGCACAAAATCTTAATGCAAAAGAACTTCACTTTTATATTGCCGCTTGTGATAAAGACATTTATTATGCTGTGTGTACCTTTTATTTCTTCCCTATCACAAGTTCGTATAAAGCTTATTTTCTTCGCACTAATAGATCATACATATTTAGAAAGCAATTTTTATTGCAAGCATCGACGACAACTTACTTGAAGGATCTTACTCGATCCTTAGGTAGGTATGATGGACTCTCATGGAAAAACTAGTTTAAGGGATGTTTGGAAGCACAAGTAGTATTTCTACTTGGTGCAAAATTTTTGGCTAGAATGAGAGGGAAAGGCAAGTCCAAAATTTTGGATGATCCAAGACAATATAACGTTTCGGATATCGGAAAACGTAACCCATTAAGTTGTCTTCCTTGTCCAACATCAACCTTTTAGCATGTCATATTTTAATTAGTTCTCACAATTACAAAAGATGTCCAAGATAGTATATTTATATGTGAAATCTCTCTTCCTTCAATATTCTTTCATGAATTGTTCAAGTGACCAATTATGCGTTTGCTAACTTTCAATAAGTTTACTACCTATACTTATTCTATGTGAAGTCATTACTCCCCATGGTATAAGCATATGAAACATATATAAATTCAGATTTATGATATTCAATTCATTCAACCATTTACTCATAGTATGTATGTGAAGCACGTGAGTAAATGACAAACTACTCCAAAAGATATAAGTGAAGGACACTGAGTAGTCAAATAATTAACTAGCCATGGGAAGATTCTTTTTCATTCAAGATTTCAGATCCAATGATTTTATTCAAACAGCAAGTAAAATTGAAAATATGCTCCAAGAAAAACACATATCATGTGACGAATAAAAATATAGCTCCGAGTAAGGTATACCGATAGTTTTGAAGACGAAAGAGGGGATGCCTTCCGGGGCATCTCCAAGCTTAGGCGATTGAGTCTTCCTTGAATATTACCTTGGGGTGCCTTGGGCATCCCCAAGCTTAGGCTCTTTCCACTCCTTATTCTCCTCATATAGATATCTCACCCAAGGCTTGAAAACTTCAACCATACAGAACTTAACATAACTTCGTGAGATAGGTTAGTATGATAAAGAGTAAACCATTCACTTTGGTACTGTCAAAGACAAGGTTCATAATTGTTCTCACACAATGCCTACTGTACCATCTCATTTGTACACTTTATATTGATAAATATAAGACATAGAAACTAGAAAACAAGCAAACTATGCAATGAAAACTGAATCTGTCAGAAACAGAACAGTCTGTAATGATCTGAACAACAACCATACTTCTGCTACTCTAAAAATTATGAAATAAATTGGTGGACGTGAGGAATTTGTCTATTAATCTTCTGCAAAAAGAATCAACTCAAAAGCACTCTTCTGTAAAAAAAAATAGCAACTAATCCCGTGAGTGCAAAGTTTCTGTTTTTTTACAGCAAGATCACATTAACTTTCACCCAAGTCTTCCAAAAGGTCTTACTTGGCACCTTATTGAAACAAAAGCTATAAAACATGATTACTACAGTAGCTTAATCATGTAAACACACAAAAACATTAAGGGTTAATATTGGGTTGTCTCCCAACAAGCGCTTTTCTTTAATGTCTTTTAGCGAGGCATGATGATTTCAATGATGTTCACATAAATGATAAGAATTGAAACATAAAGAGAGCATCATGAAGAATATGTCTAGCATATTTAAATCTAACCCACTTCCTATGCCTAGGGATTTTGTGAGCACATAATTTATAGGAACAAGAATGAACTAGCATAGGAAGGCAAGACAAGTATAACTTCAAAACTTTAAGCACATAGAGAGGAAACTTGATATTATTGCAACTTCTACAAGCATGTATTCCTCCCTCATAAACAATTTCAGTAGCATCATGAATGGGTTCAACAATATAACCATCACATAAATCATTCTTTTTATGATCTACAAGCATAGAAATTTTACTACTCTCCACATAAGCAAAATTCTTCTCATTCGGAATAGTGGGAGCAAACTCGAAATAGTGGAATCATTACTAACTAAAGTTGACACTCTTCCAAATCCACTTTAGATGATAGTATTATTCATACTCCAAAACATATAAGTAAAGCTCATGGAGTATTCTAGGATTAATACGACTAGCAAATATCCAAGCTCAAAATATATAAGTGAAGCACACGAAACATTCTATAAAACCGCACTCAAAAGATATAAGTGAAGCACAAAGATCATTCTATAAGATCATACTCAAAAGATATAAGTGAAGCTCATGAAGAAATCTATAAATCAAGGAAGGGCTATCTCATACTAGCATGGTTCTTAAAGAAAAAAATAGGAAAAAACACAAGGGACGCAAATCATGTGAACAAAACAAGAACCGAGGTATACCGATAATTGTTGAAGAAGAAAGATGGGATGCCAACCGGGGCATCCCCAAGCTTAGATGCTTTAGTATCCTTGAAATATTTACTTGGGGTGCCTTGGGCATCCCAAGCTTGAACTCTTTCCTCTCTTTATTCTTCTCACATTGATAGCTCCTCGATCTTCGAACACTTCATCCACACAAAACTTTAACAAAAACTTTGTGAGATCCGTTAGTATTATAAAGTAAATCACTACCTTTAGGTACTATTGCAAACTTATTCCAATTTCATACTAGCACTTTATCTACTGTATTCCAACTTCAGCATAGTTCATACCCCCCGATACTACCCATATATTCATCAAAATAAGCGATCAACACATAGAAACAGAATCTGTCAAAAACAGGACAGTCTGTAGTAATCTGGAAGTTTAGTAAACTTCTGTAACTCTAAAAAATTCGAAAAAAATATGACAATTTGGAAAATTTGTACAAAAGTAATGTGCAAAAAGTTCCAGACCCATTTGACCTTCCAGTAAAAAATGTAAAATCATGCGCTATAGCCAAAGTTTCTGTTTTTTTGTTCTGCACATAAAAAATAAGCAATCTAATCACCCTAAAACCAAAGCTTGGCACATTATTTTTATAATACAATGGATATATACAAGGGGATAATTATTTACAGAGAAACTTCCATGAAAAATTCTAAATTGTTTCCGTGAGCATGAACACAAGTGCTCAAGGTCAACCCTCACTTCTTCAATGCATAACTTCCCAATCACTTCTCTTTAAAAAAAATTATGCATAAGAGGCAAGTAATTTTTTTTATTTTCATTCTTTAAAAAAATTGTATGTTTCACCCACAACTAAACAGAAACAAAAAGTAAAAACAAAATTTACTTAGTGAAGAAAGCAAACAAGCACACACGAGAAAATCAACCCACGCTATTGCTCCTCGGCAACGGCGCCAGAAAAGAGCTTGATGGTCCCCAAGTGCAGGGAATCATCGTAGCAATTCCCAGTGGTGGAAGTGATAAGTATGGAGTGTCGAACCCACAAGGAGCTAAAGGTAAGATCAATATTCTCTCAAGTCCTATCTGCCGCTGATACGACTCTACGTACACCGAACATTTGCTTCCAACTAGAAACGAGAAATAAAACTACGTTGTGGGTATGAAGAGGATAATTTTGCATGATATCGGAGAGCTAAAATATAAAAGTAGGTGATGTTATCACAAAGTTAGAATATATTACTAAATATTATAAATAGCGAGTGTGGACTAATGATGGATCGGTGTGCGGAATTGTCCTAGGCAATTGTTAACAACACCAGTAGTCGTCATTGCAATTTCATATGAGGGAGAGGCATAAGCTAACATACTTTCTCTTCTTGGATCATATGCACTTATGATTGAAACTCTAGCAGGCATCCGAACTACTAAAGATCATTAAGGTAAAACCCAACCATAGCATTAAAGCATCAAGTCCCCTTTATCCCATACGCAACAATCCCCTTACTCAGGTTTATGCTTCTGTCACTCAAGCAACCCACTATAAGCGAATCATGAATGTATTGCAACACCCTACAGCGGGAATCCCTCACGCTTGCGCGACACGGAGGGCACCATAGGACAGCACCAAAATAAAACATACAACTCGTACCAATCTAGATCATCAATCAACCCAAAGACAAAGGATATCTACTCACAACATCATAGGATGGCAACACATCATTGGATCATAATATGTGCCATAAAGCACCATGTTCAAGTAGGGATTACAGCGGGGTGTGGAAGAGTGGACCGCGTAAAAGAGACGAGGATGGTGATGATGATGGTGATGTTGATGAAGACGATCACCACGGCGATGATTCCCCTCCCAATGGCACACCGGCGCCACGGAGAGAGAGAGGAGGAGGAGAGGTTCTCCCCCTTGTGCTTCCTCCTCCATGGCCTCCCCCTAGATGGGGAGAGGTTCTCTCTCTGGTCCTTGGCCTTCTTGGCGATGATGGCCCCTCCGGGATCCTCCTCCATGGCCTCCGGTGATGATGGCCCCCTTCGGCAGGGTGTCAGAGAGGGCCTAGACTCATTTCTCGTGGTTAAAGAGGCTTGCGGCGGCGGAACTTCCAATCTAGGTTATTTTCTGGAGGTTTCTGTATTTATAGGAATTTTTGGCGTCGATCTCACGTCCAGAAGGTCTCCGAGTCATCCATGAGATAGGGGCCCACGCCCAGGGGGGTGGGCGCGCCCCCACCCTCGTGGACAGCCCGTGACTCTTCTGGCCCAACTCTTTTACTCCAAGGGCTTATTTTGGTTCATTAAAAATCATCAAAAATTGGCACGCCAATTGGACTCCGTTTGGTATTCCTTTTCTGTAAAACTCAAAAACAAAGAAAAAAACAAAAACTGGCACTGGGCTCTAGGTTAATAGGTTAGTCCTGAAAACCATTTAAAATAGCATATAAATGTATAAAACATCTAAGATGGATAATATAATAGCATGTATACTTCATAAATTATAGATACGTTGGAGTCGTATCAGCACGTACAGCTTTTTACGTTTGCCTTTCAGATTGAAGAGCGCTGGTTCTACCTTTGCAAGGGTTGTATAGGACAGGTTTGAGTCCCAGCTGCACGGAAATATGGAAGATTACATGGATGATATAGTGGTCAAAACCAAGGATAAGGCAACACTCATTCATGACTTGGAGTAAACTTTTGCAAACTTGCGCAAGATCAATTTGAAGCTCAAACCTGAGAAGTGTGTGTTTGGTGTCCCATCTGGAAAGCTCCTTGGTTTCTTTTTGTCTCAACGGGGAATAGAATCCAATCCCGACAAGATCAAAGAAATCGATCATATACAAGCGCCCAAGACTATCAAGGACGTAAGACGCTTGGCCGGATGCATTGCCGCGCTGAGTAGTTTCGTCTCCAAGTCCGCTGAGCGTGCCTTGCCCTTTTTCAAAATCTTGAAAAAGGCTGGCCAAGTGAAGTAGACCCCGCAAGCAGAAGGAGCGCTGCAAGACCTGAAAGCTTATCTTTCCTCCGCTCCTACCTTAGTCGCGCCTAAGCCACAAGAACCGTTGTTTCTATTCTTAGTGGCACTAAATCAAGTGGTTAGTGCGGCGTTGGTGGCGCAGCGAGAAGTAGATGAAAATGCAGTTGTTGCGGCTGATTCCGCTGGATATGGAGCCGAGACATCCGCGGCAAGACCTAGCGGAAACCATGTAGAACCAAGGCAAGCAAGTGGAGGCGGTCCTAAAGTAGCCGCAAGGAAGAAAGTGGTGCAACAGCCAGTGTACTTTGGCAGCTCCCTGTTACAAGGGGAAAGATCAAGGTACTCTAGAGTATAGAAGCTGATCTTCGTCCTTATTATGGCCTCGAGGAAACTGCGCAACTACTTCCAAGCCCACGAGATCACAGTCGTTACCCGCTTTCCACTACAATGCACATTGAGGAACCCAGAAGCCACCGGCAGGATAGTAGAATGGGCACTAGATTTGTCAAGCTTTGGTTTGAAGTATGAGAGCACTTCAACGATTCAGAGCAGGGCATTGGTGGAGTTCATTGCAGAATGGACCCCACGACAGATGAAGAAGTACCAGAGACAACTCTCCCCGGCAAAGAAGCGCCTAAGGAATGGATCATGTATTTTGATGGTGCTTTCTCGCTGCAGGGTGATGATGTTATAGACCTAGGGTAGGGTCACGGGCCTGACCCAGATACCCCACCCAGGTCACTACCCCAGAAGCTCAAGAGACAACTCGAAGACAGCAGAAACAGTCGAATGATACAGCCCAAGAGGACATTTCACTCGACTGCACACCTCCATTCAGACGACTAAACTCCACTCGGAAGGATGAGGGCACTCGACCGTACAAAGACACTCGGCCCCCGAAGGTCAAAGGTCCCGTTAGGCCAGCAACGGTCATGCATTCATTTTGCAGTAATGAATGCCTTTATCAACCTTTATTGCAGGCGTTATCAGTAATTTCCTGCCATTATGTACATTGAACCCTTTGTAACGTGGGGATGGTTGGGGTCATGGCGCACTCTATATAAGCCACCCCCTCCTCCAGTACAAGGGTTCGCACGCCCTGTAACTCAAGCACACATATACATTCCAGTCGACCACCTCCGGGCACCGAGACGTAGGGCTTTTACTTCCTGCGAGAAGGGCCTGAACTCATAAACATCTTGTGTACAATCTCACCGTAGCTAGGATCTTGCCTCCCCCTACGTACACACTACTCGTACTGTCAGACTTAGAACCAGGACAGTTGGCGCCCACCGTGGGGAAGGTGTCTTAGCGACTTCCGGTGAGGTTGCAAGATTTTTTCTCCGACCTCCGTCATCATGGTTTCCGGTGGTGATTTGGCACTGGGCCACGAGATCCGACTCGGCGCGCTCGTCTTCGTCGCCGACGACTCCGCTTGCTCCAGGATGCCCCCCTCGACGTCGAGGCGCTACCCGTCCGCGGGGCCACGCACTTTCGTGCCAGCGCCTGTGGCGTCCTTCTCCGGCAGCCGTCGACTCAGTATCGGCCGGCTCCTTCATCGTCTATCGTCCCCGCTGGACGCCACCGCAAGCGATCCGGTCGGTCGCGGCTCCAGCGGTGGGTGAAGCACGCGGTGGCTAGCCAAACGGCCACCCCTCAAGTTGCGGCCATCGAGCCCGACGAATACCACTACGGGCTGGTCGATCCGTCGACTGAGTCCATAGACTCACTTTCCGAGTGCGGGAGCAGGGACCCCGCGGCTGAAGTCCTCATGGTCGACTCACGGTGTAGTCGTATGACCATGATGGGTACATTCCCCAGCCCCTCACCGCCGAGCAAAGGGACGAGCTCTGTCGCCGCAATGAAGATGCACTTTACACCCCTATCGTGGGGAACTCTCCAGAGGCTCGGGCCCTGGAAGCCACGAGCCTAGCCACTGTGGCTGAGTGCGCGCGACTGGAAAGTATCCAGCGTTCACTCAACGAACGGGCCCGCCGACTGATCCCCGAATCTAGTCGACGGCCGCTGCAATCGTTCCCGCGCGAACCTTAGGTATTCCGAACGCCAATCCAGAACCTCGAAGCTGCAGCCCGCATCGCAGATTCTATCCAGCAGTCTCAGTCGGAGGCTGGGAGAGGCTTGCAGCAGATCTGGGCGCTGCTCCGGACGGCAGGAGAGCAGAACGCAACTGTCTCTCAGTCGCGTAACAGGATTCACAGCAGATCAGTGGCGATAGACACTGTCTGGTCGGCTCACAGCCCAAGGTCACCTCCGAGGCGCGAGGGCCGTGGACCCCGTCAAGACTGGCATCTGGGTCGGAATGACTAACAGTACGATCGTCGACCCGGTCACAACGATCGCCACCGAGTGCCTACTCCTCCTCCGGGAAGCGGATCGTCCTCGCCCAAGCGACACGACGGCAGGCGTCTGCGTGACGACGAGCGGAGGATTCGCCCAAATCCTAGAAGGCCCGGCTTTGACGCAAGATCGATTCTTGAGCAAGGCCTGGTTGTCAGGAACCGAGCGTATAGAGAAGAGCAAGGCAGAGATCCCCCGAGTGGCAGCCGAGTGTTTGTCTCTGGGCCTGAGTGTCTTAGCAATGCCATTAGGGCTGCTGATATTCCCCCCAACTTCAGATTGGCGGCGGGAGTGAGTAAGTTCACTAGCGAGTCGAAGTCGGACACTTGGCTCGAGGATTACCGTGTAGCTGCGCAGATCGGTGGTGGCAATGATGATGTGGCTATGAAGCATCTCCCCCTGATGTTAGGAGGCTCGGCCCGGGCATGGCTAAATGAATTGGCCCCTGGGAGCATTTACAGTTGGGAAGAGCTAGCCCGAGTGTTTGTGAGGACCTTCGAAGGCACCTGCAAACGACCCGCAAGGCTGGCGGAGTTACAGCATTGCATTCAGAAGCTGAATGAAACCCTGAGAGAGTACATCCAAAGGTGGACCACCTTGCACCACACGGTGGAAAACGTGTCCGAGCATCAAGCAGTCTGCGCCTTCAAGGAGGGCATGCGGTACAGAGAGTTGAACCTGAAGTTCGGTCGGACGGGAGATATGTCCTTGACTCGGATGATGGAAATAGCCAGTCGGTACGTTATCAGAGAAGAAGCCGATCGAGACCGTAGCGGCAAGAAATCAGTCGGCCAAGATGACCAGAATTCCAATCGGAAGCCGAAGCGCAAAGCAGAACCGGCAGTTCAGGGTGAAGCTACAGCCGTTAACCAAGGGAAAGGCAAAGGAAATCCTAAATGCCCTTGGATCCCCAAGAAAGTGGAAGATCAAGCAGGGAATGACGTGCTCGACCTGCCATGTCCTATCCACACGAAGAAAGATGAAGAGCGGAACTTGGTTTATCCCAAGCATACCACTCGACAGTGTCGGCTCCTGATCCAGAATTTCCAGAAAGATCAACCGACTGAGAAAGAGAAGGAATCGGAGGAGACGGAGGACAAAGAAAAGGATGGAGGTTAACCCCAGATCAACTCCACCTTGATGATTTTTGCTGACATTGAAAGCAAAAGTCGACTGAAAGTTATCAACAGAGAAGTCAACATGGTTGCTCCGGCAACAACGACGTACCTAAAATGGTCCAAGACTCCCATTACATTCGACCAGTCCGATCACCCCGCACACATTGCAACCCCTGGGCGGCAGGCGTTGGTGGTCGACCTAATTGTCAATGGTACTCGTTTGACCAATGTTCTGATGGATGGCAGAAGTGGCCTGAACATACTATACGCTGAAACCCTCCAAGGGATGGGCATTCCGATGTCCAAGCTAAGTGAGAGCAACATGAGATTTCACGGGGTCATCCCCGGAAAGAAAGCCGACTCACTTGGTCAGATTTCACTCGACGTGGTTTTTGGCGATTCGCAGAATTTCCGCAAAGAGAAGCTGACGTTTGAAGTGGTGGACTTCCACATCGCCTATCACGCCATACTGCACAGCCCTGCCTACGCCCGTTTTATGGCTCGACCGTGTTATGTGTACCTCAAACTGAAGATGCCGGGACCCAACGGCGTGATAACCGTCACGGGGAACCGACAGAAGGCAGAAGAGTGCTTCCAGAAAGGCTCGAAAATTGCTGACGAGTAGATGGCAGCAGTGGATATGGAGGAGTACCAGAAGAATGTGGATCCGAGTGATTTGTTGCTTGCTAAGAAGCGAACTTCCGAGTGAGCATTCCAGACGCCGTGGGAGACGAAGATTGTGCACATTCACCCCACCGACCCCAATGCGGCTCTGACCCACATCTCAACTACACTCGACAGGAAATAGGAAGAAGCGCTCATCCAGTTCCTCCGTGAGAACTGGGATATCTTCGCATGGAAACCATCCGACATGCCGGGTGTACCCAGGGGACTGGCTGAGCACCATTTGCGAGTCGACCCAAAAGTGAAACCCGTGAAAGAACATCTCCGTCGGTCCTCCGCGAAGAAGATAAAAGCAATTGTCAAATAGGTGGCTCGGCTTCTGGCAGTTGAGTTCATCTGCGAGGTCTACCACTCCGAGTGGCTCGTCAATGTGGTCATGGTCCCCAAGAAGGACAAATCCCTCCGCATGTGCATTGATTTCAAGCATATCAATTGGGCTTGCCCGAAAGATCATTTTCCTCTCCCCCGCATCGATCAGATAGTTGACTCGACTGCGGGATGCGAGCGTTTGTCTTTTCTGGACGCATATTCCGGGTACCATCAGATCCGACTGTTTGGACCCGACTAAATCAAGACAACCTTCATCACCCCATTCGGGTGTTTTTGTTATGTCACTATGCCTTTTGGCCTCAAGAATGCCGGCGCTACCTTCATGCGCATGATTCAAAAGTGTCTGCTGAAGCAAATTGGTTGGAACATGGAAGCGTACATGGATGACATCGTGGTCAAGTCACGTAAAGGTTCCGACCTACTGACAGACCTCGCTGAGACATTCACAAACTTAAGAAGCTATGATATCAAGCTTAACCCATCGAAGTGTACATCCGTAGTTCCAGGTGGCAAGTTGCCTGGTTTCCTTGTTTCACAACGGGGAATCGATGCCAACCCATACAAAGTCAGTGCCATCCTCCGAATGAAGCGCCCCGTGCGCGTACACGACATCCAGAAGCTAACTGGTTGCTTGGCCGCATTGAGTCAGTTCATTTCTCGTCTCGGTGAGCAGGCATTACCTCTCTACCGACTAATGAAGAAGTCTGAAAAGTTCGAGTGGAATTCTGAAGTTGAAGCAGCGTTTGAGGAGCTCAAAACCCTGCTTTCCACCCAGCCGGTACTTGCTGCCCCAGTCAGCAAAGAGCCTCTTTTACTGTACATCGCGGCCACTGGACAAGTTGTCAGCACTGTACTCACGGTCGAGCGGGAAGAAGAAGGCAAAGCCTACAAAGTCCAACGCCCAATCTGCTACATTTCCAAAGTATTGACTCCCTCCAAGCAAAGATACACGCATTACCAGAACCTTGTGTAAGGGATTTACATGACCGCAAAGAAAGTTGCTCATTACTTCTCAGATCATTCGATTTCAGTCGTCAGCGACGCCCCACTATCGGAAATTCTGAAGAACTGAGATGCAACTGGTCGAGTGGCCAAATGGGTGATTGAACTCCTTCTGCTAGATATCAAGTTTGAGGCGAGGAAAGCCATCAAGTCTCAGGCAATCGCAGATTTTGTGGCCGAATGGATCGAGCAAGAGCAACCGACTCAGATCCAGTCGGATCACTGGACCATATTCTTCGATGGATCCAAGATGTTGAACGGATCCGGTGCAGGTGTGGTTTTGGTGTCCCCCAGAGGCGATAAACTCAGTTATGTCCTTCAAATCCACTTCGATTCTTCAACCAACGAAGCTGAATACAAGGTGCTTTTGTACGGGTTGCGTATGGCCATCTCACTTGGCGTCCCTCGCCTGATGGTATACGGCAACTCAGACTTAGTGGTCAATCAGGTGATGAAGGAGTGGGATGTCAGAAGCCCGGCAATCACCAGTTACTGCAACGCGGTGCGGAAGCTGGAAAGAAATTTGAAGTTTTAGAGCTCCACCACGTTCCCAGAATCAAGAACCAGCTTGCTGATGACCTCGCGAAGATAGGGTCCACTCGGAAACCTATACCAAAGAATGTGTTCTTAGAGCGTCTGCATGCCCCCTCTGTCAAAGAGGACCCCATCACAGAGGAGCCCCCACAGCCGATAAGTGCATCAGATCTGACTGAAGTCGAAGTTCCTGCGGTGGTCGACTTAATCATGGAGATCCTGGTGATCACGCCCGACTGGACTATGCCGTACATAGCATACTTTCTCAGGCAAGAACTCCCAGAGGATGAAGAGGAGGCGCGTCAAGTTGTTCGTCGATCCAAAGCCTTTACTGTCATTCATGGTCAACTCTACAGGGAGAGTGTCACCGCTCAGCGCTGCATCACCACTGAAGAAGGTCGAATGATTCTGAATGAAATTCACTCGGGAACTTGTGGCCACCACGCTTCCACTCGGACTAACGTGGCCAAGGCATACCGAGCTGGATTCTACTGGCACCGAGCAAATGAGATGGCAAAGGATATCGTAGACAAGTGCAAAGGATGCCAGTTCTACTCCAATATGTCTCACAAACCTGCGTCTGCCTTGAAGACCATCCCGTTGGTTTGGCCATTTTCCGTTTGGGGGTTGTACATGGTCGGTCCCTTCAAAACCGGCAGGAGTGGATTCACTCACTTGCTCGTAGCAATCGACAAGTTTACCAAATGGATCGAAGCCAAGCCCATCAAGAACGTCGGCTCGAGCACCGCCATCAGCTTCATCATAGAATTGATATTCAGATATGGAGTCCCCCACAGCATCATCACGGATAACGGCTCCAACTTTGAGTCGGACGAATTCAGAGTGTTATGTTCCTCCCAAGGTACTCAGGTCGACTACGCATCCGTAGCGCATCCGCAGTCAAATGGCCAAGCTGAAAGAGCAAATGGTTTGATCCTCCAAGGCCTGAAACCGCGGCTTATGCGCGGCCTCAAGCACGCCGCTGGAGCTTGGGTGACTGAACTACCATCTGTCTTATGGGGCTGAGGAAAACTCCGAACCGGTCGACTGACCGTACCCCCTTCTTCATGGTCTATGGTGCTGAAGCCGTGCTACCGAGTGATTTGTTGCACAACGCCCCTCGAGTGGAACTCTTCTCCGAAGTAGAAGCAGAGCAAGCCCGTCAAGATGCAGTCGACCTCCTGGAGGAAGAGCGTGAGATGGCCTTGATCCGCTCAACCATTTACCAACAGGACCTGCGACGATTCCATGCCCGCAATGTTCGAAGCCGGGCATTCCAGGAAGGAGACCTGGTTCTCCGAGTACGTCAGAAGCGACCTCATAAGCTTGCCCCAGCCTGGGAAGGCCCCTTCATCGTCACCAAGGTACTACACAATGGGGCGTACCACATCTACAACGTGGCCAAGAAGAAAGATGAGCCTCGTTCGTGGAACGCGGATCTGCTCCGCCGCTTCTATACTTGAAGCACTCGACCAGTCGAGTCGTAATAAGAACCTTCCAGTTTGTTTTTTCAAAGACAAGTTCACAACGATTCCTTAATGATTACTGATTACAAAGATGCATGTTCTCAAATCCCCCAATGGGTGCTTAGCCGAATCCGATTCACCTAAGTTACAAAAAATACTCCGAGTGAAGAGCAACCCTCTCACTCGGGGGCTTAGCTGCGACCTCGTAATCGCCTAAGTTACAAAAATCCTCCGAGTGAAGAGCGACCCTCTCAATCGGGGACTTAGCTACGACCCCGTAATCTCCGAAGTTACAAAAACACTCCGAGTGAAGAGCAACCCTCTCACTCGGGGACATAGCTGCGACCCCATAATCACCTAAGGTAAAAAAACATTCCTAGTGAAGAGGAACCCTCTCACTCGGGGGCTTAACTGTGACCCCGTAATCGCCTAAGTCACAAAAACCACTCCGAGTGAAGAGCAACCCTCTCACTCGGGGGCTTAACTACGACCCCATAATCGCCTAAGTTATAAAAACCACTCCAAGTGAAGAGCAACCCTCTCACTCGGAGGCTTAGCTGCAACCCCGTAATCGCCTAAGTTATAAAAACCACTCCAAGTGAAGAGAAACCCTCTCACTCGGGGGCTTAGCTGCGAATCCGATTCGCCTAAATCCACTCCGAACCAAGAGCGACCCTCTCATTCGATGGCTTAGCTGCGACCCCGCAATCCCCTAAGTTACAACGTGGCTATGTCCTCCGAGCTACGCCATAAGTACAACGTGGCTCTGTCCTCCGAGATATGCCACATGTAATACGTGGCTCTGTCCTCCAAGCTACGCCACGAGTATGAAGTGACTCGACCCTCCGAGCTACGTCACAAGTACAACGTGGCTCGACCTTTCGAGCTACGTCACAAATACAACGTGGCTCTGTCCTCCGAGCTATGCCATAAGTACAACGTGGCTCTGTCCTCCGAGCTACGCCACAAGTACTATGTGGCTCTGTCCTCCGAGCTACGCCACAAGTATGAAGTGACTCGACTCTCCGAGCTACGTCACAAGTACAACGTGGCTCTGTCCTCCGAGCTACACCACAAGTACAACGCGGCTCTGTCCTCCGAGCTACACCACAAGTACAACGTGACTCTGTCCTCCAAGCTACGCCACAAGTATGAAGTGGCTCGACCCTCCGAGCTACACCACAAACACGACACCGACTCGAAACTCAAAAGAGATCGAAGGGAATCAGAAGCAAATGCGTCATAAAAAGGAATCAAGTGCAGATAAAGCCCCACAAGATTTGGGCAGAAGTGCTCGGGCATCGAGCCTACGAGAGTTTAAACGATTACAAAATCACTCGGCATTCCGAGGCAAATTGAATCAGAGTATCAAAGTTTGTTCACTCCTCAGGGGGAGGAGGGCTTGCAGGCGCGACGTACTCCTCCAAGTCAATCCCGTCGGCAATACGGGTAGCAGCTTCCAGGAAAGTCTCCATGAACAACCGGAATTGAAGCTTCTTCGTGTTGGCAACCTTGAGCGCGGCCAGCCTCTCCTCCTTCACTTCCTTGTAGTGCACGCGGACCAGATACAGTGCAACGTCAGCACCACAACGGGCAGATGATTTCTTACACTCCTGCACTCGACTAGGGATCTCATTGAGTCGAGCCATCAGAGACTCGAGGTCATTCTCTTGCACAGTCCCCCTCCAGAGTGCAGCGTTAGTCCGAGACATCACTGCCTTCAGTCGAGCGAGGTAGCCTGTGGCGCTGGTGAGGCGGGACTCCAGTCTCAAGACATTCATAGCCACTTCATCTTTGACAAGAGAGTTGGCGGGGTCCAAACCCGGCTCGACCAGCCCAGTCTCCTCCTCGAAGTTACGACAAAATTCTACATAGGCAAAAACACGATGAGTTAGCGAGCATGATATGAGTCGACCGTTTTGAGTCAGTCGAACAAAAGGAACATACCTTCAAGCATGAGGTACCACTTCTTCGTGAGGTCTCCCAGATAAGCTTCCAACCCGTTCTTCTTCTGGAAAAGGCCCCGACCTTCTCGTCCAGAGCGATATTGGCCCTCTTCAGTCGAGTCACTTCCTTGTTGGCCGCACCAAGAGAGTCCTTCAGTCTGGCGATTTCTTCTTCAAGCTTGCCGACCGAAGCCAGCTTCTGTTCTGCGAGTTTAGTTTTCTCCTGCGCCCTCTGCTGCGTCGCTGCCAGGTCAAGGTCCTTCTGCTCCAGAGCTGCCTTCATTTGGTCTACAAGGGACATTACTAGACAGATGAACATAAGGATACACATGACACACTCACTGGAATTCAGTCGACCAGCTATACACTTTTATTACCAGACGCTTCGTCCTGGGATTTCTTCAAATGCTCCCTGGCCAGCTCCAGGTCAAGATTGAGTTGGACCTGCTTCTTCTCAAGATCCGCGAATTTCTCCAAACTCGCAAGATTTCTGCGGCCAACAAAAGAAGACAGGATTCAAAGACTACAGCCGAGACAAATACTCAACAGTAGTCTCGGTGGGTGCACTAAGCGTGCCCCCACTGGTTCTCACTCGGTCGGATCAGTCCTGCGCGAGTGAGAAGAGTTTGAAACAAATAAACAAGACAAATTCTAAGACCACGGCCGACTGACTTCAGTCGACCGTGGCCTCAGGGACTACACCCAGTGGGTCCACTCAGCGTGCCCCCACCGGTCCAATCGACACAAAAAGACCGATTAGATTACAAGAGCTAAAGCTACAAGGAGATCCGGGACACCCAGTGGGTGTAACATCATCTTACGAACAAAGCAGTAACATCATCTTACGAATAGAGCGGTAGTTTTCAGAATGAAGACCCCAACAACACAGCAAGTCAGACGGAAAAGACAAACCTGGACATTGGTTCGAAGAGCTGAACTGGCATTATAGGCAGCCATGCTAGCCTCATACGCTGCCTTCGTCCGCTCCATCATCAACCCCGCCTGTCGAACGGCCTCCTTAGCCACACTCACGGGGTCGTCCGGGACGTGATGGGTAGCGAAAAGCACGGACGATGGAGCAGTCGGAGCAGTCACAGGGTTAGCAGCTGGAACTGTCGCCACGGAGGGACGGTCATTCGACACGGGAACAACAAAAGAGACCGTGGTCCGAGCCACGCCCCCCTGTTGCTGGGCCTCAGAGCCAGAGGGTGTCTTCCGACCCCTCCTTCCCGTGCCTCTTCGAGACACCTCCACGCGGTCCTCCTCCTCATCATCATCATCAAGAAGTTCAATGACATTGTTCGGCCCTTCAGAGAACAATCAAGAAGAAATTCAGTCGACTGACAATCCAAGTAGCAAAAGCTAAAGCATAGCCAAGAAGCCGCACCTGCGTGGGACGTGGCAGTGTCTGCGGTCTCCTCATTGTCACGACCCTTATCAGCATCCATTGAGGTCAGAGAAGCAGCAGCGCTGAAGATTTCACGGAAGGTGAGTCGACAGAGGCAAAAGTGATGTCTAAGATAAAAGAAGAACGAAGCAAAGCGACACTTACATGGAAGCAATCGGGACGTCCACTTTGATCTTTGCCAAGGCCTTCCGAGGCTTAGAGGTGGCGACCTTGGGCTGTTTTGGCGCTTTCTCAATTGGATCTGGGGTAGACGTCCGAGTGCGCTTCTGCACCTGGGAGCTAGAAGGACCCGTCCTGGCACGCGTCGTCTCTGGGTCGTGCTTCTCCTTGGAACGCTTCCTGATGCGGGGCGGTGACTCGACTTCCTTGCCGCTGCTGGAATCCTCACTCTCCTCCACCGACTCCTCGTCGGACTTCCAATCGGAAGCCTCGCCTACGCCCTCTACCCCCTCATGGATCTGTTCACCATTCGGCTCTGAGTACATGTCTGTAAAGATCTACAGAAAGAAGAAACAATTGTACACCAGTCAGAATCATCAAATATCTGCAAGCGAGAAACAGAAAGTTCACTCGGAAACTAAGGCCGAACCTTGTCTGGTTGGTGGTCTGCGTCGAACGGGTGAACCCTACCGGTCCCCCGAGGATTGTCCTTGTTCCCCGTCAAGCACTTCAGGCACAGTTCCACCGTCTTCGCAACGGCTTCCTCTGGATGGACCCGAGAAGTGTCGTCGGCGCCCGAGTACATCCACATCGGATGATCCCAAGCTTGGAGGGGCTGGATCCTCCTCTTGAGGAACACCTCGAGCAGATCCACCCCAGTGACCCCGTCGCGGACCAGCTGAACCACCTGATCCACCAACATATCCACCTCTACCTTCTCAGCCCGACTCACAAGCAGTGTCGGTGGCTGGCCGACTCGATCTAAAGAAAATGGAGGAAGTCTGGTCGATTGACTAGGAGTCGGGACGTCTTTGCAATAAAACCAAGTCGACTGCCATCCCCGGACAGACTCGGAAAGGACCATGGCAGGCAAAGTGCTCCTACCCCTAGTCTTGATACCCAAACCACCGCACATCTGGATGACACGCGTCTTCTCGTCGCTCGGGTTTGCTTTCTTGACAGTTTGGGAGCGACAGGTGAAGATATGCTAAAACAGGCCCCAATGCGGTAGGTACCCGAGGAAGTTCTCACACATCGAAACAAAGGCGGCCAAGTACGTGATGGTGTTGGGGGTGAAGTGATGCAGATGGGTGCCGTAGAAAGCCAGGAACCCATGGAAGAAAGGGTGTGGGGGCAAGGAAAAACCTCGGTTGACGTGGGTCGCGAGGAGAACGCACTCGCCCTCCTGCGGCTGGGGCTCGAGCTCATCCTGCGGTAGCCGCCAGGAGTCGCGGACGATCAGGCCCTCCTCCACTAGCTCCTCCATGTCCTCCGGTGTCATCGTGGACCTGATCCAGTCCCCCTAGATCCAGCCAGGCGGGAGCCCATACCTCGACGACGACCCTCGATTGGATCTCTTCCCCTTCCCCATCGTCGCTGCTTTCTTCGAACAATCCAGAGCCGCCGTCTTGTCCTTGCCCATGGGGGCTGAGCCGGCATGAGCTGAGCGGTGGAAAGCGGAGAGCAAAGGCGCGGCGAAGGAGCGGAGGAAGAAGAGGCAGAGATTGGGCGCACAGTGCTTTCGCCTCGGCTGCAGTGCTTATTTATAGCACGGTGGTCGAGTGACTGACTGGTGGACCCAAGCTATCTTGTCAAATCCCGCAACAGGCACGCACCCAATACGTGGCGAAAAAGGCGGCGCGGGGATCGAGGCACCCCGAGCGTATCCAATCCGATTACTGCGGCACGCCCCGTCCCGCGCGCTTCCCCAAAATTCAAATCTGGCCAAATCCGGAGGCCAGAGAACAACCAATCGCGTCGAAAGTTTCGCACCCTGATGACGCTCGGAGCCGTGCGCAAAAGTTCACTGAACGGTCTACCCAAGCAAGTACACTCGGTAGTTTTTGAATCGATTAAGGCAAATAAGTCAAGGTTGAAGGGTCAGCTTGGCCCACAGATTCAAGGGAGACTCCCCAGGGACATCAAACTTGGACCAAAGCGAACTTCAACACTCTCCTCCACTCGGATCTCAATCCATTCGGGGGCTACTGATGATGCTACAAACCAAGGGTAGGGTCACGGGCCTGACCTAGATACCCCACCCAAGGTCACTACCCCAGAAGCTCAAGAGACAATGATACGTCCATTTTGCATCATGCTTATATGTTGATATTTATTGCATTATGGGATGTTATTACATTTTTTTCACAATACTTAAGCCTTTTCTCTCTTATTTTACAAGGTTTACATGAAGAAGGAGAATGCCGGTAGCTGGAATTCTGGGCTGCAAAAGGAGCAAACTCTGGAAACCTATTCTGCACAACTCCAAAAGCCCCAAAACTCAATAGAACTCCGTTTCAGAAAATATAAAAAATATCTAGCGAAAGAAGTTCACGAGGGGGCCATCGGCTGTCCACGAGGGTGGGGGCGCGCCCCCTGCCCAGGGCGCGCCCCCCTGTCTCGTGGGACCCTAGAAGGCCCCCCGATGCCCATCTTCTCCTATATGAGGTGTTTTGACCTGGAAAAAATCAAAAGGAGGCTTTCGGGACCAGACGGCGCCGTCTCGAGGCGGAAACCAATCTAGGGCTCCGGCAGAGCTGTTCTGTCGGGGATACTTCCCTCCGTGAGGGGGAAATCGTCACCGCCGTCATCACCAACAACTCTCCCATCTTGGGGAGGGCTATCTTCATCAACGTCTTAACCAGCACCATCTCCTCTCAAACCCTAGTTCATCTCTTGTACCCAATCTTTGTACCCCAAACCTCATATTGGTACCTGTGGGTTGCTAGTAGTGTTGATTACTCCTTGTAGTTAATGCTAGTTGCTTTATTTGGTGGAAGATCATATGTTCAGATCCATTATGCATATTAATACCCCTCTAATCATGAACAATATTATGTCTTGTGAGTAGTTACTTTTGTTCCTGATGACATGGGAGAAGTCTTGCTATTAGTAGTCATGTGAATTTGGTCTTCGTTCGATATTTTGATGAGATGTATGTTGTCTCTCCTCTAGTGGTGTCATGTGAACGCCGACTACATGACACTTCACCATTATTTGGGCCTAGAGGAAGGCATTGGGAACTAATAAGTAGATGATGGGTTGCTAGAGTGACAGAAGCTTAAACCCTAGTTTATGCGTTGCTTCGTAAGGGGCTGATTTGGATCCATACATTTCAGGCTATGGTTAGGTTTACCTTAATACTTCTTTTGTAGTTGTGGATGCTTGCATTAAAGGTTAATCATAAGTGGGAGGCTTGTCCAAGTAAGGACAGCACCCAAGCACCGGTCCACCCACATACCAAATTATCAAAGTACCGAACGCGAATCAGATGACCGTGATGAAAACTAGCTTGACGATAATTCCCATGTGTCCTCGGGAGCGCTTTCCTTTATATAAGAGTTTGTCCAGGCTTGTCCTTTGCTACAAAAAGGATTGGGTCACCTTGCTGCACCTTATTTACTTTTACCTTTTGTCACTTGCTACCAATTACCTTACCACAAAACTATCTGCTATTTATAATTTCAGTGCTTGCAGAAAATACCTTACTGAAAATTGCCTATCATTTCCTTCTGCTCCTCGTTGGGTTTGACACTCTTACTTATTGAAAGGACTACGATAGATCCCCTACACTTGTGGGTCATCAAGACTCTTTTCTGGCACCGTTGCCGGGGAGCGAAGCGCCTTTGGTAAGTGGAATTTGGTAAGGAAACATTTATATAGTGTGCTGAAATTTATTATCACTTGTTACGATGGCTCAAAATCCTTTGAGGGGCTTGTTCGGGGTATCTTCACCCCGAACAGAAGAGCAAAGAGTTGCTCCTCAACCTACTGCACCTACTGAAAATGTTTGCTTTGAAATTCCTTCGGGTATGATAGAGAAACTGCTTGAAAATCCTTTTACAGGAGACGGAACATTGCATCCCGATTTACATCTAATCTATGTGGATGAAGTTTGTGGATTGTTTAAGCTTGCAGGTATGCCCGAGGATGTTATCAAGAAGAAGGTCTTCCCTTTATCTTTGAAGGGAGATGCATTTACATGGTTTAGGCTATGTGATGATATGGGATCATGGAACTATAATCGTCTGAAGTTGGAATTTCATCAGAAGTTCTACCCTATGCACCAGGTTCACCGTGATCGTAATTATATTTATAATTTCTGGCCTCGCGAAGGAGAAAGCATCGCTCAAGCTTGGGGGAGGCTTAAGTCAATGTTATATTCATGCCCCAATCATGAGCTCTCAAGAAAAATGATCATTCAAAAATTTTATGCTCGGCTTTCTCTCAATAATCGCACCATGCTCGATAATTCTTGTTCTGGCTCTTTTATGATAAAGACTGTTGAATTCAAATGGGATTTATTGGAAAGAATTAAACGCAACTCTGAGGATTGGGATCTCGAGAAGGAAAGGTGTCAGGTATAACCCCTAAGTTTGATTGTGTTAAAGCTTTTATGGATACCGATGTTTTCCGTGAGTTTAACACTAAATATGGACTTGACTCTCAGATAGTAGCTTCTTTCTGTGAATCTTTTGCTACTTATGTTGATCTCCCCAAGGAGAAGTGGGTTAAATACCATCTCCCTATTGAAGTAAAAGTAGTTGAACCTGTTAAAGTTGAAGAAAAGACTATCACTTATAATGTTGATCCTATTGTTCCTACTGCTTATATTGAGAAACCACCTTCCCCTGTTAGGATAAAGGATCATGCTCAAGCTTCAACTGTAGTTCATAAGAGTAATACTAGAACACCTACACCCCCTGAGCAAATTAAAGTTGAACCTAGTGTTGCTATGGTTAAAGATCTCTTGGTAGAAGATTTAGATGGACATGTCATTTACCTCCAAGAAGAGTCTGCTAGAATAGCCAAACCCAATGCTAGGAATAAACATAGACCTATTGTAGGCTTGCATGTTATCTCTGTTAAGATAGGAGATCATTGCTATCATGGTTTATGTGATGTAGGTGCTAGTGCGAGTATTATCCCTCATACCTTATATCAAGAAATTATGCATGATATTGCACCTGTTGAGTTAGAAGGGATTGATGTCACGATTAAGCTAGCTAATAGAGGCACTATTTCACCAGTTGGGATGGTTAGAGATGTTGAAGTCTTGTGTGGGAAGGTTAAATACCCTGCTGATTTTCTTGTTCTTAGTTCCACACAACATGAATTTTGTCCCATTATATTTGGAAGGCCCTTCTTGAATACTGTTAACGCCAAGATAGACTGCGTGAAAGATATTGTTACCGTGGGATTAGGGGATATGTCTCATGATTTTAACTTTGCTAAATTTCGTAGACAACCCCTTGAAAAAGAACCACCTAGTAAGGATGAAATTATTGGTCTTGCTTCTATTGCCGTACCCCCTATTGATCCTTTAGAACAATACTTGCTGGACCATGAAAATAATATGCATATGAATGAGAGAAGGGAAATAGATGAAATATTCTTTAAACAGGGACCCGTATTGAAAAACAACTTGCCTGTTGAAATCCTAGGGGATCCTCCTCCACCCAAGGGTGACCCCGTGTTTGAACTTAAACCTTTGCCCGATAATCTTAAGTATGTTTATCTTGATGAAACGAAAATATATCATGTTATTATTAGTGCTAACCTTTCAGAGCAGGAAGAAGAAAAACTATTGAAAACTCTGAAGAAGCACCGTGCTGCTATTGGATATACTCTGGATGATCTTAAGGGCATTAGTCCCACTATATGCCAACACAAGATAAATTTGGAAGAAAATGCCAAACCAGTTATTGATCATCAGCGACGGTTAAATCCTAAGATGAAAGAAGTGGTAAGGAAGGAAATACTAAAACTTCTAGAGGCAGATATTATCTATCCCGTTGCTGATAGCCAGTGGGTATGTCATGTCCATTGTGTCCCTAAGAAAGGAGGTATGACCGTCGTTTATAATGATAAAGATGAATTGATCTCGCAAAGAATAGTTACAGGTTATAGGATGGTAATTGATTTCCGTAAGTTAAATAAAACTACTAAGAAAGATCATTACCCCTTGCCATTTATTGATCAAATGCTAGAAAGGTTATCCAAACATACTCATTTCTGCTTTCTTGATGGTTATTCTGGTTTCTCTCAAATACCTGCGTCAAAAGGGGATCAAGAAAAGACCACTTTTACTTGTACTTTCGGTACCTTTGCTTATAGATGTATGCCTTTTGGTTTATGTAATGCACCTGCTACCTTTCAAAGATGCATGATGGCTATATTCTCTGATTTTTTTTGAAAAGATTGTTGAGGTTTTCATGTATGATTTCTCTGTTTACGGAACTTCTTTTGATGATTGCTTAAGCAACCTTGATTGAGTTTTGCGGAGATGTGAAGACACTAATCTTGTCTTGAATTGGGAGAAGTGCCACTTTATGGTTAATGAAGGCATTGTCTTGGGACATAAAATTTCTGAAAGAGGTATTGAAGTTGACAAAGCTAAAGTTGATGTTATTGAAAAGATGCCATGCCCAAAGGACATCAAAGGTATACGAAGTTTCCTTGGTCACGCCGGGTTTTATAGGAGGTTGATAAAGGACTTCTCCAAAATCTCCAGGCCTCTGACTAATCTCTTACAAAAAGATATTCCTTTTTTCTTTGATGATGATTGCCTAGAAGCATTTGAAATACTTAAGAAAGCATTGATCTCTGCACATATTGTCCAGCCTCCTGACTGGAATTTATCTTTTGAGATTATGTGCGATGCTAGTGATTATGCTGTAGGAGCTGTTCTAGGGCAAAGAGTTGATAAGAAATTGAATATTATCCAGTATGCTAGTAAGACTTTAGATGGTGCCCAAAGAAATTATGCTACTACTGAGAAAGAATTTTTAGCAGTTGTATTTGCTTGTGATAAGTTTAGACCCTATATCGTTGATTCTAAAGTAACTATTCACACTGATCATGCTGCTATCAAATACCTTATGGAAAAAAAGATGCTAAACCTAGACTTATTAGATGGGTTCTCTTGCTGCAAGAGTTTGACTTGCATATTAGTGATAGAAAGGGAGCTAAGAACCCCGTTGCAGACAACTTGTCTAGGTTAGAAAATATACTTGATGACCCACAACCTATTGATGATAGCTTTCCTGATGAACAATTAGCTATCATAAATACTTCTCGTACTGCTCCATGGTATGCTGATTATGCTAATTATATTGTTGCTAAGTTTATACCTCCTAGCTTCACATACCAGCAAAAGAAAAAGTTCTTCTATGATTTGAGACATTACTTTTGGGATGACCCACATCTTTATAAAGAAGGAGTAGATGGTATTATTAGACGTTGTGTACCTGAGCATGAACAGGAACAGATCCTACGCAAGTGCCACTCCGAAGCCTATGGAGGACACCGTGCGGGAGATAGAACTGCACACAAGGTATTGCAATCCGGTTTTTATTGGCCTACTCTCTTCAAGGATGCCCGTAAGTTTGTCTTATCTTGTGATGAATGTAAAAGAATTGGTAATATTAGTAGACGTCAAGAAATTCCTATGAATTATTCACTTGTTATTGAACCATTTGATGTTTGGGGCTTTGATTATATGGGACAATTTCCTGCCTCTAATGGATACACACATATTTTAGTTGCTGTTGATTACGTTACTAAGTGGGTAGAAGCTATTCCAACTAGTAGTGCTGATCATAACACCTCTATTAAGATGCTTAAAGAAGTTATTTTCCCAAGGTTTGGAGTCCCTAGATATCTAATGATTGATGGTGGTTCACACTTTATTCATGGTGCTTTCCGTAAGATGCTTGCAAAGTATGATGTCAACCATAGAATTGCATCCCCCTATCATCCACAGACTAGTGGTCAAGTAGAACTAAGTAATAGGGAGTTGAAACTAATCTTGCAAAGGAAAGTTAACAGGTCTAGGAAGAATTGGTCCAAGAAACTTGATGATGCATTATGGGCCTATAGAACTGCATACAAAAATCCTATGGGTATGTCTCCATATAAGATGGTATATGGAAAAGCTTGTCACTTACCTCTTGAGCTAGAACATAAGGCATATTGGTCTACCAAAGAGCTCAATTATGATTTTAAACTTGCCGGTGAAAAGAGGCTATTTGACATTAGCTATCTCAATGAATGGAGAACCCAGGCCTATGAGAATGCCAAGTTGTTTAAAGAAAAATTTAAAAGATGGCATGACAAAAGGATACAAAAGAGTGAGTTTAACGTAGGTGATTGTGTCTTGCTATTCAACTCTCATTTAAGATTTTTAGCAAGAAAACTTCTCTCAGAGTTGGAAGGACCTTACGTTATCGAGGAGGTCTATCGTTCCGGTGCCATAAAAATCAACAACTTCGAAGGCACAAATCCGAAGGTGGTGAATGGTCAAAGAATCAAACATTATATCTCAGTTAATCCTATAAATGCTGAAACCATTGTTAGTGAAACCGTAACCCCGGAGGAATACATAAGGCACACTTTCCAGAACGATTCAGCCTCCGAAAAGGAATAGGTATGTGATACGGTAAGTAACCCGACTCCAAAACAGCTCCAAAGGCAATTTTTCTCCGTTTTGGAATATTTAGAAAAATATAAAAATATGTAGCAGTTCGGAAGAGACACGAGGCGTCCACGAGGGTGGAGGGCGCGCCCGCTGCCTCGTGGGCACCCCGTGTGCCTCCCGAACTCTGTTTTCTTGTGGCTTACTCCTTTTGGTCGGTAAAAAATCATTATATATACTCCCGAAGGTTTTGACCTCTATATCACGCAAAAATCCTTTGTTTTCGTTTCGAGCTGCTGTTTTTGACAGATCTAGATCATCATGGCGTCCTCCAACACCCCCAAGGACAAGTTCTTCGAGAAGGTCATCAACCCCTACCTTGCGGAGGTGCTGCACCACCCTAAAACCATGGAGTTGCATGAGGGGGTGCTGCACATCCGTGATGTTGAGGGGCCGAGGAGGACCAGAAGCATGGAGAGAAGACTCGAAGCAATGGAGCAGCAAGTTTTCAAGTGCCAAGGTATGGTGGAAGGAGGACACAACGCCAACCACATGATGATCTCGGAGCTTGCCAACAACCTCAAGCTAGACTCAAGGATCTTTGGGGAAGCTATCTCCAATCTTCAAGAGAAGATCGAACACCTCCAAGCTCAGATCTATGTCCTCCAAAACCAAAACTGTGAGTATGAATATAGATTCAAGAAGATGAGTTTGGCTGCAGATTTGACTATCCCGGAGACTCGATCATCCTTCTGCGATGGTGGACCCATGCCTTGGAAGGTGGACAACAAGCCTACATCATCAACAACTCCATCATCACTATCCCCGAAGAAGGAGACATAATCATATGGGTATGGGCACTCCCGTTGGCAACTGCCAAGCTTGGGGGAGTGACCCCGGTATCGTATCACCATCACTCTTATCTTTACCGTTTTACTTAGTTCGATCCTTTTGGTAGTATCTTGATCTAGTAGAATAAAGTTAGCATGATCTAGTTGTGAGCTTTTGCCTTATGATCTTTAACCTTTGTAATCGAGTCCATGAGTTATATAATAAATATTAGTGTTGAGTCAAGGGCTTGATTTCCTCACTTGGGTCATGATAAAAACAAAAAAACATAAAGAGTATCAAAGACATCATATCGATCTTATGGGAAGTAATGACTTCACATATAAGAGTATGATAAATAAAAGTTGTTGGGAGTTGACAAACATAGTTTTGGTCATCGTTGCAATTAATAGGAAGCAATAAAAGAAGAGAGGCTTCACATACAAATATACTATCTTGCACATCTTTTATGATTGTGAGCACTCATTAAAATATGACATACTAAAGAGTTGATGTTGGACAAGGAAGACAACATAATGGGTTATGTTTTCCTATATCTGAAATAAAGTATATTGTCATGGATCATCCAACATGTTGAGCTTGCCTTTCCGCCTCATGCTAGCCAAAACTCCTCGCACTAAGTAGAGATACTACTTGTGCTTCCATATATCCTTAAACCCAGTTTTGCCATGAGAGTCCACCATACCTACCTATGGATTGAGAAAGATCCTTCCAAGTAAGTTGTCATGTTGCAAACCCACTAAAATATGTATGATTTATTAGCATGGAGGAAATTAGCTTTATACGATCGTGTGATATGGAAGTAATAAAAGCGACGGACTGCATAATAAAGGTCCTTATCACAAGTGGCAATATAAAGTGAAGTTCTTCTATGCTAAGACTTTGTGCATCCAACCATAAAAACACATGACAACCTCTGCTTCCCTCTGCGAAGGGCCTATCTATTATTCTTGCCTTATAAGAGTCAAGGTGAAATTCACCTTTCCTTTTTACATTTTATCCTTTGGCAAGCACACTGTGTTGGAATGATCCTGACATATATACCCACTTGGATGTAAGTTTTCATGGTCTATTACTGTTGACATTACCCTTGAGGTAAAAGGTTAGGAGGCAACACCATAAGCCACTATCTTTCTCTGTGTCCGATTAAAACTCCATAAACATAAGTATTGCATGAGTGTGAGCAATTGTGAAAGACTATATGATAGTTGAGTATGTAGGTTTGCTGAAAAGCTCTTATATTGACTCTTTCTGATGTTACGATAAATTGCAATTGCCTCAATGACCGAGATCAAAGTTTGTTAGTTTCCAATGAAGTTTATGATTCATACTTGATATTGTGGATGAATTGTTACTTTAGCATAAGAATCATATGACAATATATATATGTTGTTGTTATGAAAATAATCATGATGCCCTCATGTCCGTATTTTGTTTTTATCGACACCTGTATCTCTAAACATGTGGACATATTTTTCGATTTCGGCTTTCGCTTGAGGACAAGCGAGGTCTAAGCTTGGGGGAGTTGATACGTCCATTTTGCATCATGCTTATATATTGATATTTATTGCATTATGGGCTGTTATTACATATTTTATCACAATATTTATGCCTTTTCTCTCTTATTTTACAAGGTTTACCTGAAGAGGGAGAATGCCGGGAGCTGAAATTCTGGGCTGGAAAAGGAGCAAACTCTGGAAACATATTCTGCACAACTCCAAAAAGCCTCGAAACTCAACAGAACTCCGTTTCAGAAAATATAAAAAATATCTGGCGAAAAAAGTTCACGAGAGGGGCCATCGGCTGACCACGAGGGTGGGGGGCACGCCCCCCTGCCCAGGGCGCGCCCCGTGTCTCGTGGGCCCCCCGATGCCCATCTTCTCCTATATCAGGTGTTTTGACCTGGAAAAAATCAGAAGGAGGCTTTTGAGACCAAACGCCGCCGTCTCGAGGCGGAACCGAGGCGGAAACCAATCTAGGGCTCCGACAGAGCTGTTCTGCCGGGGATACTTCCCTCTGGGAGGGGGAAATCGTCACCGCTGTCATCAGCAACAACTCTCCCATCTTGGGGAGGGCTATCTTCATCAACATCTTCACCAGCACCATCTCCTCCCAAACCCTAGTTCATCTCTTGTATCCAATCTTTGTACCCAAATCTCAGATTGGTACCTGTGGGTTGCTAGTAGTGTTGATTACTCCTTGTAGTTAATGCTAGTTGCTTTATTTGGTGGAAGATCATATGTTCAGATCCATTATGCATATTAATACCCCTCTAATCATGAACAATATTATGTCTTGTGAGTAGTTACTTTTGTTCCTGAGGACATGGGAGAAGTCTTGCTATTAGTAGTCATGTGAATTTGGTCTTCGTTCGATATTTTGATGAGATGTATGTTGTCTCTCCTCTAGTGGTGTCATGTGAACGTCGACTACATGACACTTCACCATTATTTGGGCCTAGAGGAAGGCATTGGGAAGTAATAAGTAGATGATGGGTTGCTAGAGTGACAGAAGCTTAAACCCTAGTTTATGTGTTGCTTCGAAAGGGGCAGATTTGGATCCATGCGTTTCAGGCTATGGTTAGGTTTACCTTAATACTTCTTTTGTAGTTGCCGATGCTTGCATTAAAGGTTAATCATAAGTGGGAGGCTTGTCCAAGTAAGGACATCACCCAAGCACCAGTCCACCCACATACCAAATTATCAAAGTACCGAACATGAATCAGATGATCGTGATGAAAACTAGCTTGACGGTAATTCCCATGTGTCCTCGGGAGCGCTTTCCTTTATATAAGAGTTTGTCCAGGCTTTTCATTTGCTACAAAAAGGATTGGGCCTCCTTGCTGCACCTAATTTCTTTTACCTTTTGTCACTTCCTACCAATTACCTTATCACAAAACTATCTGTTATTTATAATTTCAGTGCTTGCAGAAAATACCTTACTGAAAATTGCCTATCATTTCCTTCTGCTCCTCGTTGGGTTCGACACTCTTACTTATCGAAAGGACTACGATAGATCCCCTATACTTGTGGGTCATTCGACAACTCGAAGACAGCAAAAACAGTCGAATGATACAACCCAAGGGGACATTTCACTCGACTGCACACCTCCATTCAGAAGACTCAACTCCACTCGGAAGGATGAGGACACACGATCATACAAAGACACTAGACCCCCGAAGGTCAAAGGTCCCGTTAGGCCAGCAACGGTCATACATTCATTCTGCAGTAATGAATGCCTTTATCACCCTTTATTGCAGGCGTTATCAGTAACGTCCTGCCTTTATGTACATTGAACCCTTTGTAACATGGGGATGGCTGGGGTCCTGGCGCACTCTATATAAGCCACCCCCTCCTCCAGTAGAAGGGTTCGCACCCCCTGTAACTCAAGCACACATATACATTCCAGTCGACTGCCTCCGGGCACCGAGACGTAGGGCTTTTACTTCCTCCAAGAAGGGCCTGAACTCATAAACATCTTGTGTACAATCTCACCGTAGCTAGGACCTTGCCTCCCCCTACGAACCTGTAATGCCCCAGACGTAACACTTTCCAATTATGGCAATATAGAAAACTTTGACTTCATCAATTCCATTCCGGGCTCTTCTTTCATTTTGGGTTTCTTCGTTTTGTCGTGTGCGTGTGCGCATTTCATCCATGTCATGTTGTCATGTGCATTGCATTGCATTCGTGTTGTCACTTGCACCCGGTCCCACTCGTCTATACCCGTTGTCCGTTTCTAGTTCCGACGCTCACACACGTGCCCGTGGCATCCCCGAGTCCTTCTTTCGTGTGTGGCCGTGTAACGTTCCCGGAATGACGTGAGACTTGTCGTGCGTTGTTGTATTGGTACGTGTAGGCCGCCTGTCAAGTTTCATCGCGTTTGGAGTTCGTTTGGTACTCCAACGGTTAACCTAGTGGGCTAAAAGTACCCTTCCTTTTGGCCCAAGACCCCCTCCACTACAGCCCACTAACCCAGCACAACCCTTCCCATCATCTCGGTCGTCGTATCATGAACGTGTGGCCGAAAACCGCACCCCATTTGGAGTCTCCTAGCTCCCTATGCCTATAAAAATGTCCTCCCCCCTCCTTTTTTCGGGTAAAACCCTAATTTCCGTCCCTTCGCGCCGCCGGACACGTCCGAACGCGCCCGGACACGTCCGCCCGC
>LR738711.1:420871532-420927629 GCA_902687465.1 Secale cereale
ACGAGGGCCGACCCCGGCCCTCCTCTGCCGGCCTCCCGGGCCGAGCGCCGCCGCGCCCCCTTCGCCTCCGACGCCGGCCCCGCCTCGCCGGTCCGCCACGCCACTCCGACGGCCGGCGAGCCGCCGCCCCGCCATGCAACTCCGCTGCGCCCCACCCTTCCTCCAGATCTGGCCGCCCCGGGCTCCACCTAACCGGATCCGGCGGATCCCCGGCCTCCCCTCGACCGCCCCGCCGCCGGCGGGAGGCGCCGCCGCTGCCCAGCCTCGCTCCCGATCTAGTTCGGGTCGGGAGGTCGACGACCGCTCCGGCCTCCTGTGTGGGCCTCACCCCACTCCAGCCTAGCCCGTCCTCCTCGCCGACGTGGGCCGGCCCAACTGCTCCTCCCCTCTGCTTCGTGGGCCGAGGCCCGTTGGTGAGAACCCAGTAAACCCCGCCGTGCGTTTTATTGCTATTCTGCTCTCGCTAGTTTTTTTCCTAAGTCATAAAAAAACTGCCAAGTCTTTTCTGTCATAAAAATGTTGCATGTTTGCATGGCTGTAACTTTTTGTGTGCTTATCCAAATGATGCAAATAATATGTCAAAATGATCGTGGTGATGTGCTCTACTTTTTGTTCCATTGTGGCATGCTTGTTTGGGTTCATCTAGAGGTCCTAATCATCGTGACAAGAGTGCTACTTGTTATAAACTGCTGTTACTTGTTATTTTTATGCCATGTTTGAGATATGATAACTTGGTGCATGTTTATCCAAATGGAGCATATGATATGTCAAAATGTTCATTGTGAAATGCTCTACATGATGGTTGATGTAACATTCATGTTAGGTGTCATATTGCCATGTTAATCTCTGTTGCAAAAGTGCATGTGACTGTTAAGTGCTGAAACTTGTTGTGAGATGCTGTTTTGACATGCTCTTTGCTATTAATGTGCTTGTCCCCATGTCACATGTCAATATGTTTTAGAAGCACCATCATATGGTCTTTGATGTGGTGCAAACCACTTTCCAGGATATGCCTTGAGGTGACTTATACAAGCTTGTAAACATGCCATGCCAATGTTACTGTTTTATACTTAGTGAAAAAACTGCTAAGTCTGGAATCTGTTTTAACCTGATGCTATGCTTGCTTGATGCCCCACTCAAATCCATGCTTGTTTTGGAGTGGCCAATGATCATTCCTTGTTGTCCATGTTTTTTTCTATCCATTCATGCCCTTACTTGCACATATGGCTTGCTGTAGCTTCTTTATTTCTTGCTCTCAAGTTGCTATAAATTATATCTGTCAGGTTTTTAACAGCATGATCAATTTGGTGTAGCTTGTTGCCATTGATCCATGCCTCCTAGGGAGTTGCTCCAATGGAGTTGTTTGTTGTAGAACATGTCTACTTCATGTCCATGCTTCTTGCCATCATGTTTGGGTGCTGTAGCGTATATATCTCTTGCTCCAAAGTTGCTATGTGGCTGTTAACTTCAGCTTTGCATTGTATCTTGTTTCGTGTGTATGTGTTGAACCGTTGCTCCGTTTTGAGCGTGCCCTATATGAAACTTGTGTGATTTTGCATGTAGAATCATAATATCATGTTGATTACATGTTTGGAGTGTGTTTGCTTGATGTTTGGGTGCATCTTGCACCGTTGCCTTGCTTGTCTTGTTTTGCTCATATCTTCTAGACCGTAGCTCCGAATTAAACAAACTTTATATGGAACTTGACTAGAATTTCGTGTAGATCATCATGGTGCATGTTAACTTGCTGTTTAACAACTTTAACTTAAGGTTTGTTCAGATCTGGACCAATTTCAACATATGCATATGAGGACTTACCGGATTTGCTATATGTTGATTCCGGCCTCATTTAAATTTGTTGTTTTGTGTAGTTCTTGTGTGCTTCATCCCTTGCCATGAAATGCATCATATAGACTTGTCTTGCATCATGTTGATTGTGCATTGCACCTTGTTTTATATCGTGCCATGTTGTGTTCTTGTGTTGAGTAGAGCCGGGAGCCGAGACCGAGAACGAGGTTACTACCGAGGTTGAGTACGAGGAGCCGTCTTACGATCCCATCGACGACTCGACAGGGAAGATGACCTGACCCAGATATGACTACTATCTTTGCCTATTTCTAGATGTCTCGCTCTTTAGCTTATTGCCTTGATGCCCATGTTTGTTTGTCAGCCTCCTATTGTAGCCTTGAATCTCTAACCACCCAACCTAGCAAACCGTTGGTTGGCTAGGTAAGCTTCGCTCAGCCCCTCTTATAACATTGCTAGTTGCAGGAGAAGATTTTAAGATTCTTGCTACATGTTGAAGTTATTGTTGGGATATCACACTGTATAATCTGTTAAACTAAATCATCTATATACTTGGCAATGGGTGGAAGGCTAAGCCTCTTGCTTGGTGTTTTGTTCCACTCATGCCGCCCTAGGAACCGCATAAACCAGTGTTATGTTCCTTGATTATGCGTCCCTAACACGGTCGGGGTTTATGGGCCCCCCTTGATAACCCGCTTAGCGCTAAAGCTTTTCCAGCAAGTCCCAACATTGGTTCTACATTGGCCTAACAACTAAAACATGCATAGGGAGTTATAAACCCTTTTTATTAATCAACAACCCAGGCCAGTGCACCACATGAGTGTTGGTCCAAACTGAGCAGACTGCGGGGCCACCTCGAGGAAACTCGAGGGCTGCTAAAAACCTGTAGGATGACTTATCCGGTCGTGGCCTGAGACGAGATACGCGCGGCTACTATCAGGGTGTCGGCACGCCGGGAGGATTTGCTTACCTTAGTCGGAATATCTTGAGCACGGGATTCCGAGAATACTCGGGTCTTCCCACCTTGGAGTCGCGACTCCGCAGATCGTGAGCTTGTGATGGGCTAAGTTGGGACACCCCTCCAGGGTTTGATCTTTCGAAAGCCGTGCCCGCGGTTATGTGGCAGATGGGAATTTGTTAATATCCGGTTGTAGACAACTCGACACCATGTTCAGAACACACTACCAGCGTGAGTAACCGTGACAGTCATTTTCCGAAGGGGTTCGGGAAGTGAACACGGTGGGGTTATGTTTGACGTGCTTAGATAGGATCACTTCATGATCACTTTGACGCTTGTGGCACTTCTCTTCTCGCTCTAAACACGTAAGCTAGTGCTAGTGCAGCTGCAACCTTTGTTTTTCAGCCTTGTTCCACACCCAAGGCTTAGATTGTTTTGCTACCCGGGAACGGGATTGCTGAGTCCTCCGTGGCTCACAGAATTCTACACAACACCAGATGCATGTACTATGGTGAACTACACAGGTGACGGCTCAGAGTTATACTGGGAGTTCGTTGAAGAACGTGGGCGATACTACGTGTACTATCCCGATGATCAGTAGTGGCTTCTATTAGGGGGGATCTGACCTTGTGGCTTTATTTATTTGGCATCTTTCATTTGGATCTTTGTCCGTAATTGGACTGTGATGTTATTTGGATGATATGTCAAAATGTTCATTGTGAAATGCTCTACATGATGGTTGATGTAACATTCATGTTAGGTGTCATATTGCCATGTTAATCTCTGTTGCAAAAGTGCATGTGACTGTTAAGTGCTGAAACTTGTTGTGAGATGCTGTTTTGACATGCTCTTTGCTATTAATGTGCTTGTCCCCATGTCACATGTCAATATGTTTTAGATGCACCATCATATGGTCTTTGATGTGGTGCAAACCACTTTCCAGGATATGCCTTGAGGTGACTTATACAAGCTTGTAAACATGCCATGCCAATGTTACTGTTTTATACTTAGTGAAAAAACTGCTAAGTCTGGAATCTGTTTTAACCTGATGCTATGCTTGCTTGATGCCCCACTCAAATCCATGCTTGTTTTGGAGTGGCCAATGATCATTCCTTGTTGTCCATGTTTTTTTCTATCCATTCATGCCCTTACTTGCACATATGGCTTGCTGTAGCTTCTTTATTTCTTGCTCTCAAGTTGCTATAAATTATATCTGTCAGGTTTTTAACAGCATGATCAATTTGGTGTAGCTTGTTGCCATTGATCCATGCCTCCTAGGGAGTTGCTCCAATGGAGTTGTTTGTTGTAGAACATGTCTACTTCATGTCCATGCTTCTTGCCATCATGTTTGGGTGTTGTAGCGTATATATCTCTTGCTCCAAAGTTGCTATGTGGCTGTTAACTTCAGCTTTGCATTGTATCTTGTTTCGTGTGTATGTGTTGAACCGTTGCTCCGTTTTGAGCGTGCCCTATATGAAACTTGTGTGATTTTGCATGTAGAATCATAATATCATGTTGATTACATGTTTGGAGTGTGTTTGCTTGATGTTTGGGTGCATCTTGCACCGTTGCCTTGCTTGTCTTGTTTTGCTCATATCTTCTAGACCGTAGCTCCGAATTAAACAAACTTTATATGGAACTTGACTAGAATTTCGTGTAGATCATCATGGTGCATGTTAACTTGCTGTTTAACAACTTTAACTTAAGGTTTGTTCAGATCTGGACCAATTTCAACATATGCATATGAGGACTTACCGGATTTGCTATATGTTGATTCCGGCCTCATTTAAATTTGTTGTTTTGTGTAGTTCTTGTGTGCTTCATCCCTTGCCATGAAATGCATCATATAGACTTGTCTTGCATCATGTTGATTGTGCATTGCACCTTGTTTTATATCGTGCCATGTTGTGTTCTTGTGTTGAGTAGAGCCGGGAGCCGAGACCGAGAACGAGGTTACTACCGAGGTTGAGTACGAGGAGCCGTCTTACGATCCCATCGACGACTCGACAGGGAAGATGACCTGACCCAGATATGACTACTATCTTTGCCTATTTCTAGATGTCTCGCTCTTTAGCTTATTGCCTTGATGCCCATGTTTGTTTGTCAGCCTCCTATTGTAGCCTTGAATCTCTAACCACCCAACCTAGCAAACCGTTGGTTGGCTAGGTAAGCTTCGCTCAGCCCCTCTTATAACATTGCTAGTTGCAGGAGAAGATTTTAAGATTCTTGCTACATGTTGAAGTTATTGTTGGGATATCACACTGTATAATCTGTTAAACTAAATCATCTATATACTTGGCAATGGGTGGAAGGCTAAGCCTCTTGCTTGGTGTTTTGTTCCACTCATGCCGCCCTAGGAACCGCATAAACCAGTGTTATGTTCCTTGATTATGCGTCCCTAACACGGTCGGGGTTTATGGGCCCCCCTTGATAACCCGCTTAGCGCTAAAGCTTTTCCAGCAAGTCCCAACATTGGTTCTACATTGGCCTAACAACTAAAACATGCATAGGGAGTTATAAACCCTTTTTATTAATCAACAACCCAGGCCAGTGCACCACATGAGTGTTGGTCCAAACTGAGCAGACTGCGGGGCCACCTCGAGGAAACTCGAGGGCTGCTAAAAACCTGTAGGATGACTTATCCGGTCGTGGCCTGAGACGAGATACGCGCGGCTACTATCAGGGTGTCGGCACGCCGGGAGGATTTGCTTACCTTAGTCGGAATATCTTGAGCACGGGATTCCGAGAATACTCGGGTCTTCCCACCTTGGAGTCGCGACTCCGCAGATCGTGAGCTTGTGATGGGCTAAGTTGGGACACCCCTCCAGGGTTTGATCTTTCGAAAGCCGTGCCCGCGGTTATGTGGCAGATGGGAATTTGTTAATATCCGGTTGTAGACAACTCGACACCATGTTCAGAACACACTACCAGCGTGAGTAACCGTGACAGTCATTTTCCGAAGGGGTTCGGGAAGTGAACACGGTGGGGTTATGTTTGACGTGCTTAGATAGGATCACTTCATGATCACTTTGACGCTTGTGGCACTTCTCTTCTCGCTCTAAACACGTAAGCTAGTGCTAGTGCAGCTGCAACCTTTGTTTTTCAGCCTTGTTCCACACCCAAGGCTTAGATTGTTTTGCTACCCGGGAACGGGATTGCTGAGTCCTCCGTGGCTCACAGAATTCTACACAACACCAGATGCATGTACTATGGTGAACTACACAGGTGACGGCTCAGAGTTATACTGGGAGTTCGTTGAAGAACGTGGGCGATACTACGTGTACTATCCCGATGATCAGTAGTGGCTTCTATTAGGGGGGATCTGACCTTGTGGCTTTATTTATTTGGCATCTTTCATTTGGATCTTTGTCCGTAATCGGACTGTGATGTTATTTGGATGATGATTTCTTATGTAATGTATTGTGTGACGTGGCGAGTGTAAGCCAACTACTCTTTTGCAATTTCATCCCTCTTTTACATGAGTCGTGCAAAGATACCATACTTGAGATCATTCTAGTATGAGCTTATACCTTTAAGTCGTGCCTCGACACGTAGGAGGTATAATCTCATACTGGGCATTACAAGTTGGTATTCAAAGCCTTCTCCGACCTAGAAGCCCCCACTGATTGATCGAACCGTTGATGGTTGAGTCTAGGCACACACTTGAAAATGTTTTGAGTCCTATATATATATCGGAGAGTAGGATTTCTTTTTGCTCCTCATCCCTTTTTACTCTGGTGAGGACTCCTGACGATTACTTATCTCTTCTACTCACAAAAATTAACTATTTTTTTAGGATCACGTGAGTATTGTTTGAATTGTTCCGATGTCTTTCTGACGAGAACATTGTTCTCGATGCCTCCTGTCATTTAGGGGTTGTGGCAGTGTCCCGGGGAGTTGAGCTCCTAGGTGTTGTCGTCACAAATATATCGCAGCAGTTCTGGAATACTTAAGATGGCCTACATCGAAAACTCTCCTATGTGGTTAGTGGCAAGATAAACCCAACATCACCCAGTACTAGGGAGGTAGTTCGGGAGTATTGCCATAGCTTGTATAGCAGATGCATTTCGAAGGTCCGAGGTACATGGTTTCTGGAAATAACTGGTTATGTGTTAAAGGATGGATACAGCTGGATGTAGGATTAGAGTTGAGTGCATGATGCTTCCCCTGTATCCCCAACACCTGATTGCATAACTGGAAACTTTCGGAAATTAATAGGTGGGTTCATCTAGTAGCTCGTAGGCATTCTTCCAACGAATGCATGATATGGAGTTCGGGGTTCTACATTGAGTGAAGTAGTTTTATGGGTGTTGTTCCGATCGGGAGTTGCATCTTAAAGGGTCCTTGGCTATGCTGATCCGGGGATTGCAAAACCCTTTTGTAACACGTTCCATAAGCTTTCAGCACGAATATGTCGAACGAAGCTTCTATCTTGTATTTGTTCTATCTGCTCCTTGTTGTTTTTATTTACCTTTTGTTCTCCCAAGTGGCTTCTCGAGAAGATTGTTGTACCATTTAACTGTGGATTACATTCGTTCATTTTGTTCGAATGATTCTTGTGAAGACTTATGTCGCAATTTCTAGCCGTTGATTCAGCTTATATATTTCCAATCAATGGCTAATAGTTGTCATCTCATTCAGGATGGCTCCTAAAAGGGTTCCCAACGCTAACCCAGAGGGTGAAGAAGTTCCTGATCGTCCTCCTTCCCCTCCTCCTCCGTCTGAGGCCTGGAGAGCAATTATGCAAGCGACGAACCAGAACACCTAGATGCTTATGCAAATGATGCAGAACTTTCAAGCCAACCAAGCAAATCAAGGTGGTCATGGGAACCAAGGCCAAGGCAATTTGTTCAACCAACCTCACTTTGCTACACTCAACCAGTTCCTGGCAAACCAACCAAAGGCATTCAGTTACTGTGTGGATCCGCTAGATGCTGAAGACTGGATAACAGATATCAAGAAGCATTTCGAGTGCAGTAACGTGAGACCTGAGGATTATGTCAAGTTTGCCGCCTTCCAACTCAAGGACCAAGCCGCTGATTGGTGGCAGCAGTACAAAGATTCCAGAGAAAGACGTGAAATCTCGTGGACTGACTTCTGCAAGGATTTCCGCTCTCACCACATTCCAACGAGTGTCATCGAAGGTATGCGTGAGCAATTCCGCAACCTGAAGCAAGGCACCATGTCTGTTTATCAATACAATGCCAAGTTCCAGAACCTTGCCCGCTATGCCAAGCAAGACATCCCAGATTCCTAGAGCAAGATTTATCAGTTCCGTGGTGGTCTGAAGGATGAACTCCAGCTAGCTCTCACCTTGTTTGAGCCGGAAGAATTTAATCAATTCTATAACATGGCACTTAAGCAAGAGGCAGCCCAGCTCAAGTGTGAAGCTTCCAAAAAGAGAATCAGAGATGCTGTCAACTCCTCCTCTTCTTCCCAAGTGGTTGCAAAGCAGCAGAAGTATTGGCTTCCACCTCCTCCAGTGCTCCGCCCTCCCAACAACAACAACAAGCATTCTAGTGGCCGTGGTTTCTCCCACCCACCCAACCCAAGCAATCAGTCCAAGAATCACTTTCAAGGTTCGAATTCAAGTGCTCCTTATCACTGTCCTCTCTCAGAAGCGGTTTGCAACAAGTGCACTCGAAGGGTCATTATGCTAACAAGTGTCCCAACCCAAGGCGCCTTCCGCCTCCTCCACCTATCAGCACTGCTATTGTCAAGCACAATCCCAAGCAAGCAAGAGTGAATCTGATGAATGCAGTTCAAGCAGAGAATTCTTCAGATGTGATAATTGGTAACCTCTCAGTTAACTCTATTCCTGCAAAAGTATTGTTTGATTCTGGTGCATCTCTCAGTTTCATATCAAGGCCATTCTTTACCAAGCATAATTTCACTTCGGCTTTTCTGGATAAGAAGTTGCAAATTATTTCTCTGGGCAAAAACATGACTTCAAATTTGATGGCTCCGGATGTATCTATTCGTATGGGTGATTACCGCTTTCTGGCTTCTCCGGTTGTTCTCGGCAACTCCGACATTGATCTTATTCTTGGGATGGATTGGCTTTCCCAGCATGATGCTCACATTGATTGTGCAGATAAGGAAGTCAAGCTTACTCATCCTGACGAAGACGTGATTATCTTCGCCTCTCGAGATAACACAATCAGGCTATTCTCTCTCAATGACAAGGGCGAGATTAATGCCATTTCTCAAATTCCGGTGGTCAATGAATATGAAGATGTTTTCCCTGAAGAGCTTCCAGGTATGCCTCCGCATCGTCAAGTTGAATTTGTCATTGAACTCGAGCCCGGTATCGAGCCAGCATGTCGGCGTCCGTACAAGCTTTCCCCTGAAGATTTGAAGGAGCTGAAGAGACAACTCGATGAGCAAGATCGTATGGCTATAATCAGGCCTAGCACTTCTCCTTGGGGCTGTGGTGTTCTATTTGTCAAGAAGAAGGATGGCACGGAGCGCCTTTGTGTTGATTACCGGCCATTGAACAAGAAGACAATAAAGAACAAGTATCCGCTCCCCAATATCAATGAATTGTTCGAGCAGCTCAAAGGAGCAAAAGTGTTCTCAAAGCTCGATCTCCGGATGGGTTACCACCAGATCCGTATCCGTGAAGAAGATATTCACAAGACCGCATTCAGAACGAGATACGGTTCCTATGAATACACGGTCATGTCTTTTGGCCTCGCAAATGCTAAACCCACTTTCTCGAGGATGATGCACTTCATATTCAACCCCGACACCAATGAATTTGTTCTTGTCTATCTGGATGACATCTTGGTATTCTCCAAGAATGAAGAAGACCATGCCAAGCACCTCCGTTTGGTCCTGGACAAACTCCGTGAACACAAGTTCTATGCAAAGTTCTCCAAGTGTGAATTCTGGCTAGATAAGGTCTTATATCTTGGCCATATCATCTCTGATGAGGGTATTTCTGTCAACCCCGAGAAAGTTGAAGCTATTGTCAACTGGGAACCCTTGCACAACGTCAAGCAACTCTGAAGCTTCCTTGGTCTCGCTAGCTATTGCAGAAGGTTCGTTGAGAACTTCTCCAAGATTGCCAAGGCTCTCTCAAACTTGCTGCAGAAGAATGTCAAGTACAACTGGTCTCCCGATTGTGATGTGGCATTCAAAACACTCAAAGAGAATCTCATCTCTGCTCCGGTTCTTACTCCTCCGGATGAGTCCAAGCCCTATGAACTATTATGTGATGCTTCTCTACAAGGACTTGGTGGTGTTCTCATGCAAGACAAGAAGATTGTGGCATACACTTGTCGTCAGTTGAAGCCAAATGAGAAGAAGTACCCCACACATGATCTCGAGCTAGCAGCAGTGGTACATGCCTTGATCACGTGGAGACACCTTCTGTTGGGCAGAAAAGTGGACATCTTCACCAATCACAAGAGCTTGAAGTACATCTTCACACAGCCGAACCTGAACCTTCGCCAGACTCGTTGGGTTGAGATGATCCAAGAGTATGATCCAAGCATCGAATACACACCTGGCAAGGCCAATGTCATTGCAGATGCCTTGAGCAGAAAGGCATATTGCAACAGTCTCCTTCTCAAGCCGTTCCAGCCTGAGCTTTGTGAATCATTTAGGAAGCTCGACCTCCAAGTTGTTCCGCAAGGTTTTCTTGCAAATCTTCAAGTTGCTCTTACCTTGGACGATCAGATCCGTGAGGCCCAACTCAGTGATGCTATGGTGCAGAAAGTGAAACATGGTATTGCAAAGGGTACTCCCAAATACAAGTGCTATCGTGTTGATGAGAAAGACACCTTGTTCTTTGAGGACATACTTGTGGTTTCCAAGGGTGATCTCAGGAAGCTCATAATGAACGAAGCACATGACTCCCACCTCTCGATTCATCTCGGAAGTTCCAAGATGTACCAAGACCTCAAGCAATCTTACTGGTGGACTCCCATGAAAAGGGAGATTGCCCAATTCGTGAATGAATGTGATGTCTGTAGAAGAGTGAAGGCAGAGCATCAACGTCCAGTCGGTCTACTCCAACCTCTTCCTATCCCCGAGTGGAAATTCGACCACATTGAAATGGATTTCGTCACTTGGTTTCCCAAGTCCAAGAAGGGGAATGATGCTATCTTTGTTGTGATTGACAAGCTAACCAAAGTAGCTCACTTCCTTCCCGTCAAAGAATCCATCAATGCAGCTCAGTTGGCAGAGTTGTACACTTCCAGAATTGTCTCGTTGCATGGCATTCCTCAAGTTATCTCCTCAGACCGTGGAAGTTTGTTCACATCCAAGTTCTGGGACTCCTTTCAGTCAGCCATGGGCACTAAGATCCGTTTCAGCACTGCGTTTCACCCTCAGACTAGTGGTCAAGCCGAAAGAGTGAACCAGATCCTCGAAGACACGCTCAGAGCTTGTGTCATCTCTTTTGGCATGAAGTGGGAAGATTGTCTCCCGTTTGCCGAGTTCTCTTACAACAACAGTTTCCAAGCGAGTGACGGCAAAGCTCCGTTTCAAATCCTCTATGGCAGAAAGTGTCATACCCCTCTCAACTGGTCCGAAACTGGTGAACGTCAACTTCTTGGCAATGACTTGATCTCAGAAGCCGAATAAATGTGCAAAGTCATACGTGAGAATCTCAAGGCCGCTCAGTCGCGTCAAAAGAGCTACTATGACGGCAAGCATCGTGATTTGGCTTTCAACATTGGGGATCATGTCTATCTCCGTGTTTCTCCTATGAAAGGAACCCAAAGATTCGGTATCAAAGGAAAGCTTGCTCCGAGATATGTGGGGCCTTTCAAGATTCTTGGCAAAAGAGGCGATCTAGCCTATGAACTCGAGCTTCCACCCAACTTTGCAAATGTTCATGATGTGGTTCATGTGTCTCAACTCCGCAAGTGCTTCAAGAGACCTGAACGCACCATTCCGTTCGAGGAGATTGATCTTCAACAAGACTTGTCTTACCGTGAGCACCCCGTTGCTATTCTTGAAGAAACTGAGCGCAAGACCCGCAACAAGGCAATCAAGTTCTTGAAAGTTAAGTGGACACACCATACCGACAGAGAAGCTACGTGGGAACGAGAAGATCACCTTCGTTCCGGGTACCCTTCCTTCTTCCAGTCCTAGATCTCGGGACGAGATCTTTTCGTAGTAGAGGAGAGTTTGTAATGCCCCAGATGTAACACTTTCCAATTATGGCAATATATAAAACTTTGACTTCATCAATTCCATTCCGGGCTCTTCTTTCATTTTGGGTTTCTTCGTTTTGTCGTGTGCGTGTGTGCATTTTATCCATATCAAGTTGTCATGTGCATTGCATTGCATTCGTGTTGTCACTTGCACCCGGTCCCACTCGTCTCTACCCGTTGTCCGTTTCGAGTTCCGACGCTCAGACACGTGCCCGGGGCATCCCCGAGTCCTTCTTTCGTGTTTGGCCGTGTAACGTTCCCGGAATGACGTGAGACTTGTCGTGCGTTGTTGTTTTGGTACGTGTAGGCCACCTGTCAAGTTTCATCGCGTTTGGAGTTCGTTTGGTACTCCAATGGTTAACCTAGTGGGCTAAAAGTACCCTTCCTTTTGGCCCCAAGACCCCCTCCACTACATCCCACTAACCCAGCACAACCCTTCCCATCATCTCGGTCGTCGGATCACGAACGTGTGGCCGAAAACCGCACCCCATTTGGAGTCTCCTAGCTCCCTATGCCTATAAAAACGTCACCCCCCCTCCATTTTTCGGGTAAAACCCTAATTTCCGTCCCTCCGCGCCGCCGGACACGTCCGGACGCGCCCGGACACGTCCGCCCGCTGCCACCGGGCCAGTAGGCCGCGACACGTGTCGCCCCGCCGCCGGGTCTCCCACCGCACCGCCGCGGGCCGTGAGGCCCGACCCCGGCCCTCCTCCGCCGACCTCACGGGCCGAGCGCCACCGCGCCCCCTTCGCCTCCGACGCCGGCCCCGCCTCGCCGGTCCGCCGCGCCACTCCGGTCGCCGGCAAGCCGCCACCCCGCCGTGCAAATCCGCCGCGCCCCGCCCTTCCTCTAGATCTGGCCGCCCCAGGCTGCAGCTAACCGGATCCGATGGATCCCCGGCCTCCCCTCGACCGCCTCGCCGCCGGCGGGAAGCGCCGCCGCCGCCCAACCTCGCTCCCGATCCTGTTCGGGTCGGGAGGTCGACGACCCCTCCGGCCTCCTGTGTGGGCCTCGCCCCACTCCAACCTGGCCCATCCTCCTCGCCGACGTGGGTCGGCCCAACTGCTCCTCCCCTCTGCTTCGTGGGCCGAGGCCCGTTGGTGAGAACCCAGTAAACCCCGCCCGTGCATTTTATTGCTATTCTGCGCTCGCTTGATTCTTTTTCCTAAGTCATTAAAAAACCGCTAAGTCTTTTATGTCATAAAAATGTTGCATGTTTGCATGGCTGTAACTTTTTGTGTGCTTATCCAAATGATGCAAATAATATTCAAAATGATCGTAGTGATGTGCTCTACTTTTTGTTCCATTGTGGCATGCTTGTTTGAGTTCATCTAGAGGTCCTAATCATCGTGACAAGAGTGCTACTTGTTATAAACTGCTGTTACTTGGTATTTTTATGCCATGTTTGAGATGTGATAACTTGGTGCATTGTTATCCAAATGGAGCATATGATATGTCAAAATGTTCATTGTGAAATGCTCTACATGATGGTTGCTGTAGCATTCATGTTAAGTGTCATATTGCCATGTTAATCTCTGTTGCAAAAGTGCATGTGAATGTTAAGTGCTGAAACTTGTTGTGAGATGCTGTTTTGACATGCTCTTTGCTATTAATGTGCTTGTCCCCATGTCACATGTCAATATGTTTTAGAAGCACCATCATATGGTCTTTGATGTGGTGCAAACCACTTTCCAGGATATGCCTTGAGGTGACTTATACAAGCTTGTAAACATTCCATGCCAATGTTACTGTTTTATACTTAGTGAAAAAACTGCTAAGTCTGGAATCTGTTTATCCTGATGCTATGCTTGCTTGCTGCCCCACTCAAATCCATGCTTGTTTTGGAGTGGCCAATGTTGTCCATGTTTTTTTCTATCCATTCATGCCCTTACTTGCACATATGGCTTGCTGTAGCTTATTTATTTCTTGCCCTCAAGTTGCTATAAATTATATCTGTCAGGTTTTTAACAGCATGATCAATTTGGTGTAGCTTGTTGCTATTGATCCATGCCTCCTAGGGAGTTGCTCCAATGGAGCTGTTTGTTGTAGAACATGTCTACTTCATGTCCATGCTTCTTGCCATCATGTTTGGGTGATGTAGCGTATATATCTCTTGCTCCAAAGATGCTATGTGGCTGTTAACTTCAGCTTTGCATTGTATCTTGTTTAGTGTGTATGTGTTGAACCGTTGCTCCATTTTGAGCGTGCCCTATATGAAACTTGTGTGATTTTGCATGTAGAATCATAATATCATGTTGATTACATGTTTGGAGTGTGTTTGCTTGATGTTTGGGTGCATCTTGCACCGTTGCCTTGCTTGTCTTGTTTTGCTCATATCTTCTAGACCGTAGCTCCGAATTAAACAAACTTTATATGAAACTTGACTAGAATTTCGTGTAGATCATCATGGTGCATGTTAACTTGCTGTTTAACAAATTTAACTTAAGGTTTGTTCAGATCTGGACCAATTTCAACATATGCATATGAGGACTTACCGGATTTGCTATATGTTGATTCCGGCCTCATTTAAACATGTTGTTTTGTGTTGTTCTTGTGTGCTTCATCCCTTGCCATGAAATTCATCATATAGACTTGTCTTGCATCATGTTGATTGTGCATTGCACCTTGTTTGATATCGTGCCATGTTGTGTTCTTGTGTTGAGTAGAGCCGGGAGCTGAGACCGAGAACGAGGTTACTACCGAGGTTGAGTACGAGGAGCCGTCTTACGACCCCATCGACGACTCGACAGGCAAGATGACCTGACCCAAATATCATTACTACCTTTTCCTATTGCTAGATGTCTCGCTCTTTAGCTTATTGCCTCGATGCCCATGTTTGTTTGTCAGCCTCCTATTGTAGCCTTGAATCTCTAACCACCCAACCTAGCAAACTGTTGTTTGGCTACGTAAGCTTCGCTCAGCCCCTCTTATAGCATTGCTAGTTGCAGGAGAAGATTTGAAGATTCTTGCTACATGTTGAAGTTATTGTTGGGATATCACACTATATAATCTGTTAAACTAAATCATCTATATACATGGCAATGGGTGGAAGGCTAAGCCTCTTGCTTGGTGTTTTGTTCCACTCATGCCGCCCTAGGAACCGCATAAACCGGTGTTATGTTCCTTGATTATGCGTCCCTAACACGGTTGGGGTTTATGGGCCCCCCTTGATAACCTGCTTAGCGCTAAAGCTTTTCCAGCACGTCCCAACATTGGTTCTACATTTTCCTAACAACTAAAACCTGCATAGGGAGTTACAAACCCTTTTTATTAATCAACAACCCGGGCCAGTGCTCCACATGAGTGTTGGTCCAAACTGAGCTGACTGCGGGGCCACCTCGAGGAAACTCGAGGGATGGTAAAAACATGTAGGATGACTTATCCGATCGTGGCCTGAGACGAGATACGCGCGGCTACTATCAGGGTGTCGGCACGCCGGGAGGATTTGCTGGATTAGTTTTACCTTAGTAGAAATATCTTGAGCACGGGATTCCGAGAATACTGGGGTCTTCCCACCTTGGAGTTTCGACTCCGCAGATCGTGAGCTTGTGATGGGCTAAGTTGGGACACCCCTGCAGGGTTTGATCTTTCGAAAGCCGTGCCCGCGGTTATGTGGCAGATGGGAATTTGTTAATATCCGGTTGTAGACAACTCGACACCATGTTCAGAATACACTACCAGCGTGAGTAACCGTGGCGGTCATTTTCCGAACGGGTTCGGTAAGTGAACGCGGTGGGGTTATGTTTGACGTGCTTATATAGGATCACTTCATGATCACTTTGACGCTCGTGTCATTTCTCTTCTCGCTCTAAACACGTAAGCTAGTGCTAGTGCAGCTGCAACCTTTGTTCTTCAGCCTTGTTCCACACCCAAGGCTTAGATTGTTTTGCTACCCGAGAACGGGATTGCTGAGTCCTTCGTGGCTCACAGAATTCTACACAACACCAGATGCAGGTACTATGGTGAACTACACAGGTGACGGCTCAGAGTTATACTGGGAGTTCGAAGAAGAACGTGGGCGATACTACATGTACTATCATGATGATCAGTAGTGGCTTCTACTAGGAGCGATCGGACCTTGTGGCTTTATTTATTTGGTATCTTTCATTTGGATCTTTGTCCGTAGTTGGACTGTGATGTTATTTGGATAATGATTGCTTATGTAATGTATTGTGTGACGTGGCGAGTGTAAGCCAACTACTCTTTTGAAATTTCATCCCTCTTTTACATGAGTCGTGCGAAGATACCATACTTGAGATCATTCTAGTATGAGCTTATACCTTTAAGTCGTGCCTCGACACGTAGGAGGTATAATCTCATACTAGGCATTACAGTACCCCCTACTCGTACTGTCAGACTTAGAACCACGACACAGGGCGCTAGAGTAGGTGTACTTCTTATCGCGCCCACCAGAGAGCATCTCAAATATGTGGTCCAAATGCACTTTCCCCGGGAAAAGGCCACCAACAACACAGCTGAGTATGAGGGGATCCTTGTCGGGCTCTGAATTGCGGTGGAGTTGGGAATAAAGAAATGGATTATTCATGGAGATTCTCAATTTGTGGTGAAGCAGGCCCACAAAGATTATCAGAGTCCATTGATGTAGGCATACGTGGAGGACGTGAGAAAGCTAGAAGAGAACTTTGATGGATTACAAGCAAAGCATGTGCCATGCGTAGAAAATAGCATCGTTGATCATTTATCAAAGTGCGCCACACAAAAGATTCATGTGCAACCAAGAACTTTTATCCTCCACCTCACTCAGCCATCAGTCTCCCCTTCAGTGATGACCAGGAAAAAGAGAAAGTTGAACTCCGACAAGCATTTCCAGGCAGAGCTTCCTGAAGCTGCTGGTCTGGAGGCTGCCGGGGACAACCTCGCTTCAGTTGGTGAGCAGTACCCTCCTACCGAGCCCCAGACTCCTGCGATCGAGGTGAGAGCTCCCACAGATGAAGAGATGCCTTTAGTCCTTATTGTTGAGCCACATGCTCCAACTTGGGCGCAACATATAGTCCATTTCCTTCAAGCAGGAGAACTTCCCAAAGAGCAAGAAGAAGCCGAAAAAGTAGCCTGTCGGTCTACTATGTACCAGTTTGTCGACGACATACTATACAGAAAAGACAAAATGGTGTGAAATTGAGGTGCATCTGCTGGGAAGATGGGCTGAAGCTGTTGGCAGACATACACGGGGGCATGTGTGGCTCTCACATTGGATCAAGAGACCTAGCCGGAAAAGCCTTTCGGCAGGGTTTCTATTGGCCCACTGCCCTCCAGGGTCCAACTGAGCTAGTGACCAAGTGTGAAGCTTGCCAGTTCCATTCCAAGAATATTCATCAACCAACGCAAGCTCTCCATACGATCCCTTTATCCTGGCCATTCTCGGTCTGGGTGCTCGATATTTTGGGCCCCTTCCCCCGCGCTATCGGGGGATTTGAATTCTTGTATGTGGAAATCAACAAGGTTACAAAGTGGCCTGAGGTGGAACCAACGAGGAGGATGACCGCACAATCAGCTATCAAGTTCTTGAAAGGATTGGTGTGCCGTTTTGGAGCGCCCAACAGGGCCGATAACGGCACCCAGTTCATGAGTCGCACCTTTATGCAGTACATCCAAAGCCTTGGAAGAAAGGTCTCCTTAGCCTCTGTCGCTCGTCTGTGAAGCAATGGGCAAGTTGAGAGGATGAATGTTGAAGTGTTGCACGGGCTCAAGACGAGAACTTTTGATAGGCTGTGAAAGTGCAGCAAGTGCTGGATTGATGAGCTGCCGGTGGTTCTTTGGTCCCTTAGAACAACACCAAATCGAGCTACCGGCCAGACGCCGTTCTCCCTAGTGTATGGGTGGAAGCAGTTCTCCCCGCAGAACTCATATAAAAGTCACCTTGAGTACTTGCCTACGTTGAAGTAGAGCAAGAGCAGCTACGGCATGATGATGCCATGCTCCTCGAGGAAGATTGTCTCTGGGCCGTTGTGCGTGTTGCACACTACCAGCAAGCCCTGCACCGCTATCATAGCCATAGGGTTCATGCCTGGAGACTTGAGGAAGGCGACCTTATCCTTTGGCATGTTTAGTCCGCCTAGGGTTCCAACAAGTTGACACTGAAGTGGGAAAGCCCTTACCGGGTAGCACGAGTCACCAGACCTGACACAGTCCGCTTGAAGACCAAAGATGGAACCAAAATGCAAAACTCATGGAATACTGAGCATCTTCATAAGTTCTACCCGTAAAGCGCGGCTGTCAGACTCCCTCCCCGGCAACCACCTTTTGTACAAGCCTTGCTGCAGCGCTTGTAACCCTTTGTACAAAGGCAGGCCTAGTTCTTGTGCATGCAACAATAAAGCCAGGAATTGCATCATACCATCAATCTGCATGTTCTTATGCATGTTTATGTTGAAATATCATCGCCTTTAAGTCTTTAGAGATTTATTAGTGTGCTTGATGAACACGTGAATCCCTTGTTGCTTCACTCTTTCTTCCTCTCTCCGGAGAACAGAGGTATCTTGCCCCATATGCTTGGCCATCGAAAAGATAAGTGGGAAGGGCGAAGAAGCGAAGACGACGATCGCTTACAGTGCTCCAAAAAGGGATACAACTTGAAAGGAAGCTCTTCCCAACGCGCCATGTTGAACTCACGTATGAAGAACTTGTATGTAGGGAAACCTTGTCGCTTCTGCCTTTCGTACTCCTATTCTTGTTTTCGAGTATTACTCTACAAGAATGGTTGTAGCCATGATCGGGGAGTGTCATGAGAGAAAACGATCACCTATGGGGCCATGAGCCCTTTTGTGGTTCAGCAAGGTGCAGATCACGTTGCACAAAGAGCTAAGGCCATGAGAAAGCGCGACGGCGATGAGACTAGTGGTTTTTACCCAGGTTCAGGCCGCCGTAAGGCATAAAACCCTACTCCTGCTTTTAGTGGATTGGATGTGGGCAATGCAACAATACACAACGCTCAAGCCCGGCTAGGTGACCTCGGGGAGAGCAGGTACGCGCGTACAAGTGTGCAAGGGTCTGAATCCCTCTCTATGTTGCCTTGGACCTCCTTTTATAGCTCAAGGGGTAACCAGAGTGGCAAAATTGTCATTATCTAGTGATTAGATAGCTAACAGTGCTATCATATCTAAGTCTGGCAGTTAGGAGAAAGTGCATTAAATGCACTGCTAGGTGTCGTGCTGAGGGTGAAGCCCGACAAGCCTGCCGCGCCGCTTAATAATATTCTGCTTATCTGCGTGACATGCCTCTAGACATGTGTTAAATGGGTGTAATATATCTTCCAACGGACCTCCACATGCTTAGTGGAGGCCACTTAATCATATGGAGGCTCGACACCGCATTGATAGGTGACCTAGGTTGCGATGCAGTGGAGTGGTGGTGCCTTAGCGGGAACTTTTGCTCATGGCGGTCCCCGGCAAGCCTGCCGGGGCAATCTTGGATTTGTTCTTGGGGTGATCTCGACCTGGCCGGGACCTCCTGCCTCGCAAGGGAGGCCTTCCCAAGGTGTGTTCTGTGGTCTCGTCCGTTGACTTGGTCTTCTTGATCCGCTCCATGATCTCAAAGACTGGTTTCTTTGGCTTGGCCTTGAACTTCATGTTGGTGCCGGACATGTGAAGCCAGCATGCATGTGTATGACTCCGGGCAGCAAACATGAATGTTTGTTGCACCGACATAAGCCCCCTGTCACGCCCCAAGTCCAATGCTCCAGAAGCCTTCCCGTTATTTTGTTGCCACCGTGTGTTTTATTTTGGCTTGTTGCATTTCATCATGGCATCATGTGCATTGCATCCGCATGTTTTCATAAAACGCGTAGCCGTTCGTAGTTGCCACTTCTCCTTTTGTCTCCGATGTATTTCCTCAGACCAACCGGGTTTTTCGAGTCCCTCTTGTCAGATCGCCTAACCTCTCTGCAAAGTGCACAGACCCCGTCATGCGCATCCGAAAACTTCTCCGAACCTGAACCGCTCTGTCATTACCGATGGGCCCGGATCGTCCCCAAACATCCCTAAAATGTCTTTGGTTTCTTATTTGGGCTCCCCAGCCTATTTATCTCGGGTCGTACGATTACGATCGGAGGGACCAAATAGCCCCAAAGCTAACCCCTTCCTATAAATAGACCCCTAACCCTAAATTTTAGGAGCAATGTCCCATCCATCCCGTCGCCGCCGCCAGCCAGCTACCCACTCTCCTCCCACCTCGGGATCCATCCCACCACAACCATCACTCGCCACCTACAGCCTCCAGATCCCCTCACCCTTCTCTCTGCCCTAGCCTCGCCCTGCCTCGTCGCCTCGACCTCGACCTCCTCCTACCCCCGCACCTCCACGCCGTGCCGACCGGTGACCAAGACGAACGGGAATTGCTAGAGCTGGATGTCCCTCTCCTTCCTCCTTCCTCGGCTGCCACCTCGCTGGACACCGCCCTCATCACCACCGGCCGATCAGCCAATAGCCAAGCCAGATGAGCGTCGACTCCCCCTTCTTCTTCACCTTCCCGTTCTTATATTTCTCTCTCTCATGTCCCTGGTCCGTCATGGATGATCTGCAGGAGCTCCCTCCCATCGCTGTCAGGAGCTCATCGACGCCTCCCGATGTAGCCACTCCCTCAAGCTCCTCTGCAGGTCGGACCTCCGCCTCCGCTTGATTCCCAGTCGTCTGCTGGCCTCCCAGCCTCGAGAACCGCCGCTCTGCCAAGTTCCTCGCCTGCGTCTTCCCGTCAAGAGCCGAGAAGAACAACTGCAACTCCAGTCGAGCAGCGCTACTGCTGGAGTACCTAGCCGCCAGGAATGGGTTCCCCGCGCCCGGATCTGCCACCGTCGGAGTCCCACAGCCATGCGGCCAGGGGCCTCCTCTGCATTCCTGCAACTGTCGATGTTGCTGTCTTCCCTCCTAGCATTTATCGAGTGCTCCTCTCCTAGAACAGATCGAGCAAGAAGGCTCGATCGCCTGCTCGTGGGTCGGCCGCGTTGCTTCCTCGCCGGCCCAGCTGCCTCTCCTTTACACCAACCGTGCACACCGACTCGGGCCTTGGCCCATGGGTGAGCGCCCATCACCCCTCCTCTTTGTTTAGCCCATGCTCTATGTAGTTTTGGCCCGTTATGTTTTTTTCCTGCTGCTGCGAATTTGTCTTTTATCCAGAGAAATGTTGTTTTACAAAAAAGTCCCTCTAGATCATATTTCATAACTTCTTAATCATGCATCGGTTTAAAATAAATTATATATGTAAATTTCTTAGAATTTTGTGTAGAATAATAATATGCCACTTTCATCGTTGTTTAAAATGTTTAAACTTGTTGTTTGAATTATTTTGCTAAACAACATGTTGAAATGGTTTAATTAATAACTTAATAACCGTAGCTCGAATTTAAATAAACTTCATATGATTTTGGGGTAGAAAAATGAGTAGAATAACTTGGTGCACTTTATTTTGCTATTTAACAACACTAAAATATGTAATAGGCATAACAGTGCCAAATTCTAATTATGCACATTGGGATTTTTCCGGAATTGTTGTTTGTTGTTTCCGGTCTCATTTAAATTGCGTAGATAGTTAGTTTTCTTGTATTGCACCTCTTGCTATGTTAACCAACATTTAATCGTGTCTTGTATATAAATGAGAGCGAACTAAATAATTGAATGTGGTGTTTTTCAATATGCAACTCGTTGCATATTGAGCTCCACTTAATTTGTACTTGTTTGTGCACTTTGCCATGCCATGCCTATTTAAACAGAACATGCGTCATACTTGTTTGTGCATCATATGCCATGGTTATGTTTCTGTTTACCATGTTGTTTGCTTCTTTCCGGTTTGCTTCTCTCGTTAGCTTCGGTTTCGTTCCGGAGTTGTGAGGAATCGTTCTTCTTCCTCGCGGGATCTAAGGCAAGATGACCATTCCTTGATATCACCCCTATCTTTGATTTGCTACTTGTCTCGCTCTATCGCTATGTCGCGCTGCCCACTACTTGTTTGACAGCCTCCCACACTGCCATGAAAACCTCTAACCACCTTCCTAGCAAACCATTATTTGGCTAAGATATGCTTTCGCTGAACCCCTCTTATAGCGTTGTTAGTTGCAAGTGAAGTTGAAGATTGCTCCCAGTCGGAACATGGATTTTTGGAATATCACAATATCTCTTATTTAATTAATGCACCTATATACTTGGCAATGGGTGGAAGGCTTGGCCTTTCGCTCGTTGTTTTGTTCCACTCATGCCGCCTTAAGTTCCGATAAACCGGTGTTATGTTCCTTGATTTTGCGTTCCTAACGCGTTCGGGGTTTATGGGCCCCCCTTGCTTCTTCTCTTAAAGTAAAGCTTTCCCGAGGAGATCCAACTTTGGTTTTACCATCTGCCTAATAAGTAAAACTCGCCGAGGGAGTTATATAACCGAGGATTATTAATCAACCCCCCGGGCCAGTGCTCGACTTGAGTGTTGGTCCACATACCTAGTAGTTGGTTGTGCCACCTCGGGGCAACTCAAGGTATTCTGGCTATTGTCCACTTTGCATAGACGGCTGAGTCCGTAGATAGAGAGTGCGCGGCTCTGGACACAGGTTTGACTCACTGTGAGATCTCCTTAGGATAGTTTTCCTTTCTTCGAAGAATTTGTGCACCGGGATTCCGGGGACGCTCGGGTCTTCCCGATATGGAGAATTACCTCTGCAGTTCGTGAGAGCTTGTGATGGGATAAGTTGGGACACCACTATAGGGTTATGATCTTTCCAAAGCCGTGCCTGCGGTTATGCGGTAGATTGGAGTTTGTTATTATCTGGTTGTAGATAACTTGACACAAGACTCAAAGAAAATAAACAACTTGTGGGCGTAGCCATGATGGTCTCTTTTCGAGGGAGTTCGGGAAGAGAACACAATGGGGTTATGAATGGCTCGTAGGTAGACAGGATCACTTAGTGATCATTACTAGACTAAGACCGTTTGCGTAGCTTCTCATCTCACTCTGAAAATTCGTAAGCTAGCCACCTCATATATGCTTAGCACTTGCTGCAACCACACTTTATACCTTCTCCACACCTAAAAGCTTTGGTAGTTTTGATACCCGGGAACAAGATTGCTGAGTCCTCGTGACTCTCGGTTTATTACAAAAACAGGTGCAGGTACAACTAAGATCGATGTAGGCAACGGCCAGGAGCTCCAAGGGAGATCGATGAAGAGTGTGGGCGTATTTACGTGACATACCCCGATGATCAGTAGTGCTTCCTACTAGGTCCGATCGGGCATAGCATGGGTGGTTATCTATTCATTTGGTTCCGTCCGTAGTCGGAGTTTGTGTGTACTCTGAATGATGTATGAATATTTGATCATTGTGTGACATGGTGAGTGTAAGCCAACTATTTACTTCCTTGTTCAATTACATGGGAATGTGTGAAGATTACTCTTCTTGCGATTATATGAAAATGTGGTTATGCCGCTAAGTCATGCCTCCACACGTTGGAGATATTGCCGCATCTTGGGCATTACAAGTTGGTAATTAGAGCCTTCCCCGACCTAGGAGCCCTTGCTTGATCGAACCGCTGCTAATGTTGAGTTTAGAAAAAAAAATGTTTTGAGTCTTGGATATATATATCGGAGAGTAGGAATTCTTTTACTCCTTATCCCCTTCGTCGCTCTGGTGAGGACTCCTGACGTAATTGATTTGACTTCACTCTCCTCTTTTTCACTAAAATTTTTTAGGATCACGCAAGTATTGTTGGGATCGTTCCAATATCTTTGTGACGAGAACATTGTTCTTGGTGCCTCCTAACATCTAGGGGTTGTGGCAGTGTCCCAGGGAGTTGAGCTTCGATCGTCGCAGTTGTATCGTTACAGTTCCAGAATACCAGAGGTCGCCGACATCGAAAACTCTTATATGCATGTCTGGTGGTGAGATAACCCCGACGTCACCCAGTACTGGGGGATAGTTTGAGAGTATTGCCAAAGATATTATAGCGGATGCTTTTTGGAGGTCTGGGGTACACTGTTTCCCAAGGAGCCTGGTTATGTGTTGACGGGTGGATACAACTGGATGTAGGGATTGCTAGTTGGTTGAGATATATTGCTTCCCCTGTATCCCGAACACCAGATTGCATAACCAGAAAGTTTTGGGAGTTTGTAGGTGGCAATTCAAGTATCTCTAAGTTATCTTCCAACATGTACATGATTGAGATTGGGGAATCTCTATCATATGTTTGTTCCGGCTTATTCTACAAGCCAAATCCTTTGTTTTGTTTTGATTGTGGTATTTGAGTTGCTTCGATGGCAAGTGTTGACTCCATATCTTTCCTAATCAGTGTTCTCATGTTTCTATGGAAATGCTAGTCCTTCTTGACCATTGAGATTGTCATGTAAATTCTTTTCAACCGGCATGCTTATCTTCAAGTTAACCCGATCCTTGCAATATGTGCAAGACCAATTCTTGGTTTTTCTCAATGGTGGTTGTTTCATTCATCCCAAGTTGTCTTTGTTTTCCCCCACCCTCCCACCCTTTTTCTTCAAGGAGTCAAAAATCTCAAGTCAAGTATCCATTTTATTCATGTGAAGTTCATCATTCTTTCCTTAAATTTTCTTAGACGCTGATTTCTCATGAAGATGCTCAGGAAGCTTCAAGTTAATCATTTTCCGTTCTGTTTCTTCTCTGGTGGACTAAATTCAAGTTTCGGTGTTAATCATATCTTTTCCTCTTGTTTCAATTGTTTTACCATGTCGGAATTTCTTATCCAAAGTCTCTCTTATTTATTCAACTCCCTCTAATTCTTTTTCGAAGTGCTGAAGATATCTCATAAGATCGTGCTTCTATTCTAGATACATTCGAACTATTTTGAAGTTGTTACCTCATTTAAGCCATTTAATTCAACCGTCGCAATCTCTCTTTCAAGCAATCTTTTCCAACGGTGTTTCTTTTGAGTGGGCCCTAACCCACGGTTCTTTTCCCAGGATCTCACTCGACTCTTCTAATTTTTTCGGAGTTTCTCAAATTCTATTCAAAGTGTGACGTAAGAATGTATTCCATCAGTCATATGCCTTCTCCAAGATCGCTTTCAAATATATATTTTTCATTGTTGGTTCAAGCTTTCCTCTTTTCATTCTTCCAGAGTACCTCAAAATTCTTCATGGTGGTTCTCGTTGTCATTCTCAACATTTGAAGACCGAAAAAGAATTTCCCCTAAATCTTGGTCCATTCTCTTGAAGATTCATGGTTCTAGCTTCATACCATCCTCATAATTGTTTTCGATTGTGAGAGTTCTTTTCATATCCATCTGAAGCATTTCATGAGTCATGTCCATTTTCATCCTTTGTAAGCCATCATTTCAGAAGATTTATTCGTTCTCACCTTCCATATCTCGTTCTTCAATCCTATCGAAGCATTGTTCAAGTATACTGTTGTCACCACATGATCTCTTCATTCTCATGTATTTAAATTTCCTCACGTGCCTTCGTTCGTTTCTAATTCTTTCCGGCGATCCCTTCTCTTTTCTTCATTCATGTTCAAATTCTCACAGTGGTTCGTTCAAGATTCATTTTCCTTTGTTACATATCAATTCATTCGTTATTTTCGAAATCCTACTGGTGAGTCGTTCAAGACTTTTCTCAAGTTTGCTCTATATCTCTCTTTAGTCTTTTTCAATGCGAATAAGTAGTAAAAATTCATTGATTCTCATCAATTTAAATGGTGAAGGATCCACACAACATAATTCTTATTCTTATTTCATCCAAGTGATTAATTCCTTCTCCCAGACTTTGTTCTTGATGAAGAAGTTCTCGGTTTCAAGTTGTTCATCTTTATTTATGGATTTTAAGTTTTATCGTTATCTTGTCACGAAGCTCCATCTAAATCTTTACAAGGCTTCTTTTTGTTCTTTTCAATATTCACTCCCTACCATTTCCTTTGTTACCGGAGTTCTTCATTGAGGTTCTACATGGTGGTTCGTTAAAAAATTAATTCATTCTTCAAGTGTTCATCAAGATTCTTATTGGAGGAGCTCAACTATTCTTCATCTTGCATTTTGAATTGCAATTCTTTCTACATTATCTTTTGAGGTGGTGTTATGTCATCTTGACAAGTTCTTTCATGTTTCATGATTCACAAGTTATCAGGAATGAGATATTTAAACCCATCATTTTCTTTGTTCAGGAGATCTTTCCAGCCTCAATTTATTCGTTGAAGTAATCTTGGGTTGTATCTCACCTAAAAGCCTTCCCTAAGGATTGTTCCTATTTATGGTGCTTATAAATGACCCAAGTTCTTCATTTATCCTCTCGGCGAAAGAAGTTTTCATCTCTTCGTTGATCTCAAGCAATCAAATGTTTTCATTAGTGGCCGGTTGTATCTACTCTTATAAAAACAGAGTTGGTGATGATGGTGTGCCTGCCATCCTGCAATATATGCCGTCCGATTTATATCTGACAGATAGGAAGAAAACTATGACAATTTTGCAAAAAGATACCTGCACTCCTCTCCACATTGGCAGATAAGGCCTTCCCTCGTTCATCCTTATCTCCCACAGGATAAACTACTCATATAAATGCATCTTGATGTTCCATGCAATGCACGGGCATCTTGCTAGTCACCTCATATTTCTGAGATGTTTTCCATAAGCCCACGTCAAGCTTATTCTTTTGTTGTTCATTTTCAACAACTCAATTCAATCCTTCTTTCTAAGGATGCTTTCAAATTCATTTGTGGTAGAAGTTATCTTTTTCTTCTACTTTCTTTTCTTCCTAACGATCTAGCTTCTATTATTCTGTTCCGGAGGCACTGTAGTGTTACTCTCTTTGACACATAATACCATTTTGTCAAGATCATATTATTTCCTTTGTTTATACATTCAACCAGAGTGTTGTGTCCTCTTTTCAAATTATTTCCATCTTATCAAGTTTTACCTCTCTTTTCATCTGACGTGCTGTCTGAAATCTTTCTTACCCCTTGTGCCATTCTTTCAATAGTTCCGAAGGCAGTGTGTTGTTGATTTCATCAAGTATCATCCCATCTTATAAAGTTCATGTTTATTCCTTCCATTTTCAGTCGGAGTGTTGTCTGAATTATTTCATTCTTATTCCTTCTCTATCTTGTTTTAACCGATGTGGTTTCAGTGTCTATCTTGTCAACTAAGCTATTCATTCTCGTTGTATTCCTTGTTCCTCTTCTCTAACTAAGTGTTTTCAATCTTGTACTTCTCTGTTGTATTCTTTCTTTCAAGTTGTTCAACTTCCCAAGGTTCGTGGTTTCACTCGTTTTTCGAAGAAGCAACTTTGTTTTACCTCTTCCTTTTCCTCTTCTATCCAGTGCCTTCCCTAGGGTCTCGGGTCAAGATCATCTGTTAGTGTGGGAGAATTGTGATGCCCCAAGATCGACGCTCCAGAAGCCTTCCCGTTATTTTGTTGCTGTCGTGTGTTTTATTTTGGCTTGTTGCATTTCATCATGGCATAATGTGGATTGCATCCGCATGTTTTCATAAAACTCATAGCCGCTCATAGTTGCCACTTCTCCTTTTGTCTCCGATGTCTTTTCTCAGACCAACCGGGTTTTTTGAGTCCCTCTTGTCTGATCGCCTAACCTCTCTAGTCTCTGCACAGTGCACAAACCCCATCACGCGCGTCCGAAAACTTGTCCGAACCCGAACCGCTCTATCGTTATAGATGGGGCCGGATCATCCCCAAACATCCCTAAAATATCTTCAGTTTCTTATTTGGGCTCCCTAGCCTATTTATCTTGGGCCGTCCGATTACGATCGGGGGGGGGGGGCAAATAGTCCCTAAGCTAACCCCTTCCTATAAATAGACCCCTAACCCTAAATTTTAGGAGCAATGTCCCATCCATCCCGTCGTTGCCGCCAGTCAGCTACCCACTCTCCTCCCACCTCGAGATCCATACCTCCCCAACCATCACTCGCCACCTACAGCCTCTAGATCCCCTCGCCCACCTCTCTGCCCGAGCCCCACCCTGCCTCGTCGCCTCGACCCCTACCTCCTCCTACCCCCGCACCTCCACGCCGTGTAGACCGGCGAGCAAGACAAACGGGAACCGTCGGAGCTGCCCATCCTCTCCTTCCTCCTTCCCCATCTGCCACATCGTCGGACCCCGCCCTCATCGCCACCGGACGGTCAGCCAATGACGAAGCCAGGTCAGCGTCGACTCCCCCTTCTTCTTTGCCCTTCTCGTGCTTATATTTCTCTCTCTCTCATGTCCCTGACCCGCCATGGATGATCTGCAGGAGCTCCCTCCCGTGTTGTCATGAGCTCGTCGCCGCCTCCCGATGTAGCTGCTCCCTCGAGCTCCTCCGCAGGTCGGACCTTGGCCTCCGCTCGTTTCCCCGTCGTTTGCTGGCCTCCCCGTCTCAAGAACCGCCGCTCCGCCAAGTTCCTCACCTGCGTCTTCCCGTCGAGTGCCGGGAAGAACAACAGCAGCTCCAGCCCCGCCTCCTCAAGTTCCCCGCTGCTATGTGCTTCCCTCGGTCGAGCAGAGCCACTGCTAGAGTACCTTGCCGCCGGGAATGGGTTCCCCGCGCCCGGATCTGCCATCGTTGGAGTCCCGCAGCCGTGCCGCCAGGAGCCTCCTCTGCATTCCAGCAACTATCGATGTTGCCGTCTTCCCTCCCTGCATTGACCGAGCGCTCCTCTCCTGGACCAGATCGAGCGAGAGGGCTCGATCGCCAGCTCGTGGGCCGGTCGCGTTGCTTCCTCATCGGCCCAGCTGCCTCTGCTTCACCCAATCGGGCACATCGACTTGGGCCTTGGCCCATGGGTGAGCGCCCACAGCCCCTCCTCTCTGTTTAGCCATGCTTTGTGTAGTTTTGGCACGTTATGTTTTTTTCCTGCTGCTGCGAATTTGTATTTTATCTAGAGAAATGTTGTTTTATAGAAAAATCCCTCTAGATCATGCATTTAATAACTTCTTAATCATTCATCGGTTTAAAATATATTATATATGTAAATTGCTTAGTATTTTGTGTAGAATAATAATATACCACTTTCATCCCTGTTTAAAATGTTTAAACTTGTTGTTTGAATTATTTTGCTAAATAACATGTTGAAATGGTTTAATTAATAACTTAATAACCGTAGCTCGGTTTTAAATAACCTTTATATGTTTTTGGGGTAGAAAAATGAGTAGAATAACATGGTGCACTTTATTTTGCTATTTAACAACTCTAAAATATGTTATTGGAAGAACAATACCAAATTCTAATTATGCACATGGGGATTTTTCGGTATTGTTGTTTGTTGTTTCCGGCCTCATTTAAATTGCCTAGATAGTTAGTTTTCTTGTGTTGCACCTCTTGCCATGTTAACCAACATTTATTCTTGTCTTGTATGTAAATAAGAGTGAACCAAATAATTGAATGTGGTGTTCGTCAATATGCAACTCATTGCATATTGAGCTACACTTAACTTGTAGTTGTTTGTGCTCTTTGCCATGCCATGCCTATTTAAACCGGACATGCATCATACTTGTTTGCGTATCATATGCCATCGTTATGTTTGTGTTTACCATGATGTTTGCTTCTTTCCGGTTTGCTTCTCTCGTTATCTTGGTTTCGTTCCGGAGTTGTGAGGATTCGTTCGTCTACGACCGTTTGTCTTCTTCATGGACTCGTTCTTCTTCCTTGCGGGATCTCAGGCATGATCTCAGGTGTAGTTAAATATTGCTCCATGTCAGAACATGGGTTTTTGGAATATCACAATATCTCTTATTCAATTAATCCACCTATATACTTGGCAATGGGTGGAAGGCTTGGCTTTTTCTTGGTGTTTTGTTCCACTCATGCCGCCTTAAGTTCCGATAAACTGGTGTTATGTTCCTTGATTTTGCGTTCCTAACGCGGTCGGGGTTTATGGGCCCCCCTTGCTTCTTCTCTTAAAGTAAAGTTTTCCCGAGGAGATCCAACTTTGGTTTTACCATTTGCCTAATAACTAAAAACTTTCTGAGGGAGTTATAAACCCGAAGATTATTAATCAACCCCCCGGGCCAGTGCTCGACTTGAGTGTTGGTCCACCTACCTAGCAGTTAGCAGTGCCGCCTCGGGGAAACTCGAGGTATTCTGGCTATTGTCCACTTCGCATAGACGGATGAGTCCGTAGATAGATAACGCGCGGCTCTGGACACGGGTCTGACTCACCGGGAGAACTCCTTGGGATAGTTTTCCTTTCTTCGAAGAACTTGTGCACCGGGATTCCGGGGACGCTCGGGTCTTCCCGATATGGAGAATTACCTCTGCGGATTGTGAGAGCTTGTGATGGCCTAAGTTGGGACACCCCTGCAGGGTTAAGATCTTTCGAAAGTTGTGCCCGCGGTTATGTGGCGGATTGGAGTTTGTTAATATCCGGGTGTAGATAACTTGACACAAGACTCAAATAAAATACACAACTTGTGCGCGTAGCCATGATGGTCTCTTTTCGAGGGAGTGCGGGAAGATAACACGGTGGGGTTATGAATGACTCGTAGGTAGACAGGGTCACTTAGTGATCATTTTTAGACTATGACCATTTGCATAGCTTCTCATCTCACTCTGAAATTTCGTAAGCTAGCCACCTCATATATGCTTAGCGCTTGCTGCAACCCCACTTTATGCCTTCTCCACACCTAAAAACTTTGGTAGTTTTGATACCCGGGAACAAGATTGCCGAGTCCTCGTGACTCACGGTTTATTACAAAAACAGGTGTAGGTACAACTAAGATCGATGCACGCGATGGCCAGGAGCTCCAATGGGAGTTCGATGAAGAGCATGGGCGTATGTATGTGACATACCCCGATGATCAGTAGTGCTTCCTACTAGGGCCGATCGGGCATAGCATGGGTGGTTATCTTTTCATTTGGTTCCATCCGTAGTCCGACTTTGCGTGTACTAAGAATGATGTATGAATATTTGATCATTGTGTGACGTGGGGAGTGTAGGCCAACTATTTACTTCCTTGTTCAGTTACATGGGAATGTGTGAAGATTACCCTTCTTGCGATTATACCAAGATGCGGTTATGCCTCTAAGTCGTGGCTCGACACATAGGAGATATAACGCATATTGTGTGTTACACCCCCGGGCCTGGCCTATACGTGCCGCTGGGCATTGTTTGGGTAGGCCCCCACAAATACACTGGCGAGCACCTGAGCCATGACGCTATGGGATTTATGTCTCTCTTGATATCCTCCTTGATTCTTCATTAACCCATGATTGAATCAGTTATTGATTTTCCCGTGAGTCGAGCTGACTGACGTGGGGTAACCCACATAGTGTCCCACGGGCCACCCACATTCATTGGAAGGTAACTGTCATTTTACTCATCCCACCACTCCTGCCATTTCTGCCACGTACGCTACATGCACTACGCAGAGTTGGTGGCAGACGAGTAGGGCACGGAAATGAATGCCATGGTAGAAAACATGGCGCCATGGATAGGCGTAGGAGGGAGGTCATTGTTTTTGTACGTCTTCAGTGACACAGAGGGACTGGATTGGTGGAGTGGGGCAGTTGCCTTCCTGGGTGGTGAGGAGCCAGCCCCGGCCACACTCCCTTATAAAAGTTGGCGCGGGTGAGAGGCTCACCCACGCACATCTCCTCCTTCTTCTTCTTGTGTCCTTCTTCCACCATGGCGAGGGGAAGAGGGCGTGGGCGAGATCCAGTGGAGGAGACAAGAGTCTCTTCTCATCAGCGCCTCCCTGCCCTAGCTGAGGATGCACGGGCAGAATCCGGAGCGCGGGGTGGCGCCACAAGATGTGGGTGCGGCCGTCGTGGCTCTCAGGGCCGAGGAGGGCGTGGTGGTGCTCTAGTAGCTCCTCCCCCAGCTGCCCTGGCCCCAATGGATGTCGGGGATGAGCCATTGGATTTCATGGTCAAGCTACACGGGCCCCCGTGCAGCCGCCTTCGGCTTCCTACTCCTTGTGAAAGGGTGGTGGAGGTAAAACAGCCGCCAGGATTAAAGTTGCACATGAGGGGTTCTTGTAATGGTAGCATGCGGGCAGACGTGCAGTTTCCCGCACCTCATGTCATGCTTCTCTGGCGTGGCTGGAAAAGCTTTGCTCGTGCCCATAACTTTTCGGTGGGGCACGTTCTCCATTTTAAATTAATGAAGGCCAACTTGCTCTCCATCAAGGTCTTCGGGCATTCAGGTGCTCGCTTAGGGTGTTGCGCGGACAGCTCGACCAACGACGAAAGCTCCTCCTTGAGCGATAGCGACGAAAGGATAGTGACGGCGATGATGATGGCGCCGAGCGGGAGGACGATGGCTCGGACTCCGGCTGAGCGCCCGACACACCATCACCGTCAGCTAGCTGCCGGCGGCACCACCATCTGCACCTGGTCTTCTCCCCGGGAGAGCGATTTGTCGGGGTGTTGGGTGTGGATATCTCCACCTCCTCCAGTTGGACCCCGGCAGGCTTCCTCGTGGACTCCGGCTTCATGTTCCCTCTCGATGCCCGTCCTGCCACATTCCTCTGGTCCTAATGGTGGTGACCAGGGCATCGCCTAGTCGCTCCCCCTGTCCATCGCCTTCATCTGCGCCCTCTCGATCTTGTCAGGTGATACGTCTCCAACATATCTATAATTTTTTATTGTTCCATGCTATTATTTATGATGTTTTGGATGTTTAATAGTCTTTGTTATACACTTTTATATTATTTTTGGGACTAGCCTATTAACCCAAAGGCCCAGTCCTGACGGGAGAGATATTTTTGGAGCAAAATACGCACAGGAGACTTGAGAACCAAAAATATATATCTACATACCCTGAAACCATCAGAACAATAGAGAAAACCCTAGTTCCACCGCCGCAACCTTCTGTTCCCGGGAGATCCCATCTTGCGGCTTGTTCCGGAGCTCCGCCGGAGGGGGGATCTTCCATGGAGTGCTTCTACATCATCATCATCGCCTCACCATGAGTTGTGAGTAGTTTACCACAGACCTTCGGGTCCATAGCTAGTATCTAGATGGCTTCTTCTCTCTCTTTGGATCTCAATACCAAGTTATCCTCGGTCTTCGAGGAGATCTATTCAATGTAATCTCTTTTTGCGGTGTGTTTGTCGAGATCCGATGAATTGTGGGTTTATGATCAAGATTATCTATGAGAAATATTTGGTTCTTTTCTGAACTCTTTATGTATGATTATAATATCCTTGCAAGTCTCTTCGAATTATTGTTTGGTTTGGCCTACTAGATCTATAGTTCTTGCAATGGGAGAAGTGCTTGGCTTTGGGTTCAATCTTGCGGTGTCCTTTCCCAGTGACAGTAGGGGCAGCAAGGCACATATTGTATTGTTGCCATCGAGGATAAAAAGATGGGGTTTATATCACTATGTTTGAGTTTATCCGTCTACATCATGTCATCTTGCTTAAGGCGTTACTCTGTTCTTATGAACTTAATACTCTAGATGCATGCTAGATAGCGGTCGATGTGTGGAGTAATAGTAGTAGATGCAGAATCGTTTCGGTCTACTTGTCTCAAACGTGATGCCTATATATAATGATCATGCCTAGATAGTCTCAAAATTATTCGCTTTTGTATCAATTGCTTGACAGTAATTTGTTTACCCGCCGTAGAATATCGCTATCATGAGAGAAGCCACTAGAGAAAACTATGGCCCCCGGGTCTATTCTCAACATATCAATCTACAATCTACTTTACTTTTCCGCTTTTACTTTCTGTTCTTATATCCAAAAATACCAAAAATATCAAACTATCATCTCTATCAGATCTCACTTTCGTAAGTGACTGTAAAGGGATTGACAACCCCTTATCGCGTTGGCTGCGATGTTCTTATTTATTTGTGTAGGTGCGAGGGACTCGCGCGTGGTCTCCTACTGGATTGATACCTTGGTTCTCAAAAACTGAGGAAAATACTTACGCTACTGTGTGCATCACCCTTTCCTCTTCGAGGGAATACAACGTAAGCTCGAGAAGTAGCAAGAAGAATTTCTGGCGCCGTTGCCGGGGAGGCTTACGCAAAAGTCATATACCAAGTACCTATCACAAACCCTTATCCTTCACATTACATTTATTTGCCTCTCGTTTTCCTCTCCCCCACTTCACCCTTGCCATTTTATTTGCCCTTCTTTTGTCGTGTGTTTATCGTTCGCTTGCTTCTTGTTTGCTTGTGTGTTGCATTGATTGCTTGTCACTATGGCTCAGAACAATACCAAATTGTGTGAGCTCTCCAATACCAACAATAATGATTTTATTAGCACTCCGATTGCTCCTATTACTGATGCTGAATCTTGTGAGATCAATGCTGCTCTGTTGAATCTTGTCATGAAAGATCAATTTTCCGGCCTTCCTAGTGAAGATGCCGCTACCCATCTAAACAATTTTGTTGATTTGTGTGATATGCAAAAGAAAAAGGATACGGATAAATATATTGTTAAATTGAAGTTATTTCTGTTTTCACTTAGAGATCGTGCTAAAACTTGGTTTTCCTCTTGTCTAGAAAGGGTATTGATTCGTGGAATAAGTGCAAAGATGTTTTTATCTCTAAGTATTTCCCTCCTGCTAAGATCATCTCTCTTAGAAACGATATTATGAATTTTAAGCAACTAGATCATGAGCATGTTGCCCAAGCTTGGGAGAGAATGAAATTAATGATATGTAATTGCCCTACACATGGTTTGAACTTATGGATGATTATTCAAAGCTTTTATGCTAGCTTGAATTTTGCTTCTAAATCTTTTAGATTCGGCCACAGGAGGCACTTTCATGGAAACTACCTTAGGAAAAGCTACCAAACTCCTAGATAATATTATGGCTAATTATTCTCAATGGCACACCGAAAGATCTACTAGTAAAAAAGTGCATGCTCTTGAAGAGATTAGTGTTTTGAGTGGAAAGATGGATGATCTTATGAAATTATTTGCTGCTAAGAGTGCTTCTTCTGATCCTAATGATATGCCTTTATCCACGTTGATTGAAAATAATAATGAATCTTTGGATGTGAATTTTGTTGGTAGGAATAATTTTGGTAACAATGCTTATAGAGGAAACTTTAATCCTAGACCTTTTCCTAGTAATTCCTCTAATAATTATGGAAAGATGCCTTCTGAATTTGAAACTAGTGTTAAGCAGTTTATGAATTCGCAAAAGAATTTCAATGCTTTGCTTGAAGAAAAATTGCTTAAGATTGATGAATTGGCTACAAGTGTGGATAGAATTACTCTTGATGTTGATTCTTTGAAACTTAGATCTATCCCACCTAAGCATGATATCAATGAGTCTCTCGAATCCATGAGAATTTCCATTGATGAATGCAAAGAAAGAACCGATAGGATGCGTGCTAAAAGAGAGAATTATATAAAAATGTGTTCTTCTAGTTATCATGAAAATAAAGTTGAAGATCTGAAAGTTATTGATGTGTCTCCTATTAGATCCTTGTTTTCTAGTATGAATCTTGATAAAGATGGGATTGGTGATGAGTCTACTTTAATTAAAAGGTGTCCCAATGATTTTGAGTTTATAGATCTTGATGCTAAAATTGTTAAAAGTGGGAGTGAAGAGATTAAAACTTTGTATAGTGATGAACCCACTACTTTGGATTTCAAGGGATTCAATTATGATAATTGCTCTTTGATTGATTGTATTTCCTTTTTGCAATCCGTACTAAACTCTTTGCATACTTATAGTCAAAATAAAGCTTTTACCAAACACATAGTTGATGCTTTGATGCAATCTTATGAAGGAAAACTTGAATTGGAAGTTTCTATCCCTAGAAAGTTTTATGATGAGTGGGAACCTACTATTAAAATTAAAATAAAAGATCACGAGTGCTTTGCTTTGTGTGATTTGGGTGCAAGTGTCTCCACTATCCCAAAAACTTTGTGTGATTTGCTAGGCTTCCATGAGCTTGATGATTGTTCTTTAAATTTGCATCTTGCGGATTACACTATTAAGAAACCTATGGGAAGGATTAATTATGTTCTTATTATTGCCAATAGGAATCATGTGCCCGTAGATTTCATTGTTCTTGATATAAATTGCAATCCTTCATGTCCTATTACTCTTGGTAGACCTTTCCTTAGAACGATTGGTGCAATTATTGATATGAAGGAAGGAAGTATTAGATTCCAATTTCCGTTAAGGAAAGGCATGGAACACTTTCCTAGAAAGAAAATCAAATTACCATATGAATCTATTATGAGAGCCACTTATGGATTGCCTTCCAAAGATGGCAATACCTAGATCTATCCATGTATCGTGCCTAGCTAGGGGCGTAAAACGATAGCGCTTGTTGGGAGGCAACCCAATTTTATATTTTTTGTTTTTGCTTCTGTTTAGGAATAAATATTGCATCTAGCTTCTGTTTATATGTGGTTTTGTGTTTTAATTAGTGTTTGTGCCAAGTAGAACCTTTGGGAAGACTTGTGTGAAGTTTATATGATTGTGCTGTGAAAAACTGAATCGTTAGCGCTCGCTAGAATGGTCACCAGATTTTACTGGAGCGTGCTATTTACATGATTTTTTTGAAGATGATTAATAGACAAAGTCCTCACGTTTACCAATTTATTTCATTTTTTTGGAGTTACAGAAGTATGCAAAAGTTGCAGATTACTACAGACTGTTCTGTTATTGACAGATTCAGTTTTTCGTGTGTTGTTTGCTTATTTTGATGAATCTATGAGTAGTATTGGAGGATATGAATCATAGAGAAGTTGGAATACAGTAGGTTTAACACCAATATAAACAAAGAATGAGTTCATTGCAGTACCTTTGAGTAGCGGTTTGTTTATACTAACGGAGCTCACGAGATTTTTGTCTAAGTTTTGTGTTGTGAAGTTTTCAAGTTTTGAGTATTGCTTTGATGGACTATGGAACAAAGAATGGAAAGAGCCTAAGCTTGGGGATGCCCAAGGCACCCCAAGTTAAAATTCAAGGACAACCAAAAGCCTAAGCTTCGGGATGCCCCGGGAAGGCATCCCCTCTTTCGTCTTCATCTATCGGTAACTATACTCGGAGCTATATTTTCATTCACCACATGATATGTGTTTTACTTGGAGCGTCATGTATAATTTGAGTCTTTGCTTATTAGCTTGCCACAATTATCCATGCTGGACACACCCTTTTGAGAGAGTTAAATATGGCCTAGGAATTGTTAGAACACTCTATGTGCTTCACTTATATCTTTTGAGTTGAATAGTTTTTGCTCTAGTGCTTCACTTATATCTTTTAGAGCATGGTGGTGATTATATTTTGTAGAAATTGTTGATCTCACATGATTCACTTATATCCTTTTGAGAGTCTATTAAAACAGCATGGTAATGTGCTTTGGCTATAAAACTAGCCTTCACATGAAAGGCATCCAAGATGAATGTAGTAAAAACTTTCATACTAAGTGCATTGAATATGATGTGAAGTTGGATGCTTGATAATTGTTTTGAGATATGAGGATAGTGATATTAGAGTCATGCTAGTAGAGTTATTATGAAATTGAGAAATACTTGTGTTAAGGTTAGTGATTCCCGTAGCATGCACGTATGGTGAACTGGTATGTGACGAAGTTAGAGCATGGGGTATTTGTAGAGTGTCCTCCTTTGTGTGGAGGTCGGGGGGGCGCGATGGTTAACTCCTACTAACCTCCCCCTAGGAGCATGCGTTGATTGCTTTGTTTTGATGACTCGTAAATTTTTGCAATAAGTATATGAGTTCTTATAACTAATGTTGAGTCCATGGATTATACGCACTCTCACCCTTCCACCATTGCTAGCCTCTCTTGTACCGCGCAACATTCGCCGGTACCATAGAACCACTATATATCCTTCCTCAAAACAGCCACCATATATCTTCCTCAAAACAGCCACCATACCTACCTATCATGGCATTTCCATAGCCATTCCGAGATATATTGTCATGCAACTTTCCACCGTTTCGTTCAAATGACACGCTTCATATTGTCATATTGGCATGCATGATCATGTAGTTGACATCGTATTTGTGGCAAAGCCACCATGCATAATTTTTCATACATGTCACTCTTGATTCATTGCATATCTCGGTACACCGCCGGAGGCGTTCATATTGAGTCATACTTTGTTCTAGTATCGAGTTGTAAATCAATAAAAGTGTGATGATCATCATTATTAGAGCATTGTCCTATCACAAACCCTTATCCTTCGCATTACATTTATTTGCCTCTCGTTTTCCTCTCCCCCACTTCACCCTTGCCGTTTTATTTGCCCTTCTTCTGCCGTGTGTTTATCGTTCACTTGCTTCTTGTTTGCTTGTGTGTTGGATTGCTTGCTTGTCACTATGGCTCAGAACAATACCAAATTGTGTGACTTCTCCAATACCAACAATAATGATATTATTAGCACTCCGATTGTCCTATTACCGATGCTGAATCTTGTGAGATCAATGCTGGTCTGTTGAATCTTGTCATGAAGGATCAATTTTCCGGCCTTCCTAGTGAAGATGCCGCTACCCATCTAAACAACTTTGTTGATTTGTGTGATATGCAAAAGAAAAGGGATACGTAAAATGATATTGTTAAATTGAAGTTATTTCCATTTTCACTTAGAGATCGTGCTAAAACTTGGTTTTCCTCTTTGCGTAGAAATAGTATTGATTCGTGGAATAAGTGCAAAGATGCTTTTATCTCTAAGTATTTCCCTCCTGCTAAGATCATCTCTCTTAGAAACGATATTATGAATTTTAAGCAACTAGATCTTGAGCATGTTGCACAAGCTTGGGAGAGAATGAAATTTAGGATACATAATTTCCCTACACATGGTTTGAACTTATGGATGATTATTCAAAACTTTTATGCTGGCTTGAATTTTGCTTCTAGAAATATTTTAGATTCGGCCACAGGAGGCACTTTCATGGGAACTACCTTAGGAGAAGCTACCAAACTCCTAGATAATATTATGGTTAATTATTCTCAATGGCACACCGAAAGATCTACTAGTAAAAAAGTGCATGTTATTGAAGAGATTAGTGTTTTGAGTGGAAAGATGGATGAACTTATGAAGTTATTTTCTGCTAAGAGTACTTCTTCTGATCCTAATGATATGCCTTTATCCACGTTGATTGAAAATAATAATGAATCTTTGGATGTGAATTTTGTTGGTAGGAATAATTTTGGTAACAATGCTTATAGAGGGAACTTTAATCCTAGACCTTTTCCTAGTAATTCCTCTAATAATTATGGAAATTCCTAAACCAACTCTTATGAAAGATGCCTTCTGAATTTGAAACTAGTGTTAGGAGTTTATGATTTCGCAAAAGAATTTCAATGTTTTGCTTGAAGAAAAATTGCTTAAGATTGATGAATTGGCTAGAAGTGTGGATAGAATTACTCTTGATGTTGATTCTTTGAAACTTTGATCTATCCCACCTAAGCATGATATCAATGAGTCTCTCAAAGACATGAGAATTTCCATTGATAAATGCAAAGAAAGAACCACTAGGATGCGTCCTAAAAGAGAGAATTATATAAAAGCGTGTTCTTCTAGTTATCATGAAAATATAGATGAAGATCTGAAAGTTATTGATGTGTCTCCTATTAGATCCTTGTTTTCTAGTATGAATCTTGATAAATATAGGATTGGAGATGAGTCGATTTTAAGGTGTCCCAATGATTCGGAGTTTTTATGTCTTGATGCTAAAATTGTTAAAAGTGGGAGTGAAGAGATTAAAATTTTGCATAGTGATGAACCCACTACCTTGGATTTCAAGGGATTCAATTATGATAATTGCTCTTTAATTGATTGTATTTCCTTGTTGCAATACGTACTAAACTCTCTGCATGCTTATAGTCAAAATAAAGCTTTTACCAAACACATAATTGATGCTTTGATGCAAACTTATGAAGAAAAACTTGAATTAGAAGTTTCTATTCCTAGAAAGCTTTATGATGAGTGGGAACCTACTATTAAAATAAAAATTAAAGATCATGAATGCTATGCTTTGTGTGATTTGGGTGCAAGTGTTTCCACTATCCCAAAAACTTTGTGTGATTTGCTAGGTTTCCATGTGACACCCCGAGACCGGTGCGCCAGGTGTCAGCCAGTTATTCGTTGTCGTTGCCATGTCATCTACTTGTGTGTTGCATCTTGCCATGTCATCATGTGTGTTGCATCATCATGTTTTCAAAACTTGCATCCGACCGAGTCCGCCCGTCCTTTCCGTTGTCCGTTCTGAGCCCAGACACACTCGCACGCGCCCGTGGCGCCTCCGAATATTTATTTTGTGAGTGGCCGGAAAATGTTCTCAGAATGGGTTGAAACTTGGTGTGTGGTCTTATTATAGCTTAGGTAGACCGCCTGTCAAATTTCATCGCATTCGGAGTTCATTTGATAGCCCAACGGTTAAACGTGTTAACCGCCGGAAGCCTTTTGTCTTTTGGCCCAGCACCCCTTTCACACAGCCCACCAAGCCCATTCTAACCCCTCCATGCTCTTGTCCGTTCGACTCACGACCGCGTGGCCGCGAACCGCTCCTCATTTGGACACTCCTAGCTCCCTCTACCTATATATTTGTGCCTCCCCTTCCAAATTCGCGGATGAAAACCCTAACCCCTCTCCCTCCGCGCCGTCGGACACGTCCGCCGACGGCCGGACATGTCCGCCGCCTCCTGAGCCAATGTGGAGATGCCACCTGTCCCGTGCCCACTTCCCCGCCGCCGCGGCCCGCGGGGCCCGAATCAGGCCCGCGCGCGCCCGCTCCGTCGCTCCGCCACCGCGGCTCAGATCCGCACCGCAGTCGCGCCCCGCGCCTCCTCGCTCCGGCCGCCGGAGGGTCGCCGGAGCCGGACCCCGCCGCTGCTGCGTGCTCCGCCCCGCCGTTGATGAGCCGCAGCTCCGCCCAACTCCTTCCCCGTCGCCCTGCTCGAGCCCCGCCTCCATTAGAGCGCGCTGCCGCCGTACCGTCCCGGTGCCAGATCCGCCGCCCCCGGCCGAGCTCGCCGCCGCCGTTTCGACCTCGCTCGGGCAGGACGAGCGCCCGCTCGCCTCGCTCTCCCGCTTCGTGGGCCGGCCCTCTCCAGCGCCGCAGCCGGCCGGCCTCGTGGGCCCAGCCAAGGCCCAGTCCATCACGCCCGCGGCCCAAGCCGCCCCTCGGCCCATCTCCAGCACCGAGGCACAGCCGACCTCCTCCTCCACAGTTCTGGGCCAAGGCCCTTGGTGAGATTCCCCTAAACCCCGCCCCAGTCACTATTTAACTAATTAGCGCTCAATCCGTTTTCCGGGAAAAAACTGCTAAGTCCTTTTTCTGTTAGTATTTTGTTGCATGTTTGCATGGCTGTAAATATTTGTGTGTATGTCCAAATTGAGTGTATGATATGTCAAAATGACCGTGGTGACATGCTCTACACTTTGTTCCATTGTGCCATGATTGTTTGACTTCATCTAGATGCTCTAATCTCTGTTGCAAGAGTGCTACTTGTTATAAAGTGCTGTTACATGTTATTTTGATGCCATATTTGAGATATGATAACTTGGTGCATGTTTATCCAAATGGAGCGTATGATATGTCAAAATGTTCATTGTGAAGTGTACTACATGATGGTTGCTATAGCATGCTTATTTGAGTTCATCTTGCCATGTTAATCTCTGTTGCAAAGTGCATTTGGCTGTTAGGTGCTGAAACTTGTTATGAGATGCTGATTTCACTCGCTCGTTGCTATTGATGTGTTTGTCTTCGTGCCACATGTCTAGATGTTTTAGAAGCACAATAATATGGTCTTTGCTGTGGTGCAAACCTCTTTGCATGATATGCCTTGTGTTGACTTAAACAAGCTTGTAAACATGCCATGTTGTTGTTGCTGTTTTATACTTAGTGAAAAAACTGCTAAGTCTAGAATCTGTTATAACCTGATGCCATGTTTGCTTGATGCCCCACTCAAATCCATGTTTGTTTTGGAGTGGCCAATGATCATGCCTTGTTGTCCATGTTATTGTCTATCCATTCATGCCCTTACTTGCACATATGACCTGCTGTAGCTTATTTATTTTTTGCTCTCAAGTTGCTATAAATTATACCTGTCAGGATTTTATCAGCATGTTCATTTTGGTGGAGCTTGTTGCTATTGATCCATGCCTCCTATGGAGATGCTCCAATGGAGTTGTTTGCTGTATGATATGTCTACTACATGTCCATGCTCTTTATATCCTTACTAGAGTTGATATGCTTGTTGTTTTGTGCCTCCGAAGGCAGCATCGTGATGATGTTTTTGCCTTCCTAGATTTTGGCTAAGTCTGGATAATTTTATTGCAACTTGCCATGCTTGTTTAAATGTGTTCCAGCAAGCTTTTGGGTGTGTTCTAAGTTCATACTTGTTAAGTAACATGTCTACTTCACATCCATGCCTCTTGTTAACATGTTTGGGTGATTTAGCTTATATTTTCATTGCTCCGAAGTTGCTATGTGGCTGTTAACTTCAGCTTGTTGTTATATCTTGTTTCGTGTGTATGTGTTGAACCGTTGCTCCATTTTGAGTGTGCCCTATATGAAACTTGTGTGATTTTGCATGTAGAATCATAATATCATGTTGTTTACATGTTTGGAGTGTGTTTGCTTGATGTTTGGGTGCATCTTGCACCGATGACTTGTTTGTCTTGTTTTGCTCATATCTTCTAGGCCATAGCTCCGAATTAAACGAACTTTATATGAAACTTGACTAGAATTTCGTGTAGATCATCATGGTGCATGTTAACTTGCTGTTTAACAACTTTAACATAAGGTTTGTTCAGATCTGGACTAATTTCAAAATATGCATATGAGGACTTACCGGATTTGTTATATGTTGATTCCGGCCTCATTTAAACTTGTTGGCTTGTGTTGTTCTTGTGTGCTTCATCCCTTGCCATGTATTGCATCATATATAGACTTGTCTTGCATCATACTTGGTTGAGCACATTGTCATGTTCTTGTGTTGTGTGTTTACCGTATTGCTTGCTTCTTCTCGCTAGTTCTTTTCCGTTGCGATCGTGAGGATTCGTTCGTCTACACGTGGTTCATCTTCAAGACTTCTTCTTCGTATACTTCATGGATCCGTTCTTCTTCCTTGCGAGATCTCAGGCAAGATGACCATCACCTTGGATACCTTTACTATCATTGCCATGCTTAGTTGTCTCGATGCTATCGTTATATATCGCGCTACCCATCTTATTGTCAGCCCCTCTCCTTGTTGCCATGAAACCTCTAACCTTTGACACCTACCTAGCAAACCGTGGTTTGGCTATGTTACCCGCTTGCTCAGCCCCTCTTATAGTGTTGTTAGTTGCAGGTGAAGATGAAGATCGTTCCATGTTGGAACTTGTTGTTGGAATATCACAATATCTATTATTATTATTAACACACCTATATACTGGGCATGGGTGGAAGGCTTGGCCTTTTGCTCGGTGTTTTGTTCAACTCATGCCACCTTAGGAGCCGATAAACCGGCATTATGTTCCTTGATTTTGTGTTCCTTACACGGTTGGGTATATGGGGACCCCTTGATAGTTCATCTTTGAATAAAACTCCTCCCGCAAGGCCCAACATTGGTTTTAATTTGCCTCATAATAACAACTTAATTAATTAATTAAAATTGCATAGGGGGTTGCATCCCCGAGTATTTTTTCTACATAGCAGGGGGGCAGTGCTGATGGTGTTGGTCCCAAACGGGCTGACTGCAGGGCCACCGCGGGGAAACTCGAGGATTGGTATTTTCCTGTAGGCTATCCCATGCGGTCGTGGCCTGAGACGAGATGCGCGCGGCTACTATCAGGGTGTCGGCACGCCGGGAGGTCTTGCTGGACTTGTTTTACCATTGTCGAAATGTCTTGTGCACCGGGATGCCGAGCCTGATCGGATTGTCCCTAAGATAAGGGGTGATAATATTATTATTATCTCAGCTGATCGTGAGAGCTTGTGATGGGCTAAGTTGGGACACCCCTGCAGGGTTATGATCTTTCGAAAGCCGTGCCCGCGGTTATGTGGCAGATTGGAATTTGTTAATTTCCGCTTGTAGAAAACTTGTCAGAGGATCCGAAGTAAAACACACAACTGTGTGAGTAACCGTGACTATCTCTTTTCACTTTGAGAAGAGAACACAGTGGGGTTATGTTTGACTCGTAGGTAGTTCGGGATCTTTAGAGATCACTACTAGTTGCGACCGTTTGCGTAGATGCTCATCTTATTCTTGTACTCGTAAGTTAGCCACCATATTTATGCTTAGCCGCCGCTACAACTTCACCACTTTACCTCTTCCTACCCATTAAGCATTGCTAGTCTTGTTACCCATGGTTATGGGATTGCTGAGTCCTCGTGGCTCACAGATACTACAACAACAGTTGCAGGTGCAGGTTTCCGATGTATTGACGTGAGAGCGATGTTCGTTGTGTTGGAGTTCTTTCTTCTTCTTCTTCGGTCTTGGGTTAGGTTCCGGGTCGGCAGCCTGGGATAACAGATGGATGTCTTTGTGCTTTTCATGTTTGCATCCGTAGTCGGATGCCTTGTATTGATGTTGTTGTAATCATGTGACTTGTATGTATTGTTGTATCCCCCATGTATGTATGTAATGGTACGATGTAATGATATCCATCTTTCTAAGCGCTTGAAATGCGGTTGTGCCCCAATTACGTAAGTGTCACGTGATCGGGATAGAATCGCATCTTGGGCCTGACATTCCATGAGCTTGATGATTGTTCTTTAAATTTGCATCTTGCGTATTCAACTATTAAGAAACCTATGGGAAGGATTAATGATGTTCTTATTGTTGCCAATAGGAATTATGTGCCTGTAGATCTCATTGTTCTTTATATAGATTGCAATCCTTCATGTCCTGTTATTCTCGGTAGACCTTTTGATGTAGGGTGGAACCCTAGATGGCCGATCTTTCACGAAATGGAGGGAATCCCCAAGGACAAGAGGAGCACAAAGGGGAGAACACAAGAGAAACACTCAAGAACAAGTCCAAATCACACATCCACTACACTCACAAACACATGAGATCCACAAGGTACATGAGCAACAAAGGGAAAGATACAAGGTAGAGTTCATCTCCAAGAGGAGGTCTTGAATCCGTGAAGGATCTTCCCGTTTAGGGGTCTTGAATCCAAGGTGGATCTTCTCCGTAGAGGGGCCGCGGTCTCTCTCGTGGAGTAGATCCGGAATGCATGAGCAAAGCTCTATCTCACATATGAGCTAAACCAATGCTAACCCTAAAAGATGGAAGGGAAGGAGTACTTATAGTCTAGGGGTAAGTTGGGGGATACATGGGTGAAAACCCTTCAACTGCGCGCAGGCAGGGCGGTAGTACCGGTCCTGGGACCGGTAGTACCGGTATTAGCAGTCTTAGCGGAAGTTCCGCCCTTGCACCGGTCGATCACAGAAGGTAGACCGGTAGTTGATCGGTAGTACCGGTGGACCGGTAGTTGGACCGGTAGTACCTCTTTCACTGCGCTGGGAAGATTCCTCTTCTTCCTTCTCTTCCATGCTTCGCTCACGGATGGTGTAGTTGTACACTTGCGCCCGCACTCCTCCTCCTCGCCCATGGTGTTCCGACAATACCTATGTAGGCACACGAGTGGAGTGTCAAGTAGTATACCATCCTCGAAGGGGTTAAGTGAACACGTGTAAAGGAGATGATTCACCTTTATGTATGAGAAGTAGAGGTCGCACGTGTCACTTGCCAAGCGGATTCTTGACATGGTGATGTCCTTAGGATGCTCCGCATCATCCCCTCCCCCTTGGAAAAGATCCGACCTCGGATCGAAAGCCAAATCACCATGGGAAAGAGGTGGCGTCGCCCTGTCGAAGCGGTCGATCACCAAGCACTCATCATCTTGAAGCTCGAAATGGGCACTCTCCAATGTCGCACCATCTAGTGATTCCTTCAAAAGGAGCAAGGACAACAAACACTTGGAAAAACAAATGTGGTTAGCGTTAGTGCAAAACAAGCATTCAAGAGGTGATTCACCCAACAAGTGTGGTCATCAAGCATAGCATGTGGTGTGACAAAGGATTGTGACATGGCATGTGAGCATATGAGTTGAGCACAATCAAGGTCATCATGGAAACAAGCATGTAAATGTGAGGTAGAGATGCACATATGTTTGGCAAGAAAATAAGCATCTACCTCAAAGTCATAGCAAGCATGCATAAATCGCTCAATGAAAGGTCTATGGTAGGCGTATGAATCATTCACAACACCAAGTAAAATGAAGTGTCTAAACACATGAGTCAAGTGCAAGACAATTCAAGCATAACGTGCATAGGGTGTAGTGAAAGTCGTGTGGCACTCAACACAATAGAAAGAGCAATTGTTCGACGTGTGTGAGGCAAGCAAGTCAATCATGTGAAAAGCAATGGGACATGGCATATGTGAAGGGATGACATTGGTGCAACCAAACATGTGATATGAGCAAGTAGACAACAAGTTGGATGCAACACACAAGGCATATATATCATGAAGCATGGCAATGTGACAATGACAAGTCGAAGCAAGATCTCGAACATGTGTGCAATCAAGGGGTCCAAGATGACAAATAAGTCTCATGGTGCAAGCAACACATGTAGTATGATCCACAATATTCATGCTCATGGTTTTTGGGTTCTCGAAAGAGAAGGATATCACCTTGAAAGCATGTCCTTGTGCATTCTTCACAATGCCGAAGCACAAGCAAGTGCGATGTAGAAGCGTCATGGTAGAAAGTGGTTCGCTCTCAAGAGCTCGAATGGTCAACTCACGTGAAGTGGAAGTCGACACATAGTCCAAGTATCCTACACATGCACACAACAAAAGGAAGAACGTATGCGCATGGTAGATAAACACATCATCCATCATGATGGTTATCTTCTCTTGCACATAACCATTAGGAGCAAAAGTGCATGAATAATATGATGCAACAATATCTATATTCATGGCACTAGGCATATGGTGCAAGGAGGTAAAACAAGCATGCTTCACAAGAATGATGTCATAATCTCCAAATAAATGCGAGAATACTATGTGGGCAATCTCATTGGCAAGACTAAAATCATGGTTGCGCTCAATACATGGTAGCATGAGAGGGGCAACATGTGGAGACATATGACAACAAGCAATATCAATCATGTGCAAAGCATGGCAATGGTTGTCATCACCCGCATGAAAGGAGCAAGTATGAATCATCGGTGATGCAACATAAGCAAGCATGGTGATCAAATTGTACAAACTAGTGGAGCGAAGATGCAACACACTAGGAGAAGGCATGGAAATCATGTCATGTGAGCAAATAGTGGATATAGGCAATGCACATGACATATCGCAAGCACGATCACAAATCAAGGTCAAAGCATCATAATAGGCATGGTGTGCAAAGGAATCATGGCAATAACAAGTGATATCTCCACCAAGTTTGCAAATACACATACAAGTATGAGAATCAATCATCATCTGTAATGCAAAGCATGGGTCACAAATGCATGGCAAAGGCAAAGGTATTGACATATCATGCAATGTGAACATGGCGATATGGGAAAATGATACATAACGAACAATTAGCCATAACCATGTGAGGGCCATGTAGAAGAAATGCGCGAAGGGAGCGGTGGAAAGGATAATCCACGGAATCCCAAGTCATCGGTGCTCTCTAGAGCTCGTTTCGTCAACTCATGCTCTCGCAAGGTTGACGAGTAAGTATGGGACCTACACAAAAGAGACACAAACCGAAGAAATTGTGTGCGTGGTAAATGTACACATCATCCATCATGATGTGTATGTGCATGTGTGAGTTAGCACAAGATAAGCATTGCTCAAAGAAATTTGATGCATGGTATAAGAACATGTCATCCATCATGAAAGAATAGTTATTGTGTATGACACGATGATGACACAAATTAGAGCAAGTATGTGGCACAACAATAGCATTTGCATTCATGGGAGGCATATTGTGCACACAAGTATGGGGATCATGCAATGGATGGGATGGATCAAAATCTCCTAACATGTATGAGGAAACTATGGGGGTCTCCTCATGAGCAATATCGGAAGCATAATGTGGAGAAGTGGAACAACATCCAAAACAATGCATGTCCGAAGCTAGGTAATGAAGGCATGGCATATGAGATAAATGATGCAAAGGGAGCATATCAATATCATCACAAGAAAAACAAATGCCAATAACCATGGGCTTGTCATCTATGCCATAAGTGCAAATTGGGTTTATCTTAATGGCATATGCATAGTTACTACGATGAGATTGCAAATATGACATACGAGTGATCTCATGCATAGCATATGACAAGTCAAGCGGATTATCAAACATGATGTGGCCAATAGAATTATCACAAGAAATCCTATGCAACATGGCATCACAACTAATAGACTCCACATGACAATCATCAAACTCATCATAAATGGGTAAATAATCGCATGGGGAAATCATACTAGCACGAAGCATGGCAATAGGTGGATCAACATCATGCAAGCAATCAATATTAACATAGTCCACTAGTGGGACGAGAGCATCACCTTCACCTTTGTTACCTTTCTCATTCCACTCATGTGATGTAGGTGAGGTGGAAAAGACCAAAAGGTGGTCATCATATTCATATTGATGGAACCATGTGTGGGGTGCATCATATTCCACCATGTCCATCGTCTTGTCCAATGGAAGGACGAAGTCATCGAGAATCGGCGCGTCATCATATGTGGGACCTAGCACCAAATGAGAAGACACAATAGAGGTAGAGGTCAAGTCATTAGTGTTGAAAGTGGCCTCACATGACCTATCAACTATATCACTCTCTCTATGTGGCGGCTCACTCACTCCCTCAAAGTAGGTGCACTCAAACTCACATATGGTGGAGTCACTCATCTCACTCAAGTGGTGGGGGTTGTGGCTCTCCTCACATGGGAATTGGGGCAACTCGTCATATATGGGGCTAGTGGTGAACTCGCTCTCACTCTCAATATGGTGGCACAAGTCACTCAAGTCATCATACATCTCCGTGGTTGACGGGAAAGTCCCATGCTCAACCATCTCCTCATCGTCGCCGTGGATGAAGGCCGAAGATGGCACATCATCACTCTCACCTCCAAAGATGGAAGCATCATCCTTGCTCGTCACCATGTCGTTCTCCTCCAAAGCTTGGTCCTCGAATGGCTCCGTAGTCGTAGTCATCGTCGCACTGTCTTGAAAAAGAGTCGAAGTAGACCCGGCATCATCAATGCCACAAAGAGGGATGGCGGTGGAGTCGAACTTGGGAGCGTCGTCTTGGAGCTCCATTGGCTTGGACATCATGGTGGTACTGGCCTCATGCTCGCCGTCTTGGATCTTGGTCTTCGAGAACTGTGCTTGCGGTTGAGAAGCCTTGGCCTTCATGAGTTCTTGTTCCACCTTGAGAGCACCAAAGTAGTTGTCGTCGAGGGACATGTAGTTCTCGAGGAAGATAGTCTTGTAGACGTCGTTGTGCAATCCCATCATGAAGTGTAGCTTCATCGAAATGGGGTCGTCCACGCCGGCTCGTCGCAAGGCAATCTTCATGTCGTTGAAGTACTCATCGATGGACTTGGATCCTTGGATGGTGTTCTCTAATTGGCGTAGAAGTTTTTCCGTGTAGGTGGGAGGCACGAACTCTCGCCGCAAAGCTCTCTTCGTCTTGGGCCAATTCAGGTTGAAGATCGTCGAAGGTGTGTGAAGCCACCATGTTGACGCATTGTCGTGGAAGTTTCTTGTGGCGCACTTCACTTGATCTTCGTAGGGAACTTGATGTAGCTTGAGGTAGTCGTCCATCTTGCGCTCCCACTCGAGATACTCCTCGGGGTCTTGAGTCCCATAGAAAGGAATCTCGTAGTCGTTGACGAGGTCGTAGTAGCTCGTGGAAGTCACGGACTTGAGCTTGGGAAGCTTCTCTTGAGCATAATCTTGAGGTGCTTGTGGGTGAAGATGCCGCATATCCAAAGGTGAAGATGCCTTGAAGTCGCTTGGCAAAGATGCCAAAGTACATGGTGAAGTCATTGAACGGTTGTTGGTGTTGAGCTCTTGACCTTCACGTTCTTGACGTTGATGTTGTCGATGCCGATGTGATCTCGCCGAAGATGGTAGCTCGGAAGGATGTGCACTAGAGCGACTTCTCGAAGATGAGGGAGACCTCATGTGGTTCTTGATGAGGGCTTTGAGCTCCTCCATTTGAGCATTCATGTTGGCGCACAAGTTGTTCGTCATGGCATCGAACTTGTCGTTGTTGTTGTAGATCGGAGATGAAATGCTTTGCCTATCCATCACAAGACTCGAGCAAAGGTGAGTAGGAGATGAGATAAACAATGCCAAGTTACCTTTTCCCAATGTTGAGGATGTATCCCGTTTCACTCATTGTGAAATGAAAGAATAGTGGATTTGGTACCGAACTTGTTCACTCACACCTATCAAGTAAAGCTTATCGAGTGGCTTGGTTAGGATAAGTGGCACAAAAATTTGATGCAAAATGTTAGCAAGAGTCAATAATGTTGAAAGAGATTCAAAAATTTGCAAATGTAACAAGTAGACCAATAGCAATATGTGGCACACGGAAACACACACACGGACAGATAGATGGGGTCGTGCAACCAAGGAATGAGCACAAAATGTGGAGTCCACGGAAAACGCTCGTGTTGCACAACTCAAGAGAGACGCTAGCATGATTGATCTATAGGCGGATACGACACTTGTGCACAACCTATAAGATGCAAATGTATGAACTTTCTATACCAAGTATACTATGTGTATGATGTTCCTGTGCTTTTAGCACAAGATGATCCAAGATGATCAAGTATGATATCATATGATGCGATGCTATGTCTCTTGCTTACAAGCTTCTTTGTCTTTCTCTTTTTGCTTAAAAGCTTTATTCTTTTTTTTGTATATGGCCACGATGCACAAACCAAGATAGCAATTGTGTATATGCGGGAACAATCTTGTGACACAAGGGATGATATGATGATACCAATATGATTTGGTATGTATGCAATGGAAGGCGGATCGATGATCACTAATGTGCACAAGTAACGTTGCCGGAATACTCAAAGGCTAGTCTCGATAGGCAAGTGACGCAAAATGGGCTAGGGGTTAACAATCCAAATGCAAGGGGAATATACAATGATGTCGTCGAAGTTACCGTCCGTGTCGATGATGAGAGGTGGTGCTCTTGATGTAGACCCGTTCCTAATTAGCCGAAACATCTTAGGAAACGGAAAAACCACAACTCAAAATCTCAAGGACAAATGTCAAAATGGTGGTAGCGGACAAGCGGTGGTGGTTGCGGAAGTGGAATGATGGTCTATACACGATGTCGGAGTTGAAGTCACGGTCCCTAAGTAGCCGAAACACCTTAGGAGACACAAGCCACAACTCCAACAAGCTCAACAAAAATTGGGTTAGGTTGGGTTGGTAAAGTATAGTGGACTAAGCTATGCGGAAGTGGTAGTGGTGGTTGTTGAAGAAGCAATTGTCCCTAAGTAGCCTAAACACCTTAGGAGACTCAAATCACTACTCAAGCAACCACAAATGCTATGGGGGACAAAAAGGTTAGGTTGCGGAAGTCGGTGGTGGTTATGCGGATGATGTGGTGTAGGGCCTATACAAACTTGCCAAATTTGACAAAATTTGATGGAGTCTAATGGTGGTAAAACCAAGATGAGCAGCTCGGGCACGTCGCTAGCTTTTCAACGAGCCAAAGAACACTCAAATCGGAGCTCGTGAGTGAAAGTTATGGTCAAAACTGTCAATCTTGGAAAGCTGAAACTGGGTGGGGCGGAAGTACCGCTTGGAAGACCGGTAGTACCGGTTGTGGTGCTCAGCGGAAGTACCGCTAGTGCCACCGGTAGTACCGCTGGTGTCGGGAAAATTCTCAAAACTGGATCTGGGCAAAATATGGGCGGAAATGGATGATTTCGGGGTCGAAATTGGGTGGATTTGGTGGATGGAAAGTGGTGAAACTTGGGGAAATGCTAGATCCACTCATGGCACAGCAAATCCATGGAGCCAATTCAACAAAATCTTGCCAAATCAACAGATCACGAAAATTTTGGGGCTATTTTTGTGGGGAATTTTCAAAATTGGGAAGAACACAACAAAAACAAGCTAGAAAACAAGGTGGAGGGGACTCCAAATTCGTGAGAACCCGTGGCTCATGATACCATAATGATGTAGGGTGAAACCCTAGATGGCCGATCTTTCGCGAAATGGAGGGAATCCCCAAGGACAAGAGGAGCACTAAGGGGAGAACACAAGAGAAACACTCAAGAACAAGTCCAAATCACACATCTACTAGACTCACAAACACATGAGATCCACAAGGTACATGAGCAACAAAGGGAAAGATACAAGGTAGAGTTCATCTCCAAGAGGAGGTCTTGAATCCGTGAAGGATCTTCCCGTTTAGGGGTCTTGAATCCAAGGTGGATCTTCTCCATAGAGGGGTCGCGGTCTCTCTCGTGGAGTAGATCCGGAATGGATGAGCAAAGCTCTATCTCACATATGAGCTAAACCAATGCTAACCCTAAAAAATGGAAGGGAAGGAGTACTTATAGTCTAGGGGTAAGTTGGGGGATACATGGGTGAAAACCCTTCAACTGCGCGCAGGCAGGGCGGTAGTACCGGTCCTGGGACCGGTAGTACAGGTATTAGCAGTCTTAGCGGAAGTTCCGGCCTTGCACCGGCCTTGCACCGGTCGATCACAGAAGGTAGGTAGTTGACCGGTAGTACCGGTGGACCGGTAGTTGGACCGGTAGTACCTCTTTCACTACGCTGGGAAGATTCCTCTTCTTCCTTCTCTTCCATGCTTCGCTCACGGATGGTGTAGTTGTACACTTGCGCCCGCACTCCTCCTCCTCGCCCATGGTGTTCCGACAATACCTATGTAGGCACACGAGTGGAGTGTCAAGTAGTATACCATCCTCGAAGGGGTTAAGTGAACACGTGTAAAGGAAATGATTCACCTTTATGTATGAGAAGTAGAGGTCGCACGTGTCACTTGCCAAGCGGACTCTTGACATGGTGATGTCCTTAGGATGCTCCGCATCACCTTTCCTTAGAACGATTGGTGCAATTATTGATATGAAGGAAGGAAATATTAGATTCCAATTTCCGTTAAGGAAAGGCATGGAACACTTTCCTAGAAAGAAAATCAAATTACCATATGAATCTATTATGAGAGCCACTTATGGATTGCCTTCCAAAGATGGCAATACCTAGATCTATCCATGCATCGTGCCTAGCTAGGGGCGTAAAACGATAGCGCTTGTTGGGAGGCAACCCAATTTTATATTTTTTTTTGTTTTTGCTTCTATTTAGGAATAAATATTGCATCTAGCTTCTGTTTAGATGTGGCTTTGTGTTTTAATTAGTGTTTGTGCCAAGTAGAACCTTTGGGAAGACTTGTGTGAATTTTATATGATCTTGCTGTGAAAAACAGAATCGTTAGCGCTCACTAGAATGGTCACCAGATTTTACTGGACCGTGCTATTTAGTTGTTTCTTTTTGCAGATGATTAATAGACAAATTCCTCATGTTTACCAATTTATTTCAATTTTTTTGGAGTTACAGAAGTATGCGAAAGTTACAGATTACTACAGACTATTCTGTTTTTGACAGATTCCGTTTTTCGTGTGTTGTTTGCTTATTTCAATGCATCTATGAGTAGTATTGGGAAGTATGAATTATAGAGAAGTTGGAATACAGTAGGTTTAACACCAATATAAACAAAGAATGAATTCTTTGCAGTACCTTTGAGTAGTGGTTTGTTTTCTTATACTAACGGAACTCACGAGATTTTTTGTCTAAGTTTTGTGTTGTGAAGTTTTCAAGTTTTCAGTATTGCTTTGATGGAAAAAGAGTGGCAAGAGCCTAAGCTTGGGGATGCCCAAGGCACCCCAAGGTAAAATTCAAGGACAACCAAAAGCCTAAGCTTCGGGATGCCCCGGGAAGGCATCCCCTCTTTCGTCTTCATCTATCGGTAACTATACTCGGAGCTATATTTTCATTCACCACATGATATGTGTTTTACTTGGAGCATCATGTATAATTTGAGTCTTTGCTTGTTAGCTTGTCACAATTATCCATGCTGGACACACCCTTTTGAGAGAGTTAAATATGGCCTAGGAATTGTTAGAACACTCTATGTGCTTCACTTATATCTTTTGAGTTGAATAGTTTTTGCTCTAGTGCTTCACTTATATCTTTTAGAGCATGGTGGTGATTATATTTTGTAGAAATTGTTGATCTCACATGATTCACTTATATCCTTTTGAGAGTCTATTAAAACAGCATGGTAATGTGCTTTGGCTATGAAACTAGCCTTCACATGATAGACATCCAATATCAATGTAGTAAAAACTTTCACACTAAGAGCATTGAATATGATGAGAAGTTGGATGCTTGATAATTGTTTTGAGATATGAGGATAGTGATATTAGTGTCATGTAGTAGAGTTATTATGAAATTGAGAAATGCTTGTGTTAAAGTTAGTGATTCCCGTAGCATGCACGTATGGTGAACCGCTATGTGACGAAGTTAGAGCATGAGGTATTTGTAGAGTGCCATCCTTCATGTGGAGGTCGGGGGCGCGCGATGGTTAACTCCTACCAACCTCCCCCCTAGGAGCATGCATTGATTGCTTTGTTTTGATGACTTGTAAATTTTTGCAAGAAGCATATGAGTTCTTATGACAAAAGTTGAGTCCATGGATATTACGCACTCTCACCCTTCCACCGTTGCTAGCCTCTCTTGTACCGCGCAAATTTCGCCGGTACCATACACCCACTATATATCCTTCCTCAAAACATCCACCATATATCTTCCTCAAAACAACCACCATATCTACCTATCATGGCATTTCCATAGCCATTCTGAGATATATTTCCATGCAACTTTCCATCGTTCCGTTCATATGACACGCTTCATATTGTCATATTGCCATGCATGATCGTGTAGTTGACATCGTATTTGTGGCAAAGCCACCATGCATAATTTTTCATACATGTCACTCTTGATTCATTGCACATCCCGGTACACCGCTGGAGGCATTCATATAGGTCACACTTTGTTCTAGTATCGAGTTGTAATTCAATGAAAGTGTGATGATCATCATTATTAGAGCATTGTCCCATGTGAGGAAAGGCTAAATCAAGAAAGCCCCTCCAAAAAAAGAAAGGCCAAAGAAAAAAAAAGTAAGGCCCAAAAAAAGGGACAATTGTTACTATCTTTTTCCACACCTGTGCTTCAAAATAGCACCATGTTCTTCATGATAGAGAGTCTCATGTTTAGTCACTTTCATATACTAGTGGGAATTTTCATTATAGAACTTGGCTTGTATATTCCAACGATGGGCTTCCTCAAATGCCCTAGGTCTTTGTGAGCAAGCAAGTTGGATGCACACCCACTTAGTTTCTTTTGTTGAGCTTTCATACATTTTTAGCTCTTGTGCATCCGTTGCATGGCAATCCCTACTCACTCACATTGATATCTATTGATGGGCATCTCCATAGACCGTTGATACGCATAGTCGATGTGAGACTATCTCTCTCCTTTTTGTCTTCTCCACAACCACATCTCTATTCCACATAGTGCTATATCCATGGCTCACGCTCATGTATTGCGTGAAAGTTGAAAGGTTTGAAAGAATAGAATATGAAAACAAGTGCTTGGCTGAAACCGGGGTTGTGCATGATATGAATATTTTGTGTAATGAAGAGGGAGCATAGCCAGACTATATGATTTTGTAGGGATAACTTTCTTTAGCCATAGTATTTTGAGATGACATGATTGCTTTGTTAGTATGCTTGAAGTATTATTATTTATTATGTCAATATAGACTTTTGTCTTGAATCTTTCAGGTCTGAACATTCATGCCACAATTAAGACAATTACATTGAAAAAATATGTTGGTTAGCATTCCACATCTAAAATTCTGTTTTTATCTTTTACCTACTCGAGGACGAGCAGGAATTAAGCTTGGGGATGCTTGATACGTCTCTAACGTATCTATAATTTTTTTTTTGTTCCGTGCTATTATTTATGATGTTTTGGATGTTTAATGGGCTTTGTTATACACTTTTATATTATTTTTGGTACTAACCTACTAACCCAAAGGCCAGGTACAGATTGCTGTTTTTTTGCCTGTTTTAGGGTTTTACAGAAAAGGAACATCAAACGGAGACCAAATGGAATGAAACCTTCGGGAGAGATATTTTTGGAGCAAAATACGCACGGGAGACTTGAGAACCACGGAGTAGGGCTGACGTGGCGTCCACGTGGGTGGGAGCACGCCCC
>LR738711.1:420927713-421006202 GCA_902687465.1 Secale cereale
CCCCCTATAGGGCGCTCCCCCCTGCCTCGTGGGCACCCCGTCTGGCCCCCGGTGCCCTCATTCCTCCTATATATACCTACGTACCCCGAAACCATCAGAACAACAGAGAAAACCCTAGTTACACCGCCGCAACCTTCTGTTCCCGTGAGATCCCATCTTGGGGAATGTTCCGGAGCTCCGCCGGAGGGGAGGAGATCTTCCACGGAGTGCTTCTACATCATCATCATCGCCTCACCATGAGTTGTGAGTAGTTTACCACAGACCTTCGGGTCCATAGCTAGTATCTAGATGGCTTCTTCTCTCTCTTTGGATCTCAATACCAAGTTCTCCTCGGTCTTCGAGGAGATCTATTCGATATAATCTCTTTTTGCGATGTGTTTGTCGAGATCCGATGAATTGTGGGTCTATGATCAAGATTATCTATGAGAAATATTTGGTTCTTTTCTGAACTCTTTATGTATGATTATAATATCATTGCAAGTCTCTTCGAATTATTGGTTTGGTTTGGCCTACTAGATCTATAGTTCTTGCAATGGGAGAAGTGCTTGGCTTTGGGTTCAATCTAGCGGCGTCCTTTCCAAGTGACAGTAGGGGCAGCAAGGAACGTATTGTATTGTTGCCATCGAGGATAAAAAGATGGGGTTTATATCACTATGTTTGAGTTTATCCCTCTACATCATGTCATCTTGCTTAAAGCGTTACTCTGTTCTTATGAACTTAATACTCTAGATGCATGCTGGATAGCTGTCGATGTGTGGAGTAATAGTAGTAGATGCAGAATCGTTTCGGTCTACTTGTCCCGTACGTGATGCCTATATATAATGATCATGCCTAGATAGTCTCATAATTATTCGCTTTTCTATCAATTGCTCGACAGTAATTTGTTTACCCACCGTAGAATATCGCTATCATGAGAGAAGCCACTAGAGAACAATATGGCCCTCGGGTCTATTCTCAACATATCAATCTACAATCTACTTTACTTTTCCGCTTTTACTTTCTGTTCTTATATCCAAAAATACCAGAAATATCAAACTATCATCTCTATCAGATCTCACTTTCGTAAGTGACCGTAAAGGGATTGACAACCCCTTATCACATTGGCTGCAAAGTTCTTATTTGTTTGTGCAGGTGCGAGGGACTCACGCGTGGTCTCCTACTGGATTGATACCTTGGTTCTCAAAAAGTGAGGGAAATACTTACGCTACTGTGCTGCAGCACCCTTTCCTCTTCGAGGGAATACAAGCAAGCTCGAGAAGTAGCAACCCTCATGTATCTCTGCCAACAGCCTCAGTCCGTATTGTCTGCAGATGCACTTCAATTTCACCATGTTCAGCCTCCTTCTGTACAGAGTGTCATCAACAAACTGATACATACTAGACCGTCGGCCTACTCTTTCAACTTCCTCTTGCCCTTAGGGAAGTTCTCCTATTTGAAGGAAGCATACCATGGGATGCGCCCAAGTTGGCGCATGTGGCTCGACAACGACTAAAGGCGCCTCTTCGTTCGTGGGAGCACTCACCTCGATCGCAAGAACCTCTGGTTCCGCGGGAGGGGGCTGCTCACTAGTCAAAGTAGAGTTGTTCCCGGCAGCCTCTCTTCACGTGGCTTTGGGAAGCCCTACCGGGAGATACTTGCCGCAGTCCAACTTTCTCCTTTTTCTGGCCATCATTGAAGGGGACACTGGTGGTTGAGTTAGGTGGAGGATAAAAGGTCCTGGTTCCACAGGGAGCTTTTCTGCAGCGCACTTTGACAAGTGATTAGCAATGTTGTTCTCCATACGTGGCACGTGATATGCTTGTAACCCATCAAAGTGTTCTTCTAGCTTTCTCACCTCCTCTACATATGCCTCCATCAATGGGCTCTAGTAATGTTTATTGACTTGTCTCACCACGAGCTACGAGTCTCCGTGGATGATCAACTTCTTGATTCCCAACTCCATCACAATTCTGAGTCCGGCAAGGAACCCCTCATACTCAGCGGTGTTGTCGGTGGCCTTCTCCCAGGGAAAGTGCATTTGAACCACATACTTGAGATACTCTCTGGCGGGCGCAACAAGTAGCACGCCAGCTCCGGCACCTTGTAATGGGAAAGCACCATCAAAATACATGATCCACTCCTAAGGCGCCTCCTTGCCGGGGATAACAGTCTCTGGTATTTCTTCACCTGGAGTGGGCGTCCATTCTGCACTGAACTCCGCCAACGCTCTGCTCTAAATAGTTGAGGTGCTTTTGTATTTCAGGGCAAAGCTTGATAGCTCTAGCGCCCATTCAACTATCCTGCCAGTAGCTTTGGGGTTCCTTAGTATGCGCTGATGTGGGAAACGGGTGAAAACCGTGATCTCGTGGGCTTGGAAGTAGTGGTGCAGCTTCCACAAGGCCATGATGAGGCTGAAGATCATCTTTTGCACTCCAGAGTGCCATGATGTGGCCCCGTGTAATAAAGAGCTGACAAAGTAAACTGGTCTTTGTACCACCTTCTTCCTTACCGCAATCTTGGGATCACCCCCAACATCTTGCTTTGCATCCGCTTGATGCGTGTCATGTCTTGATGTTCGGTTCCTCCCCCGGAAGGGCCAGTTTTTGCGGCTGCTTCCTAATCCACTTACCACTGCGCCACCAGTGCCGCACTAACCACTTGATTTGTTGCAGCTAAATATAGCAGCAACGGCTCTTGTGGTTTAGGCGCATCCAAGGTGGGAGTCGAGGAAAGGTAAGCTTTTAGGTCTTGCGGCGCTGCTTCTGCCTCCGGGGTCCACTTTACCAGGCCAGCCTTTTTCAAGATTTTTAAAATAGGCAAGGCATGTTCAATAGATTTGGAGATGTGCCTATTTAGTGCGGCAATACATCCAGTTAAACATCTCACGTCCTTGACAGTCTTGGGTGCTTGTATCTACCTGATTTCTCTGATCTTGTCGGGGTTGGCTTATATCCCCTAGCGAGACACAAAGAAACCAAGTAACTTGGCGGATGGGACACCAAACACACACTTCTCAGGGTTTAGCTTCATATTTATCTTACGCAAGTTTTCAAAGGTCTCTTCCAAGTCTTGAATGAGTGTTGATCTATCCTTGGTTTTGACCACTATATCATCCATATAAGTTTTTATGTTTCTGTGCAGTTGTGGTTCGAAACCGATCGGCACTGCTCTTGCAAAAGTGGGTCCAGCACTCTTTAACCCGAAAGGCATACGCACAAAGCAGTACATGCCACATGGAGTTATGAATGCGCTTTTCTCTTCATCTTCCTTGGACATGAATATCTGATGGTACCCAGAGTACGCATCCAAAAAAGGAAAGCAGATCGCACCCGGAAGTAGAGTCTACAATGTGATCAATGCGCGTCAGGGGTAAGGGGTCCTTCGGGCTGGCTTGTTCCGGTCTATGAAGTCAATGCAGAGCCTCCATTTCCCATTTTCCTTGCGCACCACCACTAGGTTTGCTAACCACGTTGGATGCAGCACTCCTCTGACCAAACCAGTTGCTTCCCATTTCTTGATTTCCTTGGCAATAAACTGTTGCCGCTCCAAAGCTTGCTTCATGACCTTCTGCTTGATTGGTCGATGATACGTCTCCAACGTATCTATAATTTTTTATTGTTCCATGCTGTTATATTATCATTCTTGGATGTTTTACAATCATTTTATAGTCATTTTATATCATTTTTTGGTACTAACCTATTGACATAGTGCCAAGTGCCAGTTGCTGTTTTCTGCATGTTTTTTTTTACATCACAGGAAATCAATATCAAACGGAGTCCAAACGCAACGAAACTTTACGAAGATTTTTTATGGACCAGAAGACACCGAATGGGCAAAGGCAGCACCTGGGGGGTGCTCCGAGGGGAGCACAACCCACCAGGGCGCGCCAGGAGGCCCAGACGCGGCCTGGTGGGTTGTGCCCACCTCGGGTGCCCCCCGGACCGCAACTTTGCTCTATCAATACCCCAATATTCCAGAAACCCTAGGGGAGTCGACGAAATTTTGATCTAGCTGCCGCAGAGTCCAGAACCACCAAATCCAATCTAGACACCATCACGGAGGGGTTCACCACTTCCATTGGTGCCTCTCTGATGATGCATGAGTAGTTCCTTGTAGACCTACGGGTCCGTAGTCAGTAGCTAGATGACTTCATCTCTCTCTTTTGATTATCAATACAAGGTCTTGGAGATCCATATGATGTAACACTTTTGCGGTGTGTTTGTTGGGATCCGATGAACTTTGAGTTTATGATCAGATCTATCTTTTTATATCCATGAAAGTTATTTGAGTCTTCTTTTTATCTCTTATATGCATGATTGCTTATAGCCTCATATTTCTTCTCAGATATTGGGTTCTGTTTGGCCAACTTCATCTATTTATCTTGCCATGGGAAGAGGTGCTTTGTAGTGGGTTCGATCTTACGGTGCTTTATCCTAGTGACAGAAGGGGAACCGACACGTAAGTATCGTTGCTACTAAGGATAAAACAACGACGTCTATTTCTACATAAATAGATCTTGTCCACATCATGTCATCGTTCTTATTGCATTACTTTTTTTCTCCATGAACTTAATACACTACATGCATCCTGGATAGCGGTCGATGTGTGGAGTAATAGTAGTAGATGCAGTTAGGAGTCAGTCTACTAATCTTGGACGTGATGCCTATATAATGATCATTGCCTAGATATCGTCATGATTATTTGAAGTTCTATCAATTGCCCAACAGTAATTGTTTTCCCACCGTTTGCTATTCTCTCGAGGGAAGCCACTAGTAAAGTCTACGGCGCCCGCGTCTCTTTCTCGTATTATTTGCCTTGGCAATCAATTTTCATGTGCTTTTATTTTCAGATCTACTAAACCAAAAACCCAAAAATACTTTGCTACAATTTATCTTATTGATCACTCCATCTATCAATATTTACAACTCTATCACGTCTGTTACCCGAAAGGGATTGACAACCCCTTTTACATGTTGGGTTGTGAGTATTTGTTATTTGTGTGCAAGTGTTGTTTACGTTGTGTTGCTTGGTTCTCCTATGTGTTCGATAACCTTGGTCTCATCACTAAGGGAAATACCTACCACTGCTATACTGTATCATCCCTTCCTCTTGGGGGAAATACCGACGTAGTTCTAGCAGTCATCAGCCGAGCATGAGGACATATAGCAAGGTGGTGCTCAATTACCTCACTGGGAACACTGGGGATGTCAGATGGTTGCCAAGAAAACACATCGACATTCGCCCGCAAGAAGGCAATGAGTATGCTTTCCTATTTATCACCGAGGGTGGAATTGATGGTGAACGTACCGTCAGCGATATCCTGCCTCGTTGGGACCTTTTTCACACCAGGTGAAGCAACCTTGGGCCTCTTGCTAGTGGAACTCTCATGCATGTCCTCAATAGGTGTGGCGCACTCCGAAGAGGCGCGCTTCCCAGAGCCTTTGCCGGCATCTCTGCTTGCTTTCTTTCCCTTCTTTGCTTCCTCGGTGGGAGTTTGGCCCTCCACGGCCTCAGCTGCTACCACTTCTCGATACATCTTGTCCACACAAATGATTACATCTTTCTTGTCTGAGGGAATGGAAATGATTCCCATCGGCCCTGGCATTTTCAAGGTGTTGTAGGCATAGTGGGATGCTGCCATGAACTTTGCTAGAGCTGGACAACGAAGAATCCCATTGTACGGCAAAGGAAGCTCGACAAAGTCAAACAAAACCATGTCGGTTCGGTAGTTAAGTTCCCCGCCAAACATCATAGGCAATGTGATCTTCCCCTTGGGACAGCTCCTGCCATGGTTGATTCCGTGTAATGTACCTATAGCTTTTAGTTCTTCATCAAAGATCTATAGCTTGCTGACCACCTTAGGGGAGATCAAATTCAGCCCAACCCCTCCATCAACTAACATCTTTGTGACCTTGAGGTTGCGGATTGTAAGAGAAACCAACAACGACAAACACCCCACCGCAGTAGTGCGGTCAGGGCGATCCTCTTCGTCAAAGATGATAGGCTTGCAGGACCACTCGAGTGGCTTCCGGGAGTCTGCAGCTGGTTCCATGGCATTGACCTCACATGCCCATTGCTTGAGTTGGCGGTGAGAGGAGTGCAAATATGCACCACCATCAATACACATGGCTTCGGTTGCTTTCTGGAGCTCTTGCTCGCTGGTTTCTTCTTCATCCCCTTTATCACTCACATCATCTTCTTCTTTCTTCTCACGCCCCCTAGCAGGTTGTTCCTTCTGTTGTGGGGCCTTCTCATGGCAGCCTCCTCTATCGCCAGGGCCCTTCTCGTTAGCACCCTCTTGGCCTCTCTCTCTCTGTCACGCATCTCAAATTCATCTTTTTTCTTCTTGACAAGCTGCTCAACTTGATGACACTCTTGGAGATCATGTCCTTTGGTGAGGTGGATCTTGCAGTATGACCCGTTGGACTGTCTGGCTTTCTCTGCTGCTGCGGCCTCCCGGCAATTAGCGCTCCCAGCAGCTCCCTTGCCGGGGGCCTCAGTCTTGGTTTTCTTGCGGGCACCAGGATCACCAGCGCTCTCAACGGCCAATACTGCCTTCTCCTTGTGCTTTTTACCATGCCCCCGGCTCCTCCCCTCCAAGTTAGTAGCGTCGTCGTTGTCTTCTGAGTCGACCTCGACACCAGCCTCCTCTTCGGGAAGACGCCTCCCTTCTTCAGCCCAAGCACATTTATCCGCCAAGTTGTATAACTCATTGATGGTCTTGGGCAACCGAATGTTCATCTTGGACCACATCCTTGTGTTACGCACGTTCGAATGGAATGCGGCAATCACATCTGCTGGATGTATCTCTGGAATGTCACGGTGCACTCGACTGAACCTCTGCATATACTTCCGCAAGCTCTCCCCCTCCTTCTGTGGAAGGACTTGCAAGTCACTAGGCCGCCCGGACTCTTGATGGCCACCCGTGAAGGCACCGACAAATTCATTTCACAAGTCAGCCCATGACGAAATGGAGTTCTCTGGAAGGTGCATCAGCCACGAACTCACATTTGGCTTGAGTGCCAAAGGGAAATAGTTGGCGAACACCTTCTCATCCCTGCCCCCGGCGGCTTGAGCAACAATTGTGTATATGCTCAAGAACTCTGTTGGGTTTATCGTTCCATCATATTTTTCTGGTAATTCTGGCTTGAAGACTCAGGCAGATGGCCAGCAGACCTGTCGTAGCTCGCGAGTGAAGGCAGGGCACCCAAACTCGTCAGGCAGGTACCCGCCAATACTGAGCGCAGGTTCATCGACGTCTGGGCCATTGCACCTGTCAGATTGACGATGGGTCTTCTGGCGTCATTCTATAGTGATGCATGCATCTTCCCTCCATCAATCTTCCAGGACCTGCCGCTAATCCCAGTGAGTTTTCGAGTCAGACGAGGCCATCAATGCCTCGTCGGGCTTGCGGACACGTTGCTCTTGCTGCCATTGCCTCTGGGTTTACTGTCGTGGAGGGGATTGCACCGTCAATGTGGCCCCCTAGACACGGCCAGCAGTCCAGGTTGCTGTTGTTGTTTGTGGGTACTTCGATGGCTCCGCCTGCTGAGATCTTCCAGCTTCAGCGAATCCGATCAAACTCTAGATGGTGGCCCTCAACTCATCCATTTGACCAGCCACCGGAGGAAATCTCAGTAGGAGTTGGGCCCGTGCTATGGCTTCCGTAGTTGTGCTCGGCATAGCTGACGAGGCAGATTGCAATGTCGCTGAACTCCTGGTAGCACCAGCAGTGGCGTCGCTGCATTCTTACAATTTCGAACCGGTCGCCAAGGCAGTTCGGTAATGAGTGGGTCGTGCTCGAGGATTGATAACCCCGTTTGGTGCTTCGTCTTGCTCGCCTTGCCCCAGGCAAAGCACGTGCCCAGTAGCCGCACTTGTGGTAGGCACGACTGGAGGGTCACGACTAGTGCCGGAGCGGGCGTCGTTGCTGCAGCTGCGCCCGCTAGCGCGGCGATGAGTTTGGGATTAAACATTCCCCCCACCTGCGGCTTGCGGGTTATGCCCGTCGGGGTGTTTTCGATGCTGCGCGCCCCCGATGCTTTCTGCTCTCGCTTTGGCCGCTGGGGACACAACGACGGCGCCGCCTGCGCTGGTCATATCGCCCACGGCACTCGCCGCACCCAATGTTGTCGTGGCGCCTACGGCATCCGCGGCTGTGTGTGAATGGGCCTTCAAAGTGGAGGGATGAGTAGTCGCGCCGGATTTCTTCTTGGGCGCCATGAATGGAGAAAACGATGATGAAGAGGGTGATGACGATGGTTGACGCGCTACTCACAACCTCAGGTATGCACAAGAGATTCCCCCCTACCTGGTGCACCAAAGATGCCGTAGGAGAACATGATCACCTATGGGGCCATGAGCCCCTTTGTGATCGGTGAGGGGGACATCGCATTGCACAATGAGCGGAGGCCATGAGGCAACGCGACGGTGATAATACTTGTGGCTTTTACCCAGGTACGGGCGGCCGTGAGGAGTAAAACCCTACTCCTTCTTTTAGTGGATTGGCCCGGCAAGGTGACCTCGGGGAGAGCAGCTACGCGCGTACAAGTGTGCAAGGGTCTAAATCCCTCTCTAGGTTGCCATGGACCTCCTTTTATAGCTCAAGGGGTAACCCCAGTGGAAAAATACTCATTATTTAGTGTTTAGATAGCTAACAGTGCTATCATACCTAACTCTGGCATTTAGGACAAAGTGCATTAAATGCACTGCTAGGTGTCCTGCTGAGGGTGAAGCCCGGCAAGCATGTCATGTCGCTTAATCAACTTCTGCTTATCTGCTTGACACGCCTTTGGATGGGTGTCAAATGGGTGTAATATATCTTCCAACGGGTCGCCATGTGCTTAGTGGAGGCCACTTAACCATCTGCAGGCTCGACATCGCAATGATTGGTGACTTGCATTGCGATGCGATGGAGCGGTGGTGCCTTGGCGGGAACTTTTGCTCCTGGCGGCCCCGGCAAGCCTGTCGGGGCAATCTTGGATTTGTCTTTGAGGTGGTCTCGACCTGGCCGGGCCCTCCTGCTCGGAAAGGGAGGCCTTCCCAAGATGTATTTTGCGGTCTCGTACATTGACTTGGTCTTCTTGATCCACTCCTTGATCTCAAAGAGTGGTTTCTTTGGCTTGGCCTTGAACTACATGTTGGTGCTAGATACGTCTCAAACGTATCTATAATTTTTTATTGTTCCATGCTGTTATATTATCATTCTTGGATGTTTTACAATCATTTTATATCATTTTTTGGGACTAACCTATTGACATAGTGCCAAGTGCCAAACAACCAAGCAAAGTAACCAAGTAAGACATAAGGGCAAACGAAAAAGGCAAAAGGGAAGAAGGCAAATAAAACGGCAAATTTTTGTGAAGTGGGGAAGATGAAAACGAGAGGCAAATGGAAAATAATGTAAATTGCAAGGAGATGAGATTTGGGATTAGGAACCTGATAGATATTGATGATGTCTACCTGGCAACGGCGCTAGAAGTTTCTTTTGATGTCGCTTGAAGCTACGTCGTATTTCCCCAAAGAGGAAGGGATGATGCAGCACGGCTACGGTAGGTATTTCCCTCAGTGATTAGACACAAGTTATCGAACTAGTAGGAGAACCACACAACACTATGTAAACGGTACCTGCACACAAAGAACAAATACTTGCAACCCGGCGTGTTAAAGGGGTTGTCAATCCCTTTCGGGTAACGGTGCGAGAAATTGTCAAGTTGACGGGATAAAATTGCAGTAGATTGAAAGATGGAAATAAAAGCAAATAAAATGCAGCAATGTATTTTTATGTTTTTGTTAATATAGATCTAGAAACAAAAGTTGCACATAAAGGAAAAACAAATAGCAATATAGATCTGAAAGTATATGATAGGAAAATAGACCCGGGGATCATAGATTTCACTAGTGGCTTCTCTCGAAAAATAGCAACGGTGGGTAGACAAATTAATGTTGGGCAATTGATAGAAAATCAAATAATTATGATGATATCCAAGACAATGATCATGTATATAGGCATCACGTCCAATATTAGTAGACCGACTCGTGCCTGCATCTACTACTATTACTCCACACATCGACCGCTATCTAGCATGCATCTAGTGTATTAAGTTCATGGAAAAATGGAGCAATGCAATAAGAACGATTACATGATGTACACAAGATCTATTCATGGAGGAATAGACCCCATCTTTTTATTCTTAATAGCAACGATACATGCGTGCCTTGCTGCCCCTTCTGTCACTGGAAAAGGACACCGCAAGATCAAAACCATTACAAAGCACCTCTTCCCATTGCAAGATAAATAGATCAAGTAGGCCAAACAAAACCCAAATATCGGAGAAGAAATACGAGGCTATAATAATCAAGAATGGATATTAAATCAAGGCAAATCCGATCATAAATGCACAATTCACCGGTTCCCAACAAACACACCGTAAAAATTCATTGCATCAAATAAATCTCCAAGAGACCATTGTATTGAGATACAAAGAGAGAAGAGGCCATCTAGCTACTGCCTATGGACCCGTAGGTCTGTGGTAAACTACTCACGCATCATCGAAGAGGCATCAATGAGGATGATGAACCCCTTCGTGATTGTGTTCGGCTCTGGCGGAGTGCTGGAAAAGGGCTCTAGATTGGATCTCGTGCTTTTTGAACTTGCGGCGGCTAAAATAAAATCCCGTCGACTCCCCTAGGATTATTGGAATATTGGGGTATTTATAGAGCGAAGAGGCGGTGCGGGAGGCCACTGAGGTGGGAACAACCCACCTGGGCGCACCAGGGGGCCCAGGCACACCCTGGTGGGTTGTGCTCCCCTCGGAGTCCCCCTCTCGCACTTTTTCAGCCCATCTTGTGTCTTCTGGCCCAGAAAAAATCTCCAAAAATTTTTGCTGCATTTGGACTTCGTTTGGTATTGATTTTCTGTGATGTAAAAAACAAGGACAAAACAGCAACTGGCACTGTGCACTATGTCAATATGTTAGTCCCAAAATGATATAAAATGATTGTAAAACATCCAAGAATGATAATATGACAGCATGGAACAATCAAAATTATAGATACATTGGAGGCGTATCATGCCTCTTAATGCCTTTCTTATCCCTCTCCTCCTAGGGATCGGTTCAAGGAGATAAGGGGGGCAAAAGGAGCGCCTAGCTGGGATTCGGCGCCTTCCCGCCAGGGCCAGTAGGACGCGACTCCTGGAGGATCAGAGGGACCCTACCCCTAGGCTGGGCGGATGAAGTCGGCAGGGATGATGAAGCCGGAGAGCAGGCGTAGATGGTGGTGATGTCGAAGCCCAGCTGGTCATGACGGTGTTGCCAGCAATCACGCCACTTCGGAGCCAGCATCCCAGCTCTTGAAGCATCATGGGTTGCCGCCATCGTTATCCTCCTCGTTGCTAACTCTCCAAGGGGTGCCTCCGCCACCGTTGGCCCTCTACATGGAAGCCGAGGCGACCGCCAAGCGTCCAAAGAGCCTCACAGAGAGCATGGTCGTCCCCGCCGAACTGGGTCAGGGAAGTTTCCCTACCCTTAAGCAGTACACGCATGCAAAAGCCACCCACCCATGTGCAGGACGCATAGTGCCATGGGTGGAAAACACTGCCGCAACCCATGATGAACCGCTGCTGCAACTGCTTGCATGCAGTCGGTGGTCGCGCGGGCGATCTTCCTCCATCGTCTTGACGGAGGAGCGCGGGAACCGTAGTCGATTACGGCGTTGCATTTCCACTATAAACTCCAATGCGGCATCGCCCCCACGGTGTTCTGCCAAGACTAAAGCAGCGGGCGATGCAGCGGCAGGCACACCACCGCGGCTCCCTCTAGCACAGCCACTGCACCGACCGCTCCCCCGTCCAATGCCTATCCCACTAGCACTCAGTACAAGTCCATCAACCCGAACCGGGGGCTGGATGCAGGCACAAAACGAAGACCTGACAGCAATAGACATATGTGCCCGACCCTTCCCCCTAGCCTTCAAAGGGGAAGGGACGATACGACAATGTAAGAAGAAGGACAAGCTAGTCGAGCCTGGGACTGAGACAGAGAAGAGGATGGATGAGCATTGCCCTCTGTGGCCCCCAATTTATAGGGGAGGACACGGGGGTTGGCTCTCCTTTGCTTTAAGGCGGCCTCCCATCTCCGCCAATCCCACTACCCACGATCACGGGCGAACAGGTAACCGCCCCATTGCTCCAATCCATGACGCTGTAGTTTCTGCTACTCCCACATCTTTAAGCCATGCGCACCCACAGCCAACTTCCCACAATGCATGCAGCGCGCATGGGGAAATGACATGGGGTAGTGGGGGAGTGCTGCCTTAAAAGTTGGAAGATACTCCCTTACATTGAGCGACTGTGCATAAACTTTGGGCCTGACCCAACAACGCTAAGCTAGCGCGTGTGGGCTAGACCCGGGGGATCCTGTCGGTGCACTAAGACTTAGGTACCTAGTGCCCTTGACTTATGCACAGATAGTAATAGCAAAACCCATCAGTGCAAGCTTAGTTGAACCCAAACCGAGACAGAGAAGCTGCTTTCCGTGAGATAAATGAGCGCATCAAGAAGACAAAACTAGCATTCAAGATCAAGACTCCAAGAAAAGCCAACTCCGCTATCTAAGCAACACCGACAGGGTCGAAGCAACGGCCTAGAATGGGCAGAAACCGCGTCAGCATATCCCCGGTGACTATTGAGGACCAAAGCGCGCACGTCTCCTAGAAGACCCGGCAAGTCATACGCCGGCAGGCGTGAGCCGATCTACCATCGCTCCACTGCATCGCAAACTAGTCACTTATCGATGCGGTGTCGAGCCCTCTGGTGGCTAAGTGGCTCTCTCTAAGAATGTGGCGGCTTGCTGGAAGACAGATTACACCCGCTTGACACCCATCCAGTGGCATGTCAAGATAATAAGCAATAGTTGGCTAAAGAGGTGGTAAAAGCTTGCTGGAAATGCATCCCCGCACGCCACCTAAGATAGCATTTATGCCATTTTGTCCTAACTGCCAGAATTAGGTATGATGGCACTTTTGGCTATCTAATCACTAGATAATGTTTGTTTTGCCACTTTGGTTACCCCTTGAGCTAAAAGGAGGCCCAAGGCAACCTAGCTAAAGTTTTTGACTTTTGGACACTTGTACTCGCGTAGCAGCTCTCCTCGAGGCCACCTTCCTAGGCTTGAGCGTTGCGTGTCTTTGTGTTCCTCCATACAATCCACCAAAGCAGGAGTAGGGTTTTATGCTTCCCAGTGGCCCGAACCTAGGTAAAAAGACCAGAGCCTCGTCGTCGTGTTGCCTCACTACCTCCACTCATTGTGCAATGAGACCTCCCCCTTCCGAAACACAAGGGTCTCTTGGTCCCATAGGTGATCGTGTGCATTCCACCACGACAGGTTGTGCCTGCGCGCACTTAGGGCTAAATGTCCCATGTAACCCCGTTATTCACCCAATTTGTACCTAGCCTATAAGTACTCCATATCAAGCTCATTTCTAGGGTTAGCAAAGTATATTTGAGATATTGAGAGAGCTTTGCTCGTCTTCCTCCTCATGGAGACCAAGACCTCTACGGGAACCCCGACATCAAATTCGAAGCCACCGAGTGCACGTGTACAGTGATCCCAGAGATCAATGCTCACTGAACACATAGAAGCTGAATAACAAGAGTCTTACATCCATACATACCGTCTTACAAAAATTATGACCATTATGGCCAAGTCTTGAGTATATCATCACAGCGGAAATCTTCGTCGATAGCTTGGACCCATGCCATCTGCCTTAAACCTACAGGCATTCTGACTGGGAAAGCATCCTAGCTCGCACGATCGCCACCAAAGAACTCTTATTCATATTCCTGCTCTTCCAGGCCTGGCCAAGTAAATAGACAGGGACAAGCCAGTGAGTACGTTTAAATGTACTCGCAAGCAACCTAAGAGTGATAACGGAATAATTATGCAAGGCTCTACTACTAGATTGGCATTTTTGCGTAAAGGTGGTTTTTCTCATGCAAGTTTGATCAACACTTATTAAGATCATGCATGCGTCTGCAAAAGGTATCAGGAGGTTATAGACATCAACATCGAGAAAGAGTTATAAACAAATCATGCAGTCATGCTCAATCTCATCATGACTTTCTCATGAATCACATCGACAATATTACCAAACAATGTTGTTTGCCTCAGACACACACCAGGTTTTGTAAACAATGGACATAGCCCAAGAGCGGTTATCCAACTGTCCTTGACCATGGACACAGCTATTCGAATAGTTTTACACTCTGCAGAGGTTGCACACTTTACCCAAAAGATATGGGAAGCTTTTGTGCCTTCCACGACCTACGGTACCACAAGTACCCGGGGTAAGCGCCCCATCACTACCTTTCCCTAGACGCAACAAACATGGAGTCCACTCGCTTGATAACAACCCCCGTGCCACAATCGTGCTCACATGTTTAATTCTGTGGAGCCATGCGCCCATATTCAACACATAGCACAAGCACGGGGGTACAACGGTGTGTCCGGTGCCCTGTGAAAACTGTCATGGCCTCCTATCCAAGCACGACCCTATCTAGAGAGTGACCACTCCACTCCCATCACTAGTAATGTGTCCTCCATGCTAGTGCGGACTAGGTAATCAATAATGCCCTTTCCCATATAAGGGTGGAGTGATTGCGCAAGTACGGTCGCAACTTAAACCAATCCATTTTCAAAAACAACACACTCACTTGCCTCGGTACACCACTTCGTCATCAAGTGGTTACTTAGCTCAACATCTCCCTCGGGCATTATTGCACCCGACGTGGTTTTCAAAAAGTCCTTGAAAATAATTTTGTCTCCATCACCATGCATACACCCATCCCTTTCGCATAGCAACTACTTTAGCATCCTATCTACTACCACCCACATAACCCTCATAGGAAGGTAGGGTCATGCACAATGCAAGTATCAACAAGGGATTAACCGAGGTAACCCACCAAAGTGGTTACCATCTCAACATGATTCTGATGCAACAACAATATGGTGCTATATGACATGCATAAAAGGGTTTCATAGACATGGTCAAAGGGTTGCTTGACTGGCTTCGCAAGGTCTTCAATCCATATGTTCCATCTCCGATTATTCTGTCTACTTCGTCAACTAACGTCGGAAACAATCACAATAAGCAACACAACAAGGTGAAAATAAAAGTGCTCTAAACTGTGAGTTGGACATTTCTAGGACATGTCTGGTTACGTGAAAAAAACCAGGGTGTTTTCATTGGGATTGGATCAATGGATTATTTTGTACATTTTAATATGATGGAATCAAGGGATTTATGGATTTGCAAGAAGTTTTCATAAACGTATTTTTGAAAAATGAGAAAAGGCACCCATTTAACAAAGCATGATTTTACAATCATCTAGGAGTTGGTTTCACTAGATTTGGAGTTGAAATGAATTTCCTAGGAATTTGCTAAGTTGGCTATACATGGAGAAATGGACAAATATTTGACGTTGCACAGAAAATATTGGAAAAAATGTTCAAAAACTAAGTTATGGTCATATAAGTATCTAGGAGTTTGAATCATGGCATTTGGATCAAAATGGGCTCTATGTGATTATCTAAAGTTTATCGCGGAAATGGAAAAATAGGATTCGAGAAATATTTGTGTAGAAAATGTTCTTGAAAAATTGTGCAAATTGCACAATGTGAAATAGCATGAATTTAGAAATTACCAGAAATTTGAATCATTAAATTTGGAGTCAATTTGAAGGAATTTTGAAGTTCACTTGAAAAAGAAAAGGAAAAAGGAAAGAGCTTTACCCTTATCAATCGCGTAGGGCGAGAGATAGCAGTGGGGCGGCCCAGTAGCTCAGCCGCGGGTGCAGGAGACTACGTCGATGGCGTACTCCTGGGAGTACGTCTTCGCTCGCAGCAAACGCTTTTGGCGAAGGTCATCTCCAAATCAGGGGGCCGAGCCTTAGTCACTTACACGCGGGCCTTGTTGGTAGGCCCTCCTCCTACCTCCCGCTCAAAATAGAGGATGGGCAGTGGAGGCCAGCCAAGCACGTGCATGCGCCCGTTCTAGTGGCTCAGGCCACCCACGGCGACTCTCCGGCCACCCGCGGGCTCAAGGTGGTGATTCGCTTCCGCTTGGGAGGTTTTTGGGCCCCAGGAAAGGCCGAGGCCAAGCACCTCATCGGTTCGGGTGGAGGATACCGACGGTGAAGACTTGGTACGGCATGGTGGCCATGGGTAGGAGGAGCTTGCATGCGGGAGAGGGTTCTAGGGGCCGTGGGGGTTCTCTGTAGCGGTCAGTGGGAGCGGGGGCGCAACAGAGGATCGGGTATGCCCAAGGGCAGGAGGTGGGCACAGGGCACGAGGGGGAGAGAGGGAGTGTCTGAGAGGTTTCCGGGGGAGAGGAAGAGTGGGGAGAGGCCAGAGCAGAGCTCGAAGGGCCTCTAAATAGGGGGGCACCGGTGCACCATCTGCAATGTCCACGGACGCGCTCTGGCGAGCTTGCAGTGGGAGAAGGAGAGCAAGGGATGAAGGGGCCAATAGTGTTGCATGTTTTGGACACCAAGGCGACCTCGGGAGACACGGTCTCGACGCCCCAGGTCGACGAGAGCATCAGGCGGAGGGCGGCTATAGTGCGGGTGTCAGGCCCAAGATGCGATTCTATCCCGATCACGTGACGCTTACGTACATACATGGGGGATACAACAATTCATACAAGTCACATGAATACAACAACATCAATACAATGCATCCGACTATGGATGCAAACATGAAAAACACAAAGACATCCATATGCTATCCCAGGTTGCCGACCCGGAACCTAACCCAAGACTGTAGCGACCAGACCTCAAACAGTCTGATCTCCATGCATCAGTGTCATCCCTGGATCAGTAATGCTGACACGCATGGTACTCGAAGGATTTATAATAGAGTAGCAATCACACACTTATTACATCGATAGTCCAACGATGAATTTATTACATAAATCAGGGCTGGAGGCCATCTAACACGATAACAGCGGAAGGCTTGGAAGATAAGTGAGTCCATCAACTCCAGCGGCATCACTGAGTATAGAACCACGACCTAAAAGGGCATCTTACTCGTCGTCTGAAATGTCTGCAACATGAAACGTTGCAGCCCGAAAACGGGTCAGCACATGGAATATGCTGGCAAGGTAACACAAGAGATGCAATGAAAGTAAGGCTATACTATATGCAATATGGCTGGTGGAAAGCTCTATGGTTAAGTTTTTGCGTAAAGCCAATTTTCCCTACTTCAAAGGAAAGTATTTTAATTAACTATTATGGTAGTTGAAACATCGTTGAGAAGATAGACATCCTCTCAACCCCAATTAAAAGTAATCATTAAACCCAACAAAATTAAATTAAAGTAACATGTTGAGATGCACATGAAAATCCAAGTACCAGATACTCAAGATGTCCATAACTGGGGACACGGCTAATCATGATCAGTTTGTACACTCTGCAGAGGTTTGTGCACTTTTCCCACAAGACTCGATCGCCTCCGTTTGGTTTCTCGCACTGCATGGTGTTTGAGAAACGGATGACCGAGACATAGTCTTTCAGAAGCGCTAGCACCTTACGATCGGGCGGACCGTACCAACCTACATCCCCTACATCTGCTAGTCCACCACTGTAAGAGTTCGCACAACTTACTCATACTATGCTAGAGCCCATAATAGCATTGTGGTTGCACACGGAAGTTTCTAGTATGAATAATCTCATGATCCCTTTGAGCCTGGGTGGTGGTCCAAAAGAAAAACAGGCAATCCTGGAATACCCAGGTGCGTCAATCCACCCAGATGTGTATTGAAGTTGCCACCTTAAGTTGAACCATTAATTAACAACTCACATCTGTCATGGATTTCACTCACCCAATCCACGTCTACGAGCATAGCATGTCCTAGCAGCAAACGTAGAAGTAACTCACAGTGGTTTGAATGTAATGCAGGCAATAGGTACTACCTCAATCTACTTCCTAATCCCACAAGTTAATTGATCCTATTCATGCAATGTGTGAGGGGTTTGACTAATGCAATGAAAACTGGGTAATTGGAAAGCATGATCAAAGTGTTACTTGCCTTGCTGATGATCCGCAAAACCTAGAGACTCAAAGTAGCAAGCGACGCACTCCGGGTACTCTATCGCAATCAAACAACAAGCATACAATAAGTACTTAACTAATGCACGGGTAAAACTCAAATAAGAGATCTAACCAGAAATTTCAACTTAAGAACTCCGGTTTGCAAAAAGAATCAACTCGAAAGAAGCAACGAAACTCAAACTGCAAAAGAAACGAGCTCCGAATTACTAGTTGGCCTAAAGTCAAATTTTACAGTAGCCAAAACTTTGTTCAAGTTGGTTAAACGTAAAGAGGGCTTCGAGATGAAGATCTGGGATTTTGAATCACCTGATTCCGACTCTCGAGCGAAAAGAAAAACGCGAAACAAGATCAGGGCAGAAATCGCGATCGGAAAAATCGCGGAAAAATACCCCGAAAAGAAAAACGACGAACAGGCTAACGAACGAACGTTCACTGTCTGCGATTAACTAACGAAAACCGTTCGTTAAAACGAACGTACGGACGAACGTCCGCTATTTAACTAAACCGACGAAAAATCGATCTAAACCGAACAAAAACCAGATCTAGGGTTTCCTTTTTTTTATAAAACCGATCTGATCCTTTAAAGAAAAAGAAAAAAACGAGGCGGCTACCTCGAGTCCGGCGGCGGCGTTTCCGGCGAGGGGCGGCGGCGGCGGCGGCGGCGGCGGGGGGGTCCGGCGAGGGCGGGGCGGCGGACGGCGGCGGCGGCGGCGGCGGGCTCGGCAGCAGCAGCGGCGGCGGCGGCTAGGGTTTTCGCGCGGGGCGGGCTGCGGTGTCGGGCCGGCCTCGCGCTATATAAAGCCCAGAGTCCCGGTCCGGTACGATGCTAAGTCGGTTTCCGTTTTTTTTTAATAGATTTCCGGCGCAATAAAACTAACGAAATAAATATCAAACGGACTCCAAAAATCCCGAAATAAATGTTCACCGTCCTCTAATAATATTTAGGACAAGGTGAACATTTTTCCCGGACCTAAATGCAATTTTGAAAAACTCATATTTTTCCAATGCAAATAAATCCGAAAATAAAACCAGAAAAATACCAAAAGTGATTTTAATATTTTTCCTCCAATATTTCTGTTATTTTGGAGAAGTCAAATTATCTCCGCTCATTTATTTTATTTAGAAATATTTTTAGGAGAGAAAAATAATTAGAATCACAATGTCCTCGTATCGGTATTCGAGCGAACTCAAATACGAAAACGGTAAAATCCCCAACTCTCTCCGTAGGTCCTTGAGTTGCTTAGAATTTCGAGGAACTCCACGAACAAGAATGCAAAAATATGCAAATGCAATTATGATCTATGTATAACATTCCAAATTGAAAATTTGGGATGTTACAAACCTACCCCCTTAGAATGAATCTCGCCCTCGAGGTTCGGCTTGGCTAGAGAATAGGTGTGGGTGGTCCTTGCGTAGATCATATTCTCGCTCCCAGGTGGCTTCTTCCTCGGTGTGATGACTCCACTGAACTTTGCAAAACTTGATAACCTTGCTACGGGTAACTCTACTCGAAAATTCGAGAATCTTAACGGGCTTCTCCTCGTAGGTCAGGTCACTGTCCAATTGAATTGCTTCCAGGGGTACTGTGTCTCCAAGTGGTATATCGGCCATCTCCGCGTGGCACTTCTTCAGTTGCGAAACGTGAAATACGTCGTGCACTCCTGACAATCCTTCGGGCAACTCCAACTTATAGGCAACCTCTCCCATGCGTTCCAAAACACGGTAAGGTCCAACAAATCTCAGGGCTAACTTCCCTTTAACTCCGAAACGTTGAACTCCTCGTAGAGGCGATACCCTCAAGTACGCTCTGTCTTCGATCTCATAGTCTATCTCCTTGCGCTTTGAGTCGGCGTAACTCTTCTGTCTGGACTGAGCTACCTTCAGTCTATCTCGAATTAACTTCACTTTCTCCTCAGACTCTTTGATTAAGTCTGGTCCAAACAACTGTCGGTCTCCAACTTCGTCCCATGGCAACGGTGTTCGGCATCTCCTTCCATATAATGCCTCGAACGGCACCATCTTCAAACTGGCCTGGTAACTATTGTTGTATGAGAACTCCGTGTAAGGCAAGTTGTCATCCCAACTAGATCCATAATCTAATGCACAGGCTCTCAACATATCCTCCAGAATCTGATTGACTCTCTCCGTCTGTCCATCTATCTGCGGATGAAACGCTGTGCTAAACTCAAGCCTGGTTCCCAAGGTTTCATGTAACTGATTCCAGAACTTTGAGGTAAACTGGGTTCCTCTATCAGATACAATACTCCTCGGAACTCCATGCAGACATACAATTCTGGTCATGTATATCTTAGCCAACTTTGCACTGGTATATGTGGTTTTCACTGGGATAAAGTGGGCTACCTTCGTCAATCGGTCTACTACTACCCAGATTGAATCATACCCTGCCTTGGTCCTGGGCAATCCGGTGATAAAATCCATACCAAGCTTCTCCCACTTCCATTCGGGAATTGGCATAGGTTGTAGCAATCCTGCTGGCTTCTGATGTTCTGCCTTTACTTTCTGACACACATCACAAACTGCTACATACTCCGCAATATCCTTCTTCATACCGGTCCACCAGAAAATATCCTTCAAATCCAAATACATCTTAGTGTTTCCTGGGTGAATCGAGTATGGTGAATCATGGGCCTCCTGTAAAATCAACTTCCTAATTTCCGGGTCATTGGGCACATAGATTCGATCCTCAACAATAAGGTGTCGTGCTCATCCTCACGAAAACCTTTAGCTTTTCCTTTGCTCATCCTCTCCTTTATAGCGACAATCTCCTTGTCAGCTTTCTGAGCTTCACTGATTTTATCCATCAAGGTAGACTAGATTTCTAGTGTTGCTACATAGCCTCTCGGAACTATCTCCAACATAGTTCTCGTAGGTCCTCGGCTAGCTCCTTTGGAAACTCTTCCATCATCAGGGTATTGACATGGCTCTTACGGCTTAGCGCATCAGCTACTACGTTAGCCTTCCCAGGGTGATAATGCAATCTCATGTCATAATCCTTAATGAGTTCCAGCCATCTCCTTTGCCTAAGGTTCAACTCCTTCTGAGTGAATATATACTTCAAACTCTTGTGGTCCATATATACTTCACACTAGTTTCCTATGAGAAAATGTCTCCACGTCTTCAACGCATGCACTACGGATGCTAACTCCAAATCGTGGGTGGCATAGTTCATCTCATGAGGTCTTAGTTGTCGTGAAGCATACGAAACAACTCTTCCTTCCTGCATAAGAACTGCTCCAAGTCCTCGATGTGAAGCGTCGCAGTACACCTCATAATCCTTATGTTGATCTGGCAGGATCAACACAGGGGATGATACCAACCTTTTCTTCAACTCCTGGAAACTAGTCTCACATTCTTCGGTCCAACTGAACTTGGTTTCCTTCTTCAACAACTCCGTCATTGGCTTTGCAATCTTCGAGAAATTCTCGATAAATCTTCGGCAGTATCCTGCGAGTCCAAGAAAACTCCGGATCTCTCCAACGATCGTCGTTGCTTCCCAATTGGTCACAGTCTCCACCTTGGCGGGATCTACTGCTATTCCTTCTCCGGATATAACATGTCCGAGGAATCCGACTTCCTTCAACCAAAACTCACATTTGCTAAACTTGGCATACAGTTGATGCTCTCTGAGCTTCTCTAATACCAAACGCAAATGTTCTTCATGCTCCTCTTCATCCTTCGAGAAGATCAAAATATCATCTATGAACACTACGACGAACTTATCCAAATACTCCATAAACACTTTGTTCATCAGGTTCATAAAGTAAGCTGGTGCGTTTGTCAGACCAAACGACATAACGGTATACTCATACAACCCATACCTAGTGGTAAAGGCCGTCTTAGGGATATCTGGCTCTCGAATCTTCAATTGATGGTACCCTGATCGCAGATCGATCTTACAAAAGACTTTAGCTCCTTGCAATCTATCGAATAGATCGTTGATCATTGGCAATGGGTACTTGTTCTTGATCGTTACTTCATTCAATCCTCGGTAATCAACAACCATTCTTAACGATTCATCCTTCTTCTCCACTAGAAGTACTGGCGAACCCCAAGGCGAAGAACTTGGGCGTATAAATCCTTTATTCAGTAACTCCTTAATCTGCTTCTTAATTTCCTCCAAATCCTTTGCGGGCATCCTATAGGGTCTCTTAGAAATTGGCCCGGTGCCTGGCAAAAGTTTAATCAAAAACTCTATGTCTCTATCTGGTGGCATGCCAGGTAATTCCTCTAGGAACACATCCGGAAAATCCTTCACTACAGGCACTTCCTCCTGAACAACTCCTGACAGGGAATTTAATCTACTCCTCTTTGACTCATGTCGGGATACATACTTGATCCTTCTTCCTTCCGGCGTAGTAAGCAAAATTGTCTTACTGGCACATTCAATATTCCCTTCATACTTAGATAACCAATCCATTCCTAATATCACTTCCAGTCCTTGAGATTCCAATACTATTAGGTCCGAAGGGAATATGTAATTACCAATCCTTAAGGGCAATTGATCACACCATGACTTGGCCATATACTCTGCTCCTGGCGAGGTTACTAACATGGGCGATCTAAGGGCTTGGGTCGGCAGTTTATACTTATCCACGAATCCCCTTGAAATGTATGAATGCGATGCGCCAGTATCGAAAAGAACGAGTGCAGTAAAGGACTTAACTAAGAACTTACATATGACTGCATCTGGTTGCTCTTCTAATTCTTCCACAGTCACGTGGTTCACTTGTCCTTTGTTGAACGGGTTGGGCTGCTTCCCGGCGCTTCCATTGTCGTTCCCATTCTTAACTTCTGGGCATTCATTAGCATAATGTCCAGTCTTCCCGCACTTGTAACAAGTAACATGGCTAAAATCCCTCTTGGTGGGTGTGGACGGTGCAGGGCGGTTCTGGTTTCCATTGGCACCATTTCCACTCCCATTACCATTCCCATTCTTGGTGCCATTGTGGTTGTGTGAGCTACTTCCTCCATGGGTATGCTGAAACTGTCCTACTGCTTTAGGGGTAAAGCGAGGCTTCTGCTGAGCTCCAGAATTATACTTCCCTTGCCCATACTTCCTCTTGCGACTCTCAATCTGTTGATGCTTCCTTTCAATCATCAGGGCTCGGTCTACCAACTCCTGATAGTTATTGAAAGTTGCCACCATCAGCTGTACACTCATCTCATCATTTAGCCCTTCCATAAATCTCTCCTGCTTCTTGGCATCTGTAGCCACATCATCTGGGGCATAACGAGATAGGGTACTAAACTCATCCACGTACTGAGCTACAGTACGATTTCCTTGGCGCAAGTTGCGAAACTCCTGCTTCTTCATACTCATGGCTCCAGTTGAGACATGGGCGGTACGAAAAGCTTGCTGGAACTGATCCCAAGTCACATTGGCTACGGGGTAAGTGGCTGTGTAGTTCTCCCACCATGCTGCGGCTGGTCCAGACAACTGGTGTGCGGCAAATCGCACCTTCTCAGCATCCGAGCAATTGGCGGTGGTCAAATCCCTTCCAATCTTGCGTAGCCACTCATCAGCCACAATTGGTTCGATGCTGCTAGCAAACATAGGTGGTTGCAACCTTAAGAAACGTTTCAGGTTGTCCACGGGTGGTGGTGGTGGAGGGTTGTTGTTGTTGTTCTGGTTGTTCTGGGTGTTCTGGACAAGGAGTTGCATCAGGGTGTTCTGCTGCTGGATCAACTGGGTGAGCTCAGGGGGAAACTCGAATTCACGTCTTGGAGGCATCTGATGGGTGTAGAGGGAAGAGATTAGAATAGAATAGAGGTCTAAGGGAAAATCACTACCCATATGCACATGAGACAACACACAATCATATCACACCAATCAATTTCAAACAAGGTCTTACAAATCTAACGATCGTTACAAAAGTGCTCTAAATCTAATACTTGGGGGGTAAACTACTAGTCATAGGGTGGTCATCTAAAAATATTGGTCGGCAAAGGATTCCATAATATCTGCCCTAGCTTCATCTTCATAGTCTTCATCTTTGCTATCCTCAGCTTCCGAATCCGTGTCATCTATGATGATATAGTCCTCCGGTGGAATCTCCTTGGGTTCTTCTTCCTCGTCTTCTTCTCCCATGAGTATCCCTAACTTCCGGGTCGAATCATCATTCTTCTCCACAAGTATCTTCATCTCCTCCTCATATCCGTCGCGTGTAGACTTGAGTTCTTCCTCTAACTCCAAATTCCTATTTAGGGCCTTCTTCAAATCTATCATCCCAGCACACATCGGGTGCTCTTGGCGACGAATGTGGTGGTTCAACTCCTGGATGAATGCTGCTATGGATATACCCTTCCTAGTGCTGATCATATCCCAATTCTCATCTCGGCATCCACAAATCTGGTAGATGGTGTCCTTTAGCTCTTGCTTGTAGACTTCTCCAATCCTTCCCATAGCAATGTGGGCTGCCATACTCCTTCCTAGGCTCCATGTAGGTGCATTAAAGGAAAATGTTATGAGTGGGGTGACGGGTGCATACGTCCTTCCTGGAACTTGAGCTTGAATCAACCAACGCTCCTCCTCGGGTAGAGTGGCATTGTAGGTGCCAGTGAAACTTGGTAATCCAATGTGTAGATATCTGGTGACCTCCTTCAGGTGTCGTCCAAAAGGTGTATCATCATCCGGTTGCATGAACTTGTGCTTTGCTTCCACCATCCTAAAGAATAGAAAAGATGAGGAGTCAGAAGAGAAAAGAGTGGAATGTGTTCTAGGGCTTGTCTTAGTGGTCGTGTCCTACAGTCAGCGTGTGCTCTGATACCATCTTTGTAGCGACCAGACCTCAAACAGTCTGATCTCCATGCATCAGTGTCATCCCTGGATCAGTAATGCTGACACGCATGGTACTCGAAGGATTTATAACAGAGTAGCAATCACACACTTATTACATTGATAGTCCAACGATGAATTTATTACATAAATCATGGCTGAAGGCCATCTAACACGATAACAGCGGAAGGCTTGGAAGATAAGTGAGTCCATCAACTCCAGCGGCATCACTGAGTATAGAACCACGACCTAAAAGGGCATCTTACTTGTTGTCTGAAATGTCTGCAATATGAAACGTTGCAGCCCGAAAACGGGTCAGCACATGGAATATGCTGGCAAGGTAACACAAGAGATGCAATGAAAGTAAGGCTATACTATATGCAATATGGCTGGTGGAAAGCTCTATGGTTAAGTTTTTGCGTAAAGCCAATTTTTCCCTACTTCAAAGGAAAGTATTTTAATTAACTATTATGGTAGTTGAAACATCGTTGAGAAGATAGACATCCTCTCAACCCCAATTAAAAGTAATCATTAAACCCAACAAAATTAAATGAAAGTAACATGTTGAGATGCACATGAAAATCCAAGTACTAGATACTCAAGATGTCCATAACCGGGGACACGGCTAATCATGATCAGTTTGTACACTCTGCAGAGGTTTGTGCACTTTTCCCACAAGACTCGATCGCCTCCGTTTGGTTTCTCGCACTGCATGGTGTTTGAGAAACGGATGACCGAGACATAGTCTTTCAGAAGCGCTAGCACCTTACGACCGGGCGGACCGTACCAACCTACATCCCCTACATCTGCTAGTCCACCACTGTAAGAGTTCGCACAACTTACTCATACTATGCTAGAGCCCATAATAGCATTGTGGTTGCACACGGAAGTTTCTAGTATGAATAATCTCATGATCCCTTTGAGCCTGGGTGGCGGTCCAAAAGAAAAACAGGCAATCCTGGAATACCCAGGTGCCTCAATCCACCCAGATGTGTATTAAAGTTGCCACCTTAAGTTGAACCATTAATTAACAACTCACATCTGTCATGGATTTCACTCACCCAATCCACGTCTACGAGCATAGCATGTCCTAGCAGCAAACGTAGAAGTAACTCCCAGGGGTTTGAATGTAATGCAGGCAATAGGTACTACCTCAATCTACTTCCCAATCCCACAAGTTAATTGATCCTATTCATGCAATGTGTGAGGGGTTTGACTAATGCAATGAAAACTGGGTAATTGGAAAGCATGATCAAAGTGTTACTTGCCTTGCTGATGATCCGCAAAACCTAGAGACTCAAAGTAGCAAGCGGCGCACTCCGGGTACTCTATCGCAATCAAACAACAAGCATACAATAAGTACTTAACTAATGCACGGGTAAAACTCAAATAAGAGATCTAACCAGAAAGTTCAACTTAAGAACTCCGGTTTGCAAAAAGAATCAACTCGAAAGAAGCAACGAAACTCAAACTGCAAAAGAAACGAGCTCCGAATTACTAGTTGGCCTAAAGTCAAATTTTACAGTAGCCAAAACTTTGTTCAAGTTGGTTAAACGTAAAGAGGGCTTCGAGATGAAGATCTGGGATTTTGAATCACCTGATTCCGACTCTCGAGCGAAAAGAAAAACGCGAAACAAGATCAGGGCAGAAATCGCGATCGGAAAAATCGTGGATAAAATACCCCGAAAAGAAAAACGACGAACAGGCTAACGAACGAACGTTCGCTGTCTGCGATTAACTAATGAAAACCGTTCGTTAAAACGAACGTACGGACGAACGTCCGCTATTTAACTAAACCGACGAAAAACCGATCTAAACCGGAAAAAAAACGAGATCCCGGGTTTTCTTTTTTTTATAAAACCGATCTGATCCTTTAAAGAAAACGAAAAAAACGAGGCGGCTACCTCGAGTCCGGCGGCGGCGGTTCCGGCGAGGGGCGGCGGCGGCGGGTCCGGCGAGGGGCGGGGCCGGCGGCGGCGGCGGGGTCCAGCGAGGGCGGGGCGGCGGACGGCGGCGGCTGCGGCGGCGGCTAGGGCGGGGCGGCGGCTAGGGCTTTTGCGTGAGGCGGGCTGCGGTGTCGGGCCGGCCTGGCGCTATATAGAGTCCAGAGTCCCGGTCCGGTACGATGCTAAGTCGGTTTCCGTTATTTATTTATTTTAAATAGATTCCCGGCGCAATAAAACTAACGAAATAAATATCAAACGGACTCCAAAAATCCCGAAATAAATTTTCTCCGTCCTCTAATAATATTTAGAACAAGGTGAACATTTGTCCCGGACCTAAATGCAATTTTGAAAAACGCGTATTTTTCCTATGCAAATAAATCCGAAAATAAAACCAGAAAAATACCAAAAGTGATTTTAATATGTTTCCTCCAATATTTCTGTTATTTTGGAGAAGTCATATTATCTCCGCTCATTTATTTTATTTAGAAATATTTTTAGGAGAGAAAAATAATTAGAATCACACTGTCCTCGTACCGGTATTCGAGCGAACTCAAATACGAAAACGGTAAAATCCCCAACTCTCTCCGTAGGTCCTTGAGTTGCTTAGAATTTTGAGGAACTCCACGAACAAGAATGCAAAAATATGCAAATGCAATTATGATCTATGTATAACATTCCAAATTGAAATTTTGGGATGTTACAAAGACTGAAGAAGAAGAAGAAGAAGAAAGAACTCCAACACAACGACATCGCTCTCACGTCAAGTCATCGGAAACCTGCACCTGCAACTGTTGTTGAAGTATCTGTGAGCCACAAGGACTTAGCAATCTCATAACCATGGGTAACAAGACTATCAAAGCTTAATAGGTAGGAACAGGTAAAGTGGTGAGGTTGCAGCAGCGGCTAAGCATAAGTATGGTGGCTAACTTACGAGTACAAGAATAAGATGAGCATCTACGCAAAAGGTCGCAAACTAGTAATGATCGCTAAAGATCCTGAACTACCTACGAGTCAAACAAAACACCACCGTGTTCTCTTCTCAAAGTGAAAAGAGACAGTCACGGTTACTCACACAGTTGTGTGTTTTACTTCAGATCCTCTGTCAAGTTTTCTACAACCGGACATTAACAAATTCCAATCCGCCACATAACCGCGGGCACGGCTTTAGAAAGATCATAACCCTGCAGGGGTGTCCCAACTTAGCCCATCACAAGCTCTCACGATCAGATGAAGTAATAATAATTATTACCCCTTATCTTAGGGAAATCCGATCAGGCTCGGTATCCCGGTGCACAAGACATTTCGACAATGGTAAAACAAGTCCAGCAAGACCTCCCGGTGTGTTGACACCCTGATAGTAGCCGCGCGTATCTCGTCTCAGGCCACGACCGGATGGGCGATGCTACAGGTAAAACCAGCCCTCGGGTTCCCCCAAGGTGGCCCTGCAGGACCCCCGTTTGGGACCAACACCATCAGCACTGGCCCCCCTGCTATGTAGAAAAGAATCCCGAGGGCGCGACCCCCTATGCAAATTTAATCATTTAATTAAGTTATTATTATGAGGCAAATTAAAACTAATGTTGGGCCTTGCTGGAGGAGTTTTATTCAAATACGAACTATCAAGGGGTCCCCATATACCCAACCATGTAAGGAACGCAAAATCAAGGAACATAATGCCGGTTTATCGGCTCCTAAGGTGGCATGAGTGGAACAAAACACCGAGCAAAAGGCCAAGCCTTCCACCCATGCCCAGTATATAGGTGTGTTAATAATAATAATAATAATAATAATAATAATAATAATAATAATAATAATAATAATAATAATAATAATAATAATAATAATAATAATAATAATAATAATAGATATTGTGATATTCCAACAACAAGTTCCAACATGGAACGATCTTCATCTTCACCAGCAACTAACAACGCTATAAGAGGGGCTGAGCAAGCGGGTAACATAGCCAAACAACGGTTTGCTAGGAAGGTGTCAAAAGGTTAGAGGTTTCATGGCAACAAGGAGAGGGGCTGACATAATGATGGGTAGTGCGACATATAACAATAGCATCGAGACAACTAAGCATGGCAATGATAGTAAAGTTATCCAAGGTGATGGTCATCTTGCCTGAGATCCCGCAAGGAAGAAGAACGGATCCATGAAGAAGACGAGAAGAAGCCTTGAAGACGAACCACGTGTAGACGAACGAATCCTCACGAACGCAACGGAACAAGCACTAACGAGAAGAAGCAAGCAATACGGTAAACACAAAACACAAGAACATGACAATATGCTCAACCAAGTAGGATGCAAGACAAGTCTAAATATGATGCAATACATGGCAAGGGATGAAGCACACAAGAACAACACAAGCCAACAAGTTTAAATGAGGCCGGAACCAACATATAACAAATCCGGTAAGCCCTCATATGCATAGTTTGAAATTAGTCCAGATCTGAACAAACCTTAAGTTAAGTTGTTAAACATCAATTTAACATGTACCAAGATGATCTACACGAAATTCTAGTCAAGTTTCATATAAAGTTCATTTAATTCGGAGCTACGGCCTAGAAGATATGAGCAAAACAAGTCAAACATGGCAACGCTGCAAGAAGCACCCAAACATCAAGCAAACACACTCCAAACATGAAAACAACATGATATTATGATTCTAGACGCAAAATCACACAAGTTTCATATAAGGCACACCCAAAACGGAGCAACGGGCTAAAAGATACGAGCAAAACAAGTTACAATGCAAAGCTGAAGTTAACAGCCACATGGCAACTTTGGAGCAAGGTAAATATAAGCTACAGCACTCAAACATGATAACAAGAAGCACGGATGTGAAATAGACATGTTACTTAACAAGCATTAACTTATAACACACCCAAAAACCTACTGGAACACAATTAACTAAGCATGGCAAGTTGCAATAAAATTATCCAGACTTGGCCAAAATCTGGGAAGGCAAAAACATCATCACGATGCTGCCTTCGGAGGCACAAAACAACAAGCATATCAACACCACTAAGCATATAAAGAACATGGACATGTAGTAGACATATCATACATCAAACAACTCCATTGGAGCATCTCCATAGGAGGCATGGATCAATAACAACAAGCTCCACCAAATTGAACATGCTGATAAAATCCTGACAGGTATAATTTATAGCAACTTGAGAGTAAGAAATAAATAAGCTACAGCAGGTCATATGAGCAAGTAAGGGCATGAATGGATAGACAATAACATGGACAACAAGACATGATCATTGGCCACTCCAAAACAAGCATGGATTTGAGTGGGGCATCAAGCAAACATGGCATCAGGTTATAACAGATTCCAGACTTAGCAGTTTTTCACTAAGTATAAAACAGTAACATTGGCATGTTTACAAGTTTGTTTAAGTCACCTCAAGGCATATCATGGAAAGTTAATTGCACCACATCAAAGACCATATGAAGGTGCTTCTAAAACATATAGACATGTGGCATGAAGACAAACACATCAATAGCAAAGACCAAGTGAAATCAGCATCTCATAACAAGTTTCAACACTTAACAGCCAAATGCACTTTTGCAACAGAGATTAACATGGCAATATGGACTCAAACAAGCATGCTACAGCAACCATCATGTAGAGCACTTCACAATGAACATTTTGACATATCATATGCTCCATTTGGATAAACATGCACCATGTTATCACATCTCAAATATGGCATCAAATTAACAACTAACAACAGTTTATAACAAGTAGCACTCTTGTCACGATGATTAGAGCATCAAGATGAAGTCAAACAAACATGGCACAATGGAACAAAGTGTAGAGCATATCACCACGATCATTTTGACATATAATTCACTCAATTTGATCACCACACAAAAAGTTACATGCATGCAAAGTATGCATCGGAAATACAAAACAGAAAAGGACTTAGTCAAAATAACAACCTCCAAAAGGGTGGACAAAGTCCGACTGGGGCGGACATGTCCGGCGGCTGGGAAGCTGACACGCGGGCCCGGGGAAAACGGACGTGTCCGTCCCTGTCTGGACGCGTCCGTCGGTGGGCCTGGCGCGGGGCCACTTGGCAGCGGCTCAAGGGTCAACGCGGGTCGGGTTCGGGCGATGGATCCGGGGCGTTGCAGTGCTCCTTCGGCCGGATCTCGCCGGATCCGGGCCGGAGGCGGTCGGCGGCGAGGTCTACGGGCGACGGCCGGAGCAGAAGCGGCGGCGCTGGGGCTGGGGTCGCCGGAGGCGGCCGGCGGCGGCGGCGCGACCTACCTCGAAGGGAAGAGGCCGGCGGCGCGGGTCTTGAGGCAGGATCGGCCAGCGGCGGGCGGCCGGAGGCACGACGGCGGCGGGGTCGACGGCCGGCGCAGGGAGCACGGGGTCGAGGGGCTCCTCCCCTCGATCTGGCTCGGGGCGAGCGAGGCGACGCGGGTCGGCCCGGACGGGCCCGGGGGGCGGCGGATCTGGGCCTGGAGGGCCGCGGCGGTGGGGGCTCTGGCCTGGGACGCGTGGCGCGCTCCCATAGGCTGCGCCGGCGGGTCCGATGACATGGCGGCGGCGTTGATGACTTGGAGGCGACAAGTGGCAGCGGGGAATCAATTCCGCATGGAATTTGATGGAGGAGGGAGGCTAGAGGTAGGTGGAGGGGTAGGTTAGGCCAAAAATGGCAGGTTGGGGGTGTTTATATAGGGAAAAGACTAGGGTTTGGGGGTTTTAGCTCCGTTTCGAGCCGTACAATCTCGATCGTGTGGCTCTGAGCAGAGGGGGGTAGGTGATTTAGGTGGGCTGTGAAGAGGGGTGTGGGCTGAGATGAGAGGAGAGGAGAGAGGCCCGCGGGGGTTTTCGGAGACCGAAAACGTCCGACTTTTAACCCGGCGACTAGTGCCGCTATATATATCCGTTGGGCTATCAAACGAACTCCGAATGCGATGAAATTTGGCAGGCGGCCTGTCCACACTATAATAAGACCACACGCCAAGTTTCATCCCATTCCGAGAACAATTTTTGGCCACTTATAAAATAAATATTCGGAGGCACCGCGGGCGCGTGCAAGCGTGTCTGGGCTCAAAACGGACAACAGAGAGGACGAGGGAACTCGGACGGATGCAAGTTTTGAAAACATGATGATGCAACACACATGATGACAAGGCAAGATGCAACACGCAAGCAGATGACAAGGCACCGACGATGAATAACTGGCTGACACCTGGCGCACCGGTCTCGGGGTGTCACAGCGGGAGCGCACTATAGCACGCTCCAGGGCATGCTCTCTACATGCCATGGCATAAAGTATATGCCATGGGTGTGCCCACTAGTATCTATGAGGTCTAGGTGGGAGTAAACAATGTGGGGGTGAAGCCTTGGATGCCCTTGAGGGCTTTGGAGTGAGAGAGGGGTGGAGAAGGAGAGAGAACATTGTTGTCTATAGGGGGAAATGGGGGTTTTCACCCACCAATAATTTTATCTAGGAAAGAGATGGAGTTACTGGAGGTAGATGATGATCAGCAACACCTCTGGTAAAAATTTGAGGTAAAAGGGGAATTCATTTGGAGCTTCAAATATTGATCACAAAAATGTGGCCAAAGGTGTTTGAAGCAAATTTGGGCAAGTAAATGAATTCTCCTTGACATGAGAATTAACAGGTCCAATGGCATATATAATTGAGGTTGAACACCAAGTTTGAGCTCATTTGAGGAAAAGTTTCAATGTAACTTTGGCGAACCCTAGAAATCAACATAAATGGATTTTCCAAGATTTATTAATGTAAATATTTTCTCCTTGATGCAAAACTTGGTGTAGTGTCATCATTTGTGGATTTGAGCATGTCCACTAACATTGGGATCAAAATGAGGCAGCTCGCAATGTAAAGTTGTTCAAACTTGGATCTACACAGAGAGGGTTTTGGGGCACTTTTATCAAGTTATATTGTTCTCCAACTTGTGCCATTTGGTCTATATGAGTAATTAGACCATTTTAGCATGTGTGCCAAGTTTGAGAACATTTGGACATGTTTGGCAATGTGAGGTTGCTAAAACTTAAAAATGGGCAGAAATGGTTTTGAGGGGTTTTGAGGGGTTTCTCTTGATCTCCAAGACATGAGGCTTGGCAAGATCATCAAATGTGTCATATGTGACATGCTAGAATTTTCTTGGATTTTTCATAGAATATTTCCATTGTAAACATTTAAAAAGCTTAACATATCCAGAAAGAGTTTTTGATGGATTTTACAAATATTTTGAACATGGCGATGTGTTGAAACTCTTATAAATGGAAAATATATGTCCAATGAGTTTCCCTAAATTTTCTAAAATATTTTTGACACATTAAAATAATTTTAGCCTATTAAAGACCATTTTTTGTCCTTAAGAAAAAGCCTTTAAATAAAATAGTAAAATAACTTTTAAAATAATATTTTTGTGGTTTTCGAGAGTCCTATACCTAATAGGAGTCAAATATAATTTTTGAAAGATTTTTCATACCCCAAATTAAGTACTTGTAGTTCAAGTCTCAATTCAGGAGTTTTTGGAAAACCTAATTTAGAAAATACTTTTTGGCCAAATTATTTTTGTAATAAAATATTGTTCTGTCCTATACACATGGCATGATCATTGGGAAAAGTTTTGGATCAAGGAGAAGGAGTATAAGAGTTGGAGGATATATTTGATTTTTTTAGAGCACTTGCAATCAGCAAACAAAAATCCAAATCAAAGCAAGGACCAAAACACTCAAAAGTTTTTGTTAAATCATGATTGTTAGCATGAAAATCAGGGTGTGATAGACCTGCCTCCCTCACAAGAATCTCGTCCCCGAGATTCCCAAACTAAGTGCGGAAACGAGTACGAAAACGTGGATCTGGGGTAGTCTTCACATCCTCATGTTGCCCCTGCTTCTCTGTGGTTGCTCCGCTGAACCTTGAAGTACTTGCTGGTGCGGCTTCGTGTCTGACGTTCTGCTTGATCTAGGTTGCTAATGGGTTTTTCTCTATAGGTCAGATCGAGCTAGAGGTCAATGCTTCAATGATCGATGTCCGTGTAGAGATTGGGCTTGTCAGGAAGTTGGAAACACTTCCAGGGTTGTGGAAAACGTTGTGCACATCAGATGACTCGGGTGGAAACTCTAGCAGATAACTGTCTTCTCCTTGTCTTAAAGTGATCTTGAAGGGGATCGATACATCTTGGTGTGGGTCTTCCCTTGACATGGAAATGCTTGGTTCCTTTCATAGGTGTGTCTTGCAGATACACATGGTCATTGATGCGGAAGTTTACTTCTTTACACCGGTGGTTGGTATAGTCCTTCCTCCTTGACATGGCAGTCTTCAGATGCCCTCTGACTTGCTGAACGGCTATTCTTCCGTCCTCGGGTAGACAAGTATGTCACCAAATAAAGATGACAACTAACTTGTCCAAGTATTCCATGAAGTCTATGGGGTACATAAGGTAGGCTCGGGTAATGGGTGGTGGTCACGGTCGAGTGTTGTCCAAGGTCTTGTCGACCTAGAGCCAATGCCCATGGTCATGATCTGACCATGCTGTGGCTTGGTAAGGCCTAAGGGTTTCAAGGATTCTAGGGTGCAACTGAATGTTTCTCGTCTTATCCTTGAGCACAATTTCTGAGGTGCCAATTGTTCTATCTAGTCCTCTAAACAAATCACCTTATACCACCGAAAGCATCATCTTGTATAGGTCAACTCCAATCATCACTCATGTTATTTATATCCTCAGGACTCTCGAGAGGAGGTCTAACAAAATCATAAGCGTCAACCATCCCCAAACTCATATGTATGGACACCCTTATGTAACAAAAATCCATGGGTATAACATACAAGCTACTAAGCTTGAATTAAACATCGCGACCCAAGTACTTAGCTTATTCATCCAAGGTTCACGATAGTGCATCTCTATCCTAAGGAAACGCATCATATACCGATCCAAGATCTTGTTTCCTTCCTATGCTTCAACTCCAATGGCCCATTAACTTCCATCAATAACTACATTCATCAATTCTACATATCCAATGTCTATGGTGTCCCACGTGATCTTCTAAAGTCCCTATAACTTCCAAATCCTTGAAAGGGTTATCGTTACTATAGTCAGTCCACCAATTCCCATTATTTTGATCTAATAAACTCTAATGTCAAGCTTATATAGATCCCTAAATCAACTCCGACATTAATCCAATCTCCTAGTTTATCATTCACCGAGAAACATGGTATCATGATCAAGATCATCAGTCTAAATCTAATTTACTCTGAACCATGTAGACTCACTCAGCATCTATACTCCACTAGGATCACCTATTTAAATCTAAATCTCATGTTCAAAAAGAATTCCTACATGTTCCCCCAAGTCACTATCGTAAAGTCAACTATCTCCTATCAATATCCCCTAGCTAAGTCAAATGCTTATACGTCCAAGAATTTTAGCTTGCGATCATAATTTTCCTACTAAATCCAATTTACTTAGGGGCAATGAAAGTTATGCTAGTCTATTATCTTGATCACACCAAGTTCCTCTACCAATATGAAAGCCTCATAATCCACCAAAGAGTCTCAGATAATTCCTCAAGGTCACTGATATAAACTCATTAAGTCATTTTTCCTATATTCCTATACCTCAAATTGGTCTTCCCTATGGTATTGCCAATTTTGGTGCTGTCTTAAGATGATAATGTGCTCGTTCACTATGTCCATTATTTCCATAATGAACCTAGTGCTGAGAAAGGTTACTTAAGCTTAACTGGTTCTCTTGCAATTTGTAGGTTAAGCTCATGGTGAAGTCTCGAAGGATCTAGGTATGGGTTTCCAGTCTTGAGGGGTAAACATAACTCTACGGGGTTGCACTTGCTCGAGGAGGTTGTTGCAAAAGTCTTCAGTGCTAGTTGGTTGCCGAGGTGGAATCCTTGGTGCATCCTGTCTTGCTGGTCCTCAGTTGATGAGAGATATGAGAGGGAAAATTAGCATAGAGGGGAATGCCTAAAGGGGGTTCTATAGCACAGGGGCAAACAATCAAGTGCCGAAAGAGCCAAACACATGCATTAAGATAAGGAAGGTGATATAGTCGAGTACTTGTTGCCTAGGGAAAAAGTGCGACTTATATCAAGGCACAAACAAATAAAACAAGCAACAAACAATGATGGTTCTATTCGAACCATCACACGGACTCGACTTTGCATAGAGGGTACACGACTCATCCTACCCTAGGGGTTCTCGGACTCAGTGGTCGTGCTTGCTTCGTGGGTCAAAAAGGAGCGCGTGCAGCCTTCTGGGTCTTCCTTAGGGGTCGCTACATCTCTTGTAGTTGTTCGATGAAATGATCCGGGTTGGGCCTAAAGAATCTTCAACAACTTCTTGCCTGATGAGGTGATGGGGTGAAGATGGCTCCTTGTAGCTGGTATTGACTCGGTCTTCTCTTGTATTCTTAATCATGACGATCCCTTTTGCCTTCTAAGGCGTTGACGGTAACAGGTAGGCAATCCTTTATGCAATGATATCCACAAGGCATGTGGTCCAACCTGTCGTTCATGTTGATGACAACGTCGACACCAAGAGCAGGGGATGAACAGAACTGTTTTCCTGCTCACTATAGTGAGGCGGACCAAATGGCGAGGTTCTCATCCACCAGTGGTTGCCGATACAACAACGGTAAGGACATGGTTGCTCTATTAGAGCATCTCTAGCAGACCCCGCAAAATCCCGACCCACAAAACGTGTCTGCAGTTTGCGGAAAACAGCTTTGCGGGCCGACGCGGACGGCCGCAGAGGCAGACCCCGCAAAATGGACCCGTATAAAAGGATATTCACGGAAGATGCTCTTTTACGGGTCGGCTTTGTGGGGTCTGGTCTGGTGCCGCTCCCGCCGGCCCGCAAATCCTAAATTTGCACCTCAATTTGACACAAGATAATGCATTTATTTGCTTTTTCAACAACATTGGATATATATGACATCATCAAATCTTTGCTATAATAGCAAGACCAAAGAAAACAAGAACCACAGTTGTGCATTTTAGAAGATTTCCAACTTCCATAACTGCTCCCACTAGTTGGACCAATATCTTCTCCATGCATTCATTGTTGATCTGTGGATTCTTGATTTTGCATTCTTCATTCTTCTTCTTTGATTCTAAAGAAGTAGACGTTGCTTCCCCTCTAGTTGCACATGCAGCCGCTTCATTGCCTTCGATTCTACAAAGGAGTGCACGAACGTCTATTAAGTTTCTTTCTATCAACAAATCAATGTATTCGCCTTCCCAAAACCAGAATGAGCATCCATATTCCTACACACATGATGATGTTCGAAATGAGCTATCACAATTGAACCAAAGAATGTGGTTCCAAAGCCGAATGAAAACAACATGTACCCCATCGTTTTCGCATTTGAAGAACACCCATCCGTGGCGCTTCGGCATGCCCGAAGTTAGCCGAAACACTGTCCACATGTAGTCATCACACTGTATGAGATGCATCAGCGAGCCACGGAGCCTCTGCGCAAGCGCCGAGCCTGGCGGACGGCCGGCTGAATCCATGCCCGCAAATTGTCGGCGGCGGCAATAGTATGAATCTGTACCTGCATGCGGCAATGGGACTTTGTCGGGGCTGCGTGAGGTGCTTCCCAACCATTCCATCGCTTGGCGCATCCATTGGCGGCCAGAAAAGCCAAATTCGGCCGCCCGCGACGAAGGGCTCCAGATCTGCAACTTTCTGGCCCGTCGACGCAGGAGGGGGGCGGAGGGCAACCGCGTGCGTGTGGAGGCCTTTCGGCGTGATCCCGTCGGCTACTTTCGCCGGAACCGTGGGCGGCAACCCAGCGGCAGGGCGAGGGGGAGAGGGGAGGTGGTAGGTGGGGAAAAGTGTGGTCTAAAATGTCCTCCCCACCAACCCGCTCCCGCTATATGCAGGGCACTGACAGGCTGGGGGAAACTCGCGTATTCACGGGTTGGGGCCAAGATTTTGCCGGGGCCCTCAAAAAATTTTGCGGGCCGGTCGCATTTGTCGGGTCTGTTCGGGCGGGATTTTCCGCGCTGGCCCGCATTTTGGCAGTTATTTTGCGGGTCAGGGCTTTTTGTGGGGTCTGCTAGAGATGATCTTAGCGATGTATATCATGATCTTGTACATCTTATACCTTGGTCATCATAGGCCATGTTGTATCATCCTGGGGCAGTGTCAAGGGTGTCACCATCTTCCGAGACTTGGTTTCCTCATTCCTCGACATGCTATCTTCGGTTGGTATTGTCTTGTCATGGTGGCACCAAACTTGTGTTCCGAAGATGTGGGCGGTCGTCTGGCAAGGCATATTCCTCCTAGGTTATCCACGAGGATTACAAGGAATCCTGTGATTAGGGGCATAAGGGTTCTAGCAACCATTTACAAACGTTTTGAAGGGGAAGAAATCAATAAGGAAAATATACCTTAGTTTTTGGAAAAACTCGAAAGGGAAGAGAAGTATAGATAGTTTTGAAAATAGTTTTACCCTGACTAACGACCATGATAACTAACGCTTCCTACAGTCAGGATGGCTCTGATGCCAGCTCTGTGGGAACCCCGACTTCAAAGTTGAAGCCACCGAGTGCACGTGTACAGTGATCCCAGAGATCAATGCTCACTGAACACACACAAGTTGAATAACAAGAGTCTTACATCCATACATACCGTCTTACACAAATTATGACCATTATGGTCAAGTCTTGAGTATATCGTCACAGTGGAAATCTTTATCGATAGCTTGGACACATGCCATCTGCTTTAACCCTACATGCATTCTGACTGGGAAAGCATCCTAGCTCGCATGATCACCACCAAAGAACTCTTCTTCATATTCCTGCTCTTCCCTGCCTGGCCAAGTAGATAGCGAGGGACAAGCCAGTGAGTATGTTTGAATGTACTCGCAAGCAACCCAAGAGTGGTAACAGAATAATTATGCAAGGATCTACTACTAGATTAGAATTTTTGCGTAAAGATGGCTTTCCTCATGCAAGTATGATCAACACTTATTAAGATCATGCATGCATCTGCAACAAGTATCAGGAGGTTACATACATCAACATCGAGAAAGAGTTATAAACAACTCATGCTCAATCTCATCGTGACTTCCTCAAGAATCACATCAACAATATTACCAATCCGTGTTGTTTTCCTTAGACACACACCAGGTTCTATAAACAATGGACGTAGCCTGAGAGCGGTTATCCAACTATCCTTGGCTATGAACATGGCTATTCGAATAGTTTTACACTCTTTAGAGGTTGCACACTTCACCCACAAGATCTGGGAAGCTTTCGTGTCATCCATGACCCACGGTACCACAAGTACCCGGGGTAAGCACCCGATCACTACCTTTACCTAGACGCCACCAACATGGAGTCCACTCAATTTATATCAACCCCCCGTGCCACAATCGTGCTCAGATGTTTAATTATGTGGAGCCGTGCTCCCATATTCAACACATAGCACAAGCACGGGGGTACGAACGGTGTGTCCGCTCCCCTGTGAAACAGTCATGGTCGCCTCTCCAAGCACGACCCCGACCCGAGAGTGATCATGCCAGTCCCGTCACAAGTAATGCACCTTCCATGCTAGCGGGGACTAGGTAATCAATAATGCCATTTCCCATATAAGGGTAGAGTGGTTGCGCATGTAAGGTTGAAGTAACGGTCGCAACTTAAACCAATCCGTTTTCGAAAACATCACACTCACTTGCCTCAGTACACCACTTCGTCATCAAGTCGTTACTTAGCTCAACATCTCCCTCGGGCATTAGTGGCACCTAACGGGGTTTTCAAAAAGTCTTTAAAAATATTTTTGTCTCCTTCACCATGCATACACATGTCCCTTTTTGTGCAGCAACTACTTAAGCATCCCATCTACTTCCACCCGCATAACCCTCATAGGAAGGTAGGGTCATGCACAAAGCAAGTATCAACAAGGGAGTAATGGAGGCAACCCACTAAAGTGGTTACCATCTCACCATGATGGTGAGGCAACAACAATATATGGTGCTATATGACATGCATAAAAAGGGTTTCATTGACATGGTCAAAGGGCTGCTTGCCTGGCTCCGCAGGGTCTTCAATCCTTTTGTTCCATCTCCGAGTATTCCTTCTACTTCGTCAACTAACGTCGGAAACCATCACAATAAGCAACTCAACAAGGAGAAAATAAAAGTGCTCTAAAAATGTAAGCTGGACTTTTATAGTACATCTCTGGTTATGTGAAAATTAACCAGAGTGCATTCATTGGGATTGGATCAGTGGATACTTTTTGAACATTTCAATATGATGGAATCAAGGGATTTATGGATTTGCAAGAAGTGTTCAGAAACATATTTTTGAAAAATGAGCAAAGGCACCCATTTAACAAAGCATGATTATAGAAGCATCTAGGAGTTCATTTCACTAGGGTTGAAGTTGAAATGAATTTCCTAGGAATTTGCAAAATTGGTTGTACATGGAGAAATGGACCAATATTTGATGGTGCACATAAGTGTTGGGGAAATGTTCAAAAACTAAGTTATGATCAGATAAGTATGTAGGAGTTTGAATCATGGCATTTGGATCAAAAATGGGCTCTATGTGATTTTCTAAAGTTTATCACAGAAATGGAAAAATAGGATTTTATAACTATTTGTGAAGAAATGTTGATGGAAAAATGTGCAAACTGCACCATGTGATAGAGCATGAATTTAGGAATTAATAGAAATTTGAATCATCAAATTTGGAGTCCATTTGAATTATTTATGGAGTTTTGAAGTTCACTAGAACAAGAAAAAGATAAAGATAAAGGAAGGAGCTTTACCCTTACCAATCGCGCAGGGCGAGAGATAGCAGAGGGGCGGCCCAGTAGTCAGCCGCGGGCGCAGGAGGCCACGTCGATGGCATACTCCTGGGAGTATGTGTTCTCTCGTGGCAGACGCTTTTGGCGGAGGCCGTCTCCACTTAACCGGGAGGGGCCAGGCCTTAGCCACTTACAGGCAGGCCCCGCTGGCAGGGCCTCCACCGACCTCCCTCTCAAAACAGAGGTGGGGCAGGGGAGGCTGACCGAGCATGTGCCGGCGCCCGTTCTGGTGGCTCAGGCTGCCCCCGGAGACATTCCGGCCACCCGCAGGCTCCGGGCGGTGATCCGCTTCCGCTTGGGAGGTTTTTGAGCCACGGGAAAGGCCGAGGCCGAGCACCTCATCGGGTCGGGCGGAGGACACCGACGGTGAAGACTTGGTACGGCATGGTGGCCTCGGGAAGGAGGAGCTTGCGTGTGAGAGAGGGTTCTAGGGGCCGTGGGGGTCTGTGGAATGGCTAGAGGGAGCGGGGGAGCAACGGAGGCTCGGGTATGCCCGAGGGCACGGTGGCGGTACTCCGGCCATGGAGGTGTGCAGAGGGCACGAGGGGGAGAGAGGGAGTGTCTGAGAGGTTTCTAGGGAGAGGGAGAGCGGGGAGAGGCCAGAATAGAGCTCGGAGGGCCTCCAAATAGGGGGGCACCAGTGCACCGTGCGCAACATCCATAGACGCGCTCGGGCGTGCTCGCAGAGGGAGAAGGAGATCAAGGGAGGAAGGGTCTGATAGTGTTGCGTGTTTTGTACGCCGAGGCAACCTCGGGAGACACGGTCCCAACGCCCAAGGTCGATGAGAGCATCGGGCAGAGGGCGGCTACAGTGCGGGATCCCACTGTAGTGTGCTCTAGAGCATGCTCTCTGCATGCCATGGCATAAATTATATGCCATCGACATGCCCACTTGTGTCTATGAGGTCTAGGTGGGAGTAAACTATCTGGGGTGAAGCCTTGGATGCTCTGGAGGGCTCTAAAGTGAGATAGGGGTGGAGAAGTAGAGAAAACAGTGTTGTTCATAGGGGGAATGGGAGTTTTCACCCACCAATTATTGAGCTAGAGAAGAGATGGAGTTACTGGAGGTACATGATGATCAACAACACCTCTCGTAAAAATTTGAGGTAAAAGGGGAGTTCATTTGGAGCTTCTAATATTGATCACAAAAATGAAGCAGAAGGTGTTTGATGCAAATTTGCGCAAGTAAATGAATTCTCCTTGACATGAGAATTAACAAGATCCAATGGCATATATAATTGAGGTTGATCACCAAGTTTGAGCTCATTTGAAGAAAGTTGCCAATGTAACTTTGGCAAACCCTAGAAATCAACATAAATGGATTTTACAAGATTTAGTCATGCATATCTTTTATCCTTGATGCACAACTTGGTGTAGTGTCATCATTTGAGGATTTGAGCATGTCCGCTAAAATTGGGATCAAAAGGAGGCAGTTGGCAATGTAAGTTGTTCAAACTTCGATCTGGCCAGAGAGGGTTTTGGGGCACTTTGATGAAGTTATATTGTTCTCCAACTTGTGCCATTTGGTCTAATGAGTAATTAGACAATTTGAGCATGTGTGCCAAGTTTTGAGAACATTTGGACATGTTTGGCAATGTGAAGTTGCTCAAATTTCAAAATGGACATATATTGTATTGAGGGGTTTTGATGGCTTTCTCTTGATCTCCAAGACATGAGGCTTCTCAAGATCATCAAATATGTCATATGTGACATGCTAAAATTTTCTTGGAATTTTCATAGAATATTTCCTTTGTAAATATTTCAAAAGCTTGAAATATCCAGAAAGGGTTTTTGATGGATTTGACCAATATTTTGAACATGACCATGTGTTGAAACTCTTATATATGAACAATATATGTCCAATGAGCTTCCCTAAAGTTTCTCAAATATTTTTTAAACATTGAAGTAATTTTAACCTATTAAGACCATTTCTGGCCTGAAGAAAAAGCCTTTAAATAAAATAGTAAAATAACTTTTAAACAATATTTTTATGGTTTGGGAGTCCTATATCTAATAGGGATCAAATATATTTTTTGAAAAAAAATTCATCCCCCAAATTAAGTACTTGTAGTTCAAGTCACAATTTAGGGGGTTTTGGAAAACCTAGTTTAGAAAATACTCTTTGGCCAAATTATTTTTGTAAGAAAAAAATATTTTGTCCTATACACACGGCATGATCATTCGGCAACTTTTGGATCAAGGAGAAAGAGTATAAGAGCTGGAGGATTTATTTGATTTTTTAGAGCACTTGCAATCAGCAAACAAAAATCCAAATCAAAGCAAGGACCAAAACACTCAAAAGTTTTTGTTAAACTGTATTTTATCATCATTATTAGCTTAAGTGTAGTGGCATGAAAATTAGGGTGTGACAACCTCTTAAGGGAGAAGATCCTCTTGTGGATATCAAGACCACCTCTTGGAGAAGATCATCCTCAAGACCTCACCTCCCTTAGGAGTGGGAAGAACTTTACCCTAGTGCTATTTTCTTTGGATTGATCTTGTATGCTTGTGGATCTCTTGTGTGATATTCTAGTGGATGTGTAATTGGGTTAGTTCAGTGATTTCCCCCTTGTGTTTTTGTGTGTTCTTGCTCTTTTCCCCCTCCAAGTGGGAAAACATCCTCCCCTAGGGATTCACCCTACAACATCTTGGTATCATGAGCAAGGTTGATTCAAATCTTGGAGTCCCTACCCTCATTTGCTAGCCTAGTTTCGTTGCTTTTTGGACCCAATTTGTAAATCCCCACAAAAATAGCCCCAAATTTGTTTTCTTGCTAATTGTTAGATATTTTGAGATATTGTTGTTTTGGTCCATGGATTTGTTGTTTGGCAAGTGGATCTAGCCCCTGCCCATCCATCCTCACCTTTCCCACCACGAAATCCACCAATTTCTTCCATTTCCACCCAATTTCGGCCACCACTGGGTGCCTGCACCTCAAACCCCCGGGTTCCCGCACCCCCGGGCAAATTTTGCCCAACCCCGCTGACCACCCTGGGCACCCACACCCCATACCCCCGGGTGCCCGCACCCCTAGAAACACCCCACCAACAACACCATTTCATCCATAACTTTCACTCCCGAAGTCCATTTTTATGTTCTTTAGCTCGTTTGGTAGCTTTTCACATCCTTCATCCGCTTAGATCATTACGACCACCATTTGTTTCCATCAGATTTTTCTCCATAAAAGCATCCACCTTCCGCATTGACCGATTTTGAGTTGTGGTTTCCGTTTCCTAAGGTGTTTCCGTTTCATAAGATTTTGACCTCGACATCACCACCATTCATCGTCGCCTCGGAGTCAACATCGTCAACCGTAAGCAAGGACGGTAACATCAATGTGAGACGCCCCCGATTTGACCGTACACTAATCATGCACGCAAATGTGTACGACCAAGATTAGGGACTCGCGGTTAGATAAAACAACACAACTCTAGACACAAATTAAAGATCATACAAGCTTCATATTACAAGCCAGGGGCCTCAAGGGCTCGAATACATAGGCTCAATCATAAATGAGTCAGTGGATGCAACAATATTTGAGTACACACATAAGTTAAACAAGGTTCTATAAGATGGCTAGCGTAAACATGGATACATATCGAAGAGAGGCCTCCTTCCTGGGATCCTCCTAAACTACTCCTGGTCGTCGGCAGACTGTAGCAACCAGACCTCAAACAGTCTGATCTCTATGCATCAGTGTCATCCCTGGATCAGTAATGCTGACACGCACAGTACTTGAAGGATTTATAACAGAGTAGCAATCACACACTTATTACATCGATAGTCCAACGATGAATTATTACAAATAATATGGCTGAAGGCCATCTAATACGATAACAGCGGAAGGCTTGGAAGATAAGTGAGTCCATCAACTCCAGCGGCATCACTGAGTATGGAACCACGACCTAAAAGGCATCTTACTCGTCGTCTGAAAAGTCTGCAACATGAAATGTTGCAGCCCGAAAACGGGTCAGCACATGGAATATGCTAGCAAGGTAACACAAGAGTATGCAATGAAAGTAAAGCTATACTATATGCAATATGGCTGGTGGAAAGCTCTATGGTTAAGTTTTTGCGTAAAGCCAATTTTTCCCTACTTCAAAGGAATAGATTTTAATTAACTATCATGGTAGTTGAAACATCGTTGAGAAGATAGACATCCTCTCAACCCCAATTAAAATAATCATTAAACCCAACAATATTAAATTAGAGTAACATGATGAGATTCACATGAAAATCCAAGTACTAGATACTCAAGACGTCCATAACCGGGGACACGGCTAATCATGATCAGTTTGTACACTCTGCAGAGGTTTGTGCACTTTTCCCACAAGACTCGATCACCTCCGTTTGGTTACTTGCACTGTATGGTGTTTGAGAAACGGATGACCGAGACATAGTCTTTCAGAAGCGCTAGCACCTTACGATCGGGCGGACCGTACCAACCTACATCCCCTACATCTGCTAGTCCACCACTGTAAGAGTTCGCACGACTTACTCATACTATGCTAGAGCCCATAATAGCATTGTGGCTGCACACGGAAGTTTCTAGTATGAATAATCTCATGATCCCTTTGAGCCTGGGTGGCGGTCCATAAAAAAAACATGCAATCGCTGGAATACCCAGGTGCCTCAATCCACCCAGATGTGTATTAATGTTGCCACCTTAAGTTGAACCATTAATTAACAAACTCACATCTGTCATGGATTTCACTCACCCAATCCACGTCTACGAGCATAGCATGTCCTAACAGCAAACGTAGAAGTAACTCCCAAAGGTTTGAATGTAATGCAGGTAATAGGTACTACATCAATATACTTCCCAGTCCCACAAGTTAATTGATCCTACTCATGCAATGTGTGAGGGTTGAACTAATGCAATGAAAACTAGGTAATTGGAAAGTATGATCAAAGTGTTACTTGCCTTGCTGATGATCCACAAAACCTAGAGACTCAAAGTAGCAAGCGGCGCACTCCGGGTACTCTATCGCAATAAACAAGCACACAATAAGTACTTAACTAATGCACGGGTAAAACTCAAATAAGAGATCTAACCAGAAAGTTCAACTTAAGAACTCCGGTTTGCAAAAAGAATCAACTCGAAAGAGGCAATGAAACTCAAACTGCAAAAGAAACGAGCTCCAATTTACTAGTTGGTCTAAAGTCATATTTTACAGTAGCCAAAACTTTGTTCAAGTTGATTAAACGTAAAGAGGGCTTCGAGACGAAGATCTGGGATTTTGAATCACCTGATTCCGACTCTCGAGCGAAAAGAAAAACGAAAAACAAGATCAGGGCAGAAATCGCGATCGGAATAACCGCGGATAAATACCCCGAAAAAGAAAAAACGGACGAACAGGCTAACGAACGAACGTTCGCTGTCTGTGGCTAATTAACGAAAACCGTTCGTTAAAACGAACGTACGGACGAACGTCCGCTAAATAACTAAACCGACGGAAAAACCGAACCGAACTATTCTAAATAAAAAAACAGATCTAGGGTTTTCCTAAAAAAACGATCGGTCTTTTGAAAAAAAACCGATGGCGGCGGCGGTGTCCACCTCGGCGACGGCGGCGAGGTCCGGCGACTCCGGCGGCGGGGCGGTGCGGCGGCGGGCGGCGCGGCGCGGCGGTGGCAGCGGCGGGAGGCGGCGGGGCGGCGTGCGGCACGGGGCGGCGGGGTGTGGCGCGGCGGCGGCGGCAGCAGGCGGCGGCTGGCGGCGGCGGCGGCGGCGGTGGCGGTGGCGGCGCGGTGCGGTTAGGGTTAGGGCAGGGGGCGGCGCGACGCGGCTAGGGTTAGGGCAGGGGGCGGCTGCGGGCTGGGGGCGAGACGGGCCGGGGTGCTGGCTTATAAAGCCCACAGTCCTACTCCTATACGAATCCTAAGTCGGTACACTTTTCTTTTTCTAAAAGAGTCCCGGCGCAGAAAAACTAACGAAAGAAATACCAAACGGACTCCAAAATTCCCGAAACAAATTTTCACCATCCTCTAATAATATTTAGGAAAAAGTGAACATTTTTCCCGGACCTAAATCCAATTTTGGAAAACACGCATTTTTCCTATGCAAATAAATCCGCAAATAAATCCAGAAAAATACCAAAAGTGATTTTTAACATTTTTCCTCCAATATTTCTGTTATTTTGGAGAAGTCATATTATATCCGCTCATTTTTTGTATTTAGAAATATTTTTAGGAGAGAAAAATAATTAGAATCACACTGTCCTCGTACCGGTATTCAAGCGAACTCAAATACGAAAACGATAAAATTCCCAACTCTCTCCGTAGGTCCTTGAGTTGTTTAGAATTTCGAGGAACTCCACGAACCAAAAGGCAAAAACATGCAATGCAAATATGATCTATGTATAACATTCCAAATTGAAAATTTGGGATGTTACAAACCTACCCCCCTTAGAATGAATCTCGCCCTCGAGATTCGACTTGGCTAGAGAACAGGTGTGGATGGTCCTTGCGTAGATCATCTTCTTGTTCCCAGGTGGCTTCTTCCTCGGTGTGGTGACTCCACTGAAATTTGCAAAACTTGATAACCTTACTGCGAGTAACTCTGCTCGAAAATTCGAGAATCTTAACGGGCTTCTCCTCGTAGGTCAGATCACTGTCCAACTGAATTGCTTCCAGGGGTACTGTGTCTCTAAGGGGTATGTCGGCCATCTCCGCGTGGCACTTCTTAAGCTGCGAAACGTGAAACACATCGTGCACTCCTGACAATCCTTCGGGCAATTCCAACTTGTAGGCAACCTCTCTCATGCGCTCCAAAACACGGTAAGGTCCCACAAATCTCGGGGCTAACTTCCCTTTAACTCCGAAACGTTTAACTCCTCGCAAAGGCGATACTCTCAGGTACGCTCTGTCTCCGATCTCATAGGTTATCTCCTTGCGCTTCGAGTCTGCATAACTCTTCTGCCTGGACTGAGCTACCTTCAGTCTATCTCGGATCAACTTCACCTTCTCCTCAGACTCTTTGATTAAGTCTGGTCCGAACAACTGTCGGTCTCCAACTTCGTCCCACGACAACGGTGTTCGGCATCTCCTTCCATACAATGCCTCGAACGGTGCCATCTTCAAACTGGCTTGGTAACTGTTGTTGTATGAGAACTCCGCGTAGGTCAAGTTGTCATCCCAACTAGATCCATAATCTAATGCACAGGCTCTCAGCATATCCTCCAAAATCTGATTGACTCTCTCCGTCTGTCCATCTGTCTGCGGGTGAAATGCTGTGCTAAACTCTAGTCTGGTACCCAAGGTTTCATCTAACTGATTCCAGAACTTTGAGGTAAACTGGGTTCCTCTATCTGATACGATGCTCCTCGGAACTCCATGCAGACATACAATTCTGGACATGTATATCTTTGCCAACTTTGCACTGGTATATGTGATTTTCACAGGAATAAAGTGGGCTACCTTCGTCAATCGGTCTACTACTACCCAGGTTGAATCATATCCTGCTTTGGCCCTGTGCAATCCGATGATAAAATCCATGCCAAGCTTCTCCCACTTCCATTCAGGTATTGGCATAGGTTGTAACAATCCTGCTGGCTTCTGATGTTCTGCCTTCACTCTCTGACATACATCACAAACGGCTACATACTCCGCAATATCCTTCTTCATACCGGTCCACCAGAAAATATCCTTCAAATCCAAATACATCTTAGTATTTCCTAGGTGAATCGAGTATGGTGAATCATGGGCCTCCTGTAAAATCAACTTCCTGATCTCCGGGTCATTGGGCACATAGATTCGATCCTCAAACCATAGGGTGTCGTGTTCATCCTCACGAAATCCTTTTGCTTTTCCTTCGCTCATCCTCTCTTTTAGAGAGGCAACCTCCTTGTCAGCTTTCTGAGCTTGTCTGATTTTATCCATCAGGGTGGACTCGATTTCTAGTGTTGCTACATAGCCTCTCGGAACTATCTCCATATGTAGTTCTCGTAGGTCCTCGGCTAACTACTTTGGAAATCCTTCCATCATTAGGGTATTGACATGGCTCTTACGGCTTAGCGCATCGGCTACTACGTTAGCCTTTCCGGGATGATAATGCAATCTCATGTCATAATCCTTAATGAGTTCCAGCCATCTCCTTTGCCTAAGATTCAACTCCTTCTGAGTGAATATATACTTCAAACTCTTGCGGTCCGTATATACTTCACAATGGTTCCCAATGAGAAAATGCCTCCAAGTCTTCAATGCATGCACTACGGCTGCTAATTCCAAATCATGGGTGGCATAGTTCATCTCATGAGGTTTTAGTTGTCGTGAAGCATACGAAACAACTCTTCCTTCCTGCATAAGAACTGCTCCAAGTCCTCGACGTGAAGCGTCGCAGTACACCTCATAATCCTTATGTTGATCTGGCAGAATCAACACAGGGGATGAGACCAACCTTTTCTTCAATTCCTGGAAACTGGCCTCACATTCTTCGGTCCAACTGAACTTGGTGTCCTTCTTTAACAACTCCGTCATTGGCTTTGAAATCTTTGAGAAATTCTCAATGAATCTTCGGTAGTATCTTGCGAGTCCAAGAAAACTCCGGATCTCTCCAACTGTTGTCGGTGCTTCCCAATTGGTCACAGTGTCCACCTTAGAGGGATCTACTGCTATTCCTTCTCCGGATATGACATGTCCGAGGAATCCGACTTCCTTCAACCAAAACTCACATTTGCTAAACTTGGCATATAACTGATGTTCTCTGAGCTTCTCCAATACCAAACGCAAATGCTCTGCATGCTCTTCTTCATCCTTCGAGAAGATCAAAATATCATCTATGAACACTACGACGAACTTATCCAAATACCCCATAAACACTTTGTTCATCAGGTTCATAAAGTATGCCGGTGCATTCGTCAGACCAAACGACATAACGGTATACTCATACAACCCATACCTAGTGGTAAAGGTCGTCTTAGGTATATCCTGCTCTCGGATCTTCAATTGATGGTACCCTGATCGCAGATCGATCTTGGAAAATACCTTAGCTCCTTGCAGTCTATCGAACAGATCGTTGATCATCGGCAATGGGTACTTGTTCTTGATCGTTACTTCATTCAATCCACGGTAATCGACAACCATTCTTAACGATCCATCATTCTTCTCCACTAGAAGTACTGGCGAACCCCAAGGCGAAGAACTTGGGCGTATGAATCCTTTATCCAGTAACTCCTTAATCTGCTTCTTAATTTCCTCCAAATCCTTTGCGGGCATCCTATACGGACTCTTAGAAATTGGCCCGGTGCCTGGCAAAAGTTCAATCAAAAACTCTATATCTCTATCCGGTGGCATGCCAGGTAACTCCTCTGGAAACACATCCGGATAATCCTTCACTACTGGCACTTCCTCCTGAACAACTCCTGACAAGGAATTTAACCTACTCCTCTTTGACTCATGCCGGGATATATACTTGATCCTTCTTCCTTCCGGCGTAGTAAGCAAAATGGTCTTGCTGGCACATTCAATATTCCTTTCATACTTAGATAACCAATCCATGCCTAATATCACATCCAGTCCTTGAGATTCCAATACTATTAGGTCCGAAGGGAAAATGTAATTACCAATCCTTAGGGGCAACTGATCACACCATGACTTTGCCATATACTCCGCTCCTGGCGAGGTTACTAACATGGGCGATCTAAGGGCTTGGGTCGGCAGCTTATACTTATCCACGAATCCCCTTGAAATATATGAATGCGATGCACCAGTATCAAAAAGAACAAGTGCAGTAAAGGACTTAACTAAGAACTTACCTATAACTGCATCTGGTTGCTCCTCTACCTCCTCCACAGTCATGTGGTTCACTTGTCCTTTGTTGAACGGGTTGGACTTCTTACCGGCGCTTCCATTGTCGTTCCCATTCTTAACTTCCGGGCATTCATTGGCATAATGTCCATTCTTCCCGCACTTGTGACAAGTGACATGGCTGAAATTCCTCTTGGTGGGTGTGGATGGTGTAGGGTGGTTCTGGTTTCTATTGGCTCCATTCCCATTTCCATTGCCATTCTTGGTGCCATTGTGATTGTGCGAGCTACCTCCTCCATGGGTATGCTGAAACTGTCCTACCACTTTAGGGGTAAAACGGGGCTTCTGCTGAGCTCCAGAGTTATACTTTCCTTGCCCATACTTCCTCTTGCGACTCTCAATCTGTTGATGCTTCCTTTCAATCATTAGGGCGCGGTCAACCAACTCCTGGTAATTATTGAAAGTTGCCATCATCAACTGTACACTCAACTCATCATTCAGCCCTTCCATGAATCTCTCCTGCTTCTTGGCATCTGTGGCCACATCATCTGGGGCATAACGAGATAGGGTACTAAACTCATCCACGTACTGAGCCACAGTACGATTCCCTTGGCGCAAATTGCGAAACTCCTACTTCTTCATACTCATTGCTCCGGTTGAGACATGGGCGGTATGAAAAGCTTGCTGAAACAGATCCCAAGTCACATTGGCTACGGGGTAAGTGGATGTGTAATTCTCCCACCATGCTGCGGCTGGTCCAGACAACTGGTGTGCGGCAAATCGCACCTTCTCAGCATCCGAGCAATTGGCGGTGGTCAAGTCCCTTCCAATCTTGTGTAGCTAGTCATCTGCCACAATTGGTTTGATGCTGCTAGCAAACACAGGAGGTTGCAACCTTAAGAAACGTGTCAGGTTGTCCACATGTGGTGGTGGTGGAGGGTTGTTGTTGTTGTGGTTCTGGTTGTTCTGAGTGTTCTGGACAAGAAGTTGCATCAGGGTGTTCTGCTGCTGGATCAACTGAGTGAGCTCAGGGGGAAACTCAAATTCACGTCTTGGAGGCATCTGATGGGTGTAGAGGGAAGAGATTAGAATAGAAAAGAGGTCTAAGGGGAAATCACTACCCATATGCACATGAGACAAACACACAATCATATCACACCAATCAATTTCAAACAAGGTCTTACAAATCTAACGATCGTTACAGAGGTGCTCTAAATCTAATATATGGAGGTAAACTACTAATCACAGGGTGGTCATCTAAAAATATTGATCGGCAGAGGATTCCATAATATCTGCTCCAGCTTCATCTTCATAGTCTTCATCCTTGCTATCCTCAGCTTCCGAATCTGTGTCATCAATGATGATATAGTATGCCGGTCGAATCTCCTTGGGTTCTTCTTCCTCGTCTTCTTCTCCCATGAGTATCCCTAACTTCCGGGTCAAATCATCATTCTTCTCCACTAGTATCTTCATCTCCTCCTCATATCCGTCGCGTGTAGACTTGAGTTCTTCTTCTAGCCCCAAATTCCTATTCAGGGCTTTCTTCAAATCTATCATCCCTGCACACATCTGGTGCTCCTGGCGACGAATGTGGTGGTTCAACTCCTGGATGAATGTTGCAATGGATATACCCTTCCGGGTGCTGATCATATCCCAATTCTCATCTCGGCGTCCACAAATCTGGTATATAGTGTCCTTTAGCTCCTGCTTGTAGACTTCTCCAATCCTTCCCATAGCAATGTGGGCTACCATACTCCTTCCTAGGCTCCATGTAGGTGCATTAAAGGAAAATGATATGAGTGAGGTGACGGGTGCGAACTTCCTTCCTGGAACTTGAGCTTGAATCAACCAACGCTCCTCCTCAGGTAGAGTGGCATTGTAGGTTCCGGTGAAACTTGGTAATCCAATGTTGAGATATCTTGTGACTTCCTTCAGGTGTCGTCCAAAGGGTGTATCATCATCCGGTTGCATGAACTTATGCTTTGCTTCCACCATCCTAAAGAGTAGAAAAGATGAGGGGTCAGAAGAGAGAAGAGTGAATTGTGTTCTAGGGCTTGTCTTAGTGGTCATGTCCTACAGTCAGCGTGTGCTCTGATACCATCTTGTAGAGACCAGACCTCAAACAGTCTGATCTCTGTGCATCAGTGTCATCCCTGGATCAGTAATGCTGACACGCACAGTACTTGAAGGATTTATAACAGAGTAGCAATCGCACACTTATTACATCGATAGTCCAACGATGAATTATTACAAATAATATGGCTGAAGGCCATCTAATACGATAACAGCGGAAGGCTTGGAAGATAAGTGAGTCCATCAACTCCAGCGGCATCACTGAGTATAGAACCACGACCTAAAAGGCATCTTACTCATCGTCTGAAAAGTCTGCAACATGAAACGTTGCAGCCCGAAAATGGGTCAGCACATGGAATATGCTGGCAAGGTAACACAAGAGTATGCAATGAAAGTAAAGCTATACTATATGCAATATGGCTAGTGGAAAGCTCTATGGTTAAGTTTTTGCGTAAAGCCAATTTTTCCCTACTTCAAAGGAATAGATTTTAATTAACTATCATGGTAGTTGAAACATCGTTGAGAAGATAGACATCCTCTCAACCCCAATTAAAATAATCATTAAACCCAACAATATTAAATTAGAGTAACATGATGAGATTCACATGAAAATCCAAGTACTAGATACTCAAGACGTCCATAACCGGGGACACGGCTAATCATGATCAGTTTGTACACTCTGCAGAGGTTTGTGCACTTTTCCCAAAAGACTCGATCTCCTCCGTTTGGTTTCTCGCACTGCATGGTGTTTGAGAAACGGATGACCGAGACATAGTCTTTCAGAAGTGCTAGCACCTTACGATCGGGCGGACCGTACCAACAAAGGTTCCCCTACATCTGCTAGTCCACCACTGTAAGAGTTCGCACGACTTACTCATACTATGCTAGAGCCCATAATAGCATTGTGGCTGCACACGGAAGTTTCTAGTATGAATAATCTCATGATCCCTTTGAGCCTGGGTGGCGGTCCATAAAAAAACAGGCAATCGCTGGAATACCCAGGCGCCTCAATCCACCCAGATGTGTATTAATGTTGCCACCTTAAGTTGAACCATTAATTAACAAACTCACATCTGTCATGGATTTCACTCACCCAAACCACGTCTACGAGCATAGCATGTCCTAACAGCAAACGTAGAAGTAACTCCCAAAGGTTTGAATGTAATGCAGGTAATAGGTACTACCTCAATCTACTTCCCAGTCCCACAAGTTAATTGATCCTACTCATGCAATGTGTGAGGGTTGAACTAATGCAATGAAAACTGGGTAATTGGAAAGTATGATCAAAGTGTTACTTGCCTTGCTGATGATCCGCAAAACCTAGAGACTCAAAGTAGCAAGTGGCGCACTCCGGGTACTCTATCGTAATCAAACAAGCACACAATAAGTACTTAACTAATGCACGGGTAAAACTCAAATAAGAGATCTAACCATAAAGTTCAACTTAAGAACTCCGGTTTGCAAAAAGAATCAACTTGAAAGAGGCAAAGAAACTCAAACTGCAAAAGAAACGAGCTCCGATTTACTAGTTGGCCTAAAGTCATATTTTACAGTAGCCAAAACTTTGTTCAAGTTGATTAAACGTAAAGAGGGCTTCGAGAGGAAGATCTGGGATTTTGAATCACCTGATTCCGACTCTCGAGCGAAAATAAAAACGAAAAACAAGATCAGGGCAGAAATCGCGATCGGAATAACCGCGGATAAATACCCCGAAAAAGAAAAAACGGACAAACAGGCTAACGAACGAACGTTCGCTGTCTGCGGCTAATTAACAGAAACCGTTCGTTAAAACGAATGTACGGACGAACATCCACTAAATAACTAAACCGACGGAAAAACCGAACCGATCTATTCTAAATAAAAAATAGATCTAGGGTTTTCCTAAAAAAAACGATCGGTCTTTTGAAAAAACACCGATGGCGACGGCGGTGTCTACCTCGGCGACGGCGGCGAGGTACGGCGACTCCGGCGGCGGGGCGGCGGCGGCGCGGTGCGGCGGCGGGCGGCGCGGCGCGGCGGTGGCAGCGGAGGGAGGCGGCGGGGCGGCATGCGGCGCGGCGGCGGCGGCAGCAGGCGGCGGGGCGGCGGCGACGCGGCGGCGGCGACGCGGCGCGGCTAGGGTTAGGGCAGGTGGCGGCTGCGGGCTAGGGCGAGACGGGCCGGGGCGCTCGGTTATAAAGCCCACAGTCCTACTCCTATACGAATCCTAAGTCGGTTCATTTTTTTTTCTAAAAGAGTCCCGGCGCAGAAACACTAATGAAAGAAATACCAAACCGACTCCAAAATTCCCGAAACAAATTTTCACCGTCCTCTTATAATATTTAGGACAAAGTGAACATTTTTCCCGGACCTAAATGCAATTTTGAAAAACGCGCATTTTTTCTATGCAAATAAATCCGCAAATAAATCCAGAAAAATACCAAAAGTGATTTTAACATTTTTCCTTTAATATTTCTGTTATTTTGGAGAAGTCATATTATATCTGCTCATTTTTTTGTATTTAGAAATATTTTTAGGAGAGAAAAATAATTAGAATCACACTATCATCGTACGGGTATTCGAGCGAACTCAAATACGAAAACGATAAAATTCCCAACTCTCTCCGTAGGTCCTTGAGTTGCTTAGAATTTCGAGGAACTCCACGAACCAAAATGCAAAAACATGCAATGCAAATATGATCTATGTATAACAATCCAAATTGAAAAATTGGGATGTTACACAGACTCCACGTAGTAGTAGGCTCCGGCGGGGTAGTATTAGTCGTCGGCAGTGGCATCTGGCTCCTGGGCTCCACCATCTGGTTGCATCATCCGAGAAGAAGGGGAAAAGAGGGAAAAAGAGGGAAAAGGGTAGCAAAGCAACCGTGGGTACTCATCCAAAGTACTCGCAAGCAAGGATCTACACTACATGTGTAATGGTATATGTATAAAAGGGGTAATATCTATGGACTATACTGCAGAATGCCAGAATATAAGGGGGAAAGCTAGTCCTATCGAAGACTACGATTCTGGCAGCCTCCATCTTGCAACAGTAGAAGAGAGTAGCTGGAATAGTAACAAGTATCAAAGCTTCTGGCAGCCTCCGTCTTGCAACAGTAGAAGAGAGTAGCTGGAAAGTTCACCAAGTAACATGATATAGCATAATCCTACCCGGCGATCCTTCCCTCGTCGCCCTGTGGGAAAGCAATCACCGAGTTGTATCTGGCAATTGAAGGGGTGTGTTTTATTAAGTATCTGGTTCTAGTTGTCATGAGGTCGGAATACAACTCCGGGTCATCCTATTACCACGGACACGGCATTTCGAATAGATTACTTCCCTCCAGGGGTGCACCACATAACCCGACAAGCTCGACCCCTCTAGACGGACACACTTTCCTGGGTCATGCCCGGCCTTGGAAAATCAACACAGCGCAGCCCTACCTAGGCCCGACAAAGAGGACAGCACGTCGGTCTAAAACCTAAGTGTGCAGGGGTCTTGGGCCCATCACGCACTGCGCTCCTGCATGTTGCGAGGGCGGCCAGTCAGCAGACCTAGCAACCTCCATTTCAAAGGAAGTTGTGGCACATGGTCCAACCCGGCGCGCCCCTGATACGTCCAAAACGTATCTATAATTTCTGCTTGCTCCATGCCACTTTTGGGTGATATTGCTATGATATTCATACACTTCCATACACTTTTGATTATATTTGGACTAACTTACTAATCCAGTGCACCCCAGTGCCAGTTTCTGTTTTCGGCTGTTTTTGTATTTCAGGTTTTCACGTTACGAGAACTGCAAGGAAAAATCCAGAAAAATTATATAAAAAATCAGCGTTCCGGAAACAACCTTGCATCCGAAGGACAGCCGGGGGGGCACCAGGGCTCCAGGCGCCCTGGCGGCACGCCCCCCCCCCCCTGGGCCGCGCCGGGGGGGCACCTGGGCCCCCCGAAGCTTCCCCGATGCCCCCCTTTGGCATATATTTAAAGCGTCCTCCGAAACCCTCAGAACAGGAACTCTTTTCGCGATCCTATCTCTGTTCCGCCGCCGCCGCCGCTTCCAAGATCGGGAGCACCAGGAGAACTCTTCCCGGCACCCTGTCGGAGGGGAGGATCACCACCGGGAGCTTCTCCACCACCATGGACGCCTCCCGGATGACTCGTGAGTAGTCTCCCTTGGACCATGAGTCCATGACCAGTAGCTATGTGATGTTCTCCTCCCGTTCTTGTGCTTCACTATTTAGTCCTCGTGAGCTGCCCTACATGATCGAGGCACCTATGTAATCCTTGTGCTGTTGCTATGTTGAGTTTGCTGGGATCCGATGGAGATCTTGAGTAATATATTTGATTCACCTCTTTTATATTTATGTTCATAAGTAATTCTTGCATGTTCTCCGTTGTTATTTATTGCTTTGGCCAAGTAGTAGGTAGTGACTCCAAGAGGGAACGTTATGCTTGATTGTGGGTTCATGCCCCTCGATGACTAGCTTGAGTGATAGAAACATGAGTCTAGGGGATGTGCTGTTGCCACAAGGGGGAAAACAACGGTGCTTGTGCCCGCGGGTGCAAGGATTGTTTACTTTACACAAAGTTCTTTTAATGCAGTTGTCTGTTGCATTGAGTTTACACTACGGGTGGGACTCGCAACTTAATACCAGCGAGATGTTCTGGATAGATATCTCAAGGTGGATGATTAGTAGTAGATATAGATGGATTTCGGTCTACTTACTTTGGCGTACCGCCCATGCTTTTAACCTCAACCTTTCTTGCAATGTAATCAGCATTGGTTTGCGCTCGTGGGTCCTGTCAATTGCCCAGCTGTAATTCGTTTACCTCACATAGCTGTTTTATCGTCTTTTGGGAGAGAGACATCACTAGTGAACATCATGAGACTCCGGTCCATATTACCATCATTGATCACATCCACTATTTACTTTTTGCTATTATTTACTATTGCAAACATTATCTATCACTACTATCATTGCTTTTAATCCTTTGTGAACTACAAGGCCGGAGGGATTGACAACCTCTTTGTACTCGTTGGGAGCAAAGTTATTTGTATCTGTGTGTAGGTCCACGTTGATTGCTAATATCTGGCGCCGTTAGCAGCTGACACCTACTTGTTGAACCTAGGAGTCTCTGGGGATTCGATCCTTGGCATCTTTGCTAAGGGAAAACACTTCCACAACACTGCATCTTACACCTTCCACTTGGGGTAACCAACGAGGGGTTCGAGGCCCATCAAGGAGTATTTTCTGGCGCCGTTGCCGGGGACTCCACTCTTCAGGATAGGGGAGTTGCATGCTATATTTTACCTTTGCTTTTTAGTCTTGTTAGTTTACCTTTCAGTTTTTGCTTTAGTGCCTTTTTATCGAAAATCACAAAAATAGTTATCTTGCTTGCTTGCTACTATGGGTTCCACCGAGAACACCAAGTTGTGTGACTTCACTAGTCACAACAACGATGACTTTATCAGCACACCTATCACTACACCTGCCACTTCAGCACCTTCATATGAAATTAAACCTGCTTTACTGAACTTAGTTATGAGAGAACAATTCTCCGGTGCTGGAGATGATGCTGCTTTACACTTGAACAACTTTGTTTAACTTTGTGATATGCAAAAGTACCAAGAAATAGATGGTAATATTGTTAAACTTAAGCTTTTTCCTTTCTCCTTGAGAGGAGGAGCTAAAATTTGGTTTCAGTCTTTGCGTAGAAATAGCATAGATTCATGGGACAAGTGCAAAGATGCTTTTATCGGAAAATATTATCCACCTGCTAAAATTATCCAACTTAGAAGTAACATAATGAATTTTAAACAATTGGATAATGAACACGTTGCCCAATCTTGGGAACGTATGAAATCTCTTATCAAGAACTGCCCTACTCACGGTTTGACTACTTGGATGGTTATCCAAACTTTTTATGCAGGCTTGAACTTTACCTCGCGGAACTTGTTAGATTCGGCCGCGGGAGGAACTTTTATGTCAACTACACTTGGTGCTGCCACGAAGCTTCTCGATGAGATGATGACCAACTATTCCCAATGGCACAACGAACGCGCTCCAACAGGTAGGAAGGTAAACTCTGTCGAGGAGATTTCCTCCTTAAATGAAAAAGTTGACTTGATCATGTCTCTACTTTCGAAGCAATCTACTGTTGATCCTCGTGATGTTCCTTTAAATTCTTTGATTGCTCAAGAACAAGTAGATGTGAATTTTATCTCTAGAAACAATTTTAACAACAATGCCTATCCTAACACCAAGAACTCCTTCCAAAAAGATAGAGACTTGACTGGCTATGAGAAACTGCTAGAAATAGAGAAGGCCACTAAGAATTACATGCACACCCAATATGAACAAAACAAAACCTTCTCGAGGCAATTAAATGAGCATACTGCTATCTTGCAAGACATTAGTAGACGATTAGAGAACATAAATATTGAGATTTATAACCTCCAGACTAGACTCACTATCACTGAGACCCAAGTTTCCAATATGTCCCACACACAAGCCACTTTGATAAACCAAATGGCAGCTAAACCCGAAGTGGTTGCATCCCTAAGGGAGGAAGAAGATAGAATTAAGAGCCTTCCTACCCACCACATTGTTGCTACTATCCAAGTTATTGAGGATGTTCAAACTCTTAGCACCCAATGTACTCCTGGTCCCATTGGACCTATTAATGGTGATGCTATGACTATAGAAACTACCAAACAAGTGAACCTTAAGGACACCACTACCACTTTACTTGATGCTCGTGACCTTGATTTTGATAATTGCACTCTTACCGAAGTTATTGATTTCCTTCACAAGATGTCTAGAGACCCCCGCACTAGCACGCTTAACCTTGCCTTCACAAAGCATATCACTAATGCTCTCATCAAAGCTAGGGAGGAGAAACTTAGAGTAGAAGCCTCCATACCTAGAAAGCTAGAAGATGGTTGGGATCCTATGATAAAAATTAATTTGAATGACTTCTCTTGTTATGCATTATGTGATGTTGGTGCTAGTACCTCTGTTATGCCCAAAAGACTATATGATATGCTTAAATTGAAATCTTATGATTTTTGTTCTTTTGGTGTTCGTCTCGTTGATTCTTCCATAAAGAAACCTTTGGGGAGGATCGACGATGTTCTTATTGTTGTCAATGATAATTATGTGCCCGTTGATTTTACTATTATGGATATTGAATGTGATCCTTCATGTCCAATTATTTTGGGACGTCCCTTTTTGCGCACCGTTGGTGCTATCATTGACATGAAAGAGGGTAATATAAAATTTCAGTTTCCTCTCAAGAAAGGGATGGAACACTTCCCTCGAAAGAAGATCAAGTTACCTTTTGAGTCCGTTGTACGGGCTAGCTATTCTTTTACTCTTGATAAAACTTGATCTATGCATTATGCCTAGCTTAAAGGCATAAAAGAAAGCGCTTTTGGGAGGCAGCGCACATGAATAAAAAATTTGCTTTTGTTGTGTCTTGATGTTTTTTACTACTGTAGCATCATCATTGTATCTTTGCTTTTCATATTTGTGCCAAGTATAGCCTCTGATTGCTAGAAAGTTCAAAAGTTGTGAGGTGCTGTCCAGGAAACAGATTCTGTCCTTGGATAGAAAAATTCGTATAAAATCACTAGATCATCTTTTTGGTCTGAATGGTTTCGACAGTGTTCTCTATATAATTGTCTTTCGTGCGTCTGTTCTAAGTTTTTTTATTTGAGTTGCAGAAGTATCCCGAACAGATCAATTACTACCTGTTGTTCTGTTTTTCACAGATTCTGTCCTGTTTTGCCTTTCTTTCATTTTGCAAATCAAGAACTTGCTTTTTCTTTGCAAAAACCTTTTGGCAATCTTGAGAAACAGTAGAACTTCAAGAATATCTTTATTTCCAGCAAGGTATAATTATTTTATTAAGGGTACTAACCTCGCTAATCAGATTATGATGAGTTATGTATGAAGGGAGTTTTCAAGTGTGCGAAGGAAGATGATAAAAAAGATTCAGGAGTGTCAAGCGCTCAAGCTTGGGGATGCCCCCGTGCACCCCCAATAAATATTCAAGGAGACTCAAGCGTCTAAGCTTGGGGATGCCCCCGTGCATCCCCTTCTCCATCAACATTATCAATTCGTCTTTCGTTCCACTATATTTTTATCACTTCATGTGTTATGTGCTATGCTTGGAGCGTCTTGCTTTTAGTTTTCTTTTTAGTTTTTCATAACGAGTCGGAACTCAGCATTGTTTATGTGGGAGAGAAACACGCTCCACTTCTACCTAGAACATAACATAGAATTTTCATGTCTATCTTTGCTGTGTGTGTTCTTTGTCTTTTAATAGCTACTATCATGCTTTGCTCTTAATGTTCATGCTTATCTTTTCAAAGAGCTTTTGTTTAGTTGGTTGCTTGAACTCTCTTTAATTATCATGCTCACCTTATTAAGAGAGTTTGCTTCCGTTGCATTGGTTAATGTCTCTATGATAAAGATGCTACTTGCATAATGGTGCTTAGTAGTTCAGGTTTTCTTATGATTAATCTCAAATAGCTGGGGGGGGGGGTTCCCAATGTGTTATTGGAGTACCAACTTGGTTTGTTTGCCTATGATGTGGTATGGTTTAGTAATATCTTCCTTCGAGAATTTATTTTGATTGACTTGGCGTATGCTCACGCATATTTAAGACTGTAAAGAAAGTCTGTCAAGCCTTGATGATCTTTTATTTCTGAGTAGCGATATAACTACCATGCCTGATTCAATATTGCTTTGTCGCTCTGCATGATTATGACCGTCATTGCTCTCTTAGTTGGTCGCTCCCAGTCTTTTGCTAACCTCCACCTGTACTAAGCAAACTAACTTTGCAATACATAGCTCATGGGAAAGTAGCTTAAAAACTACTGTGGTAAAGAATATGTTGCCTATGTATCTTATTTCTTATAAGTTGCTTGCTGAGCGGTAACCATGTTTTTGGGGATGCCATCAACTGTCACACTATTGTTGAATATCATGTGAGTTGCTATGCATGATCGTCTTGTCTGAAGTAAGGGTGATTTGCCGTGGGTTGAATGAGTATGCATATTGTTAGAGAAGAACATTGGGCCGCCAACCAAAGCCATGTATCATGGTGGAAGTTTTAGCTTGGACATTAATCCTCAATCTCTTATGAGAATATGCTTATGCATTGAAGAGGAGTCCATCATCTATTTTCTATGTTGTCCCGGTATGGATGTCCTCAAGTTGAGATCTATCAAAAACAAGAAATCAAATGCGATTTATCTCCTTGGACCTTTGTACAGGTGGCATAGAGGTACCCCTTTGTGACACTTGGTTGAAACATATGTAATGCAATGCTAACCCATGGAAGTCTGAGCTAATTAGGACAAGGTGCGAGCACTATTGGTATTCAATGCATGAGGCTTGCAACTTATAGGATGTATTATGCATGACACATATGAAGTACTACTACCGTTGACAAAATTGCTTCCATGTTTTCAAAATAAAAGCTCTAGCACTTAACCATTCTTTTACTTTTATGTTAAAGCACCAACTACTGAGAGCATGATTGTCATTCTGAGTGTAATGTGCATTGTCCCAAAGTAGCATTGTCTTTCGCATGATTGTGATATCGTTTATTCTGAAATCATTGTATCTAGTCATCACTTAAACCTTGAAGGTGCCCCTGCATTTATGTTTTGCATCACTAAAGGGGGCAAGCTAGATATCACTTTATCATATTTGCACATCATGTTCATTGCAAATCTTTTTGATATTTCAGTTTCATGTTGTAAAACTTTCAGTCATTTGTGATTTTCCCATTAGGCAACTTAATTACTATACAATCATTGTCTCAGTAAGCTTTTGTCATATGACTATGAAAAAGTCCTATAGGGTTAATAGCATGTCACCACAGAAATTATTCTTGTTATCATTTACCTACTCGAGGACGAGCAGGAATTAAGCTTGGGGATGTTGATACGTCCAAAACATATCTATAATTTCTGCTTGCTCCATGCCACTTTTGGGTGATATTGCTATGATATTCATACACTTCCATACACTTTTGATCATATTTGGACTAACTTACTAATCCGGTGCACCCCAGTGCCAGTTTCTGTTTTCGGCTGTTTTTGTATTTCAGGTTTTCATGTTACGAGAACTGCCAGGAAAAATCCAGAAAAATTATATAAAAAATCAGCGTTCCGGAAACAACCTTGCGTCCAAAGGACAGCCGGGGGGGGCACCAGGGCTCCAGGCGCCCTGGCGGCGCCCCCCCCCCCCCCTGGGCGGCGCCGGGGGGGCGCCTGGGCCCCCCGAAGCTTCCCCGATGCCCCCCTTTGGCATATATTTAAAGCGTCCTCCGAAACCCTCAGAACAGGAACTCTTTTCGCGATCCCATCTCTGTTCCGCCGCCGCCGCTGCTTCCAAGATCGGGAGCACCAGGAGAACTCTTCCCGGCACCCTGCCGGAGGGGAGGATCACCACCGGGAGCTTCTCCACCACCATGGACGCCTCCCGGATGACTCGTGAGTAGTCTCCCTTGGACCATGAGTCCATGACCAGTAGCTATGTGATGTTCTCCTCCCGTTCTTGTGCTTCACTAATTAGTCCTCGTGAGCTGCCCTACATGATCGAGGCACCTATGTAATCCTTATGATGTTGCTATGTTGAGTTTGCTGGGATCCGATGGATTATGAGATTATGTTCAGATTGATCTTGAGTAATATATTTGATTCACCTCTTTTATATTTATGTTCATAAGTAATTCTTGCATGTTCTCCGTTGTTATTTATTGCTTTGGCCAAGTAGTAGGTAGTGACTCCAAGAGGGAACGTTATGCTTGATTGTGGGTTCATGCCCCTCGATGACTAGCTTGAGTGACAGAAACATGAGTCTAGGGGATGTGATGTTGCCACAAGGGGGAAAACAACGGTGCTTGTGCCCGCGGGTGCAAGGGTTGTTTACTTTAAGCAAAGTTCTTTTAATGCAGTTGTCTGTTGCATTGAGTTTACACTATGGGTGGGACTCGCAACTTAATACCAGCGAGATGTTCTGGATAGATATCTCAAGGTGGATGATTAGTAGTAGATATTGATGGATTTCGGTCTACTTACTTTGGCGTACCGCCCATGCTTTGAACCTCAACCTTTCTTGCAATGTAATCAGCATTGGTTTGCGCTCGTGGGTCTTGTCAATTGCCCAGCTGTAATTCGTTTACCTCACATAGCTGTTTTATCGTCTTTTGGGAGAGAGACATCACTAGTGAACATCATGAGACTCCGGTCCATATTACCATCATTGATCACATCCACTATTTACTTTTCGCTATTATTTACTATTGCAAACATTATCTATCACTACTATCATTGCTTTTAATCCTTTGTGAACTACAAGGCCGGAGGGATTGACAACCTCTCTGTACTCGTTGGGAGCAAAGTTATTTGTATCTGTGTGCAGGTCCACGTTGATTGCTAATATCTGGCGCCGTTAGTAGTTGACACCTACTTGTTGAACCTAGGAGTCTCTGGGGATTCGATCCTTGGCATCTTTGCTAAGGGAAAACACTTCCACAACACTGCATCTTACACCTTCCACTTGGGGTAACCAACGAGGGGTTCGAGGCCCATCAGCGCCGCTCAATCGCTGACGTCCGGAAGGCTTCGGCTGATACTACGATGTAGGTTGCTCATATCTTGTCCCCAGGCATTTAGTGCGTATAAGGCCAATGACCCTACTCAGATCAAATATCCAAACTCATTAAGCGTGTTATTATGAATTAACCGCAGACAACGACGAGGGACCAAGCCACCTCTCGACTGGGTGTCTCAACCTGCCCTGTCGCTCCACCACAAAGATTCACACGGAGGGCCGTCGAGAAAAATACCTTTCAGCCCCCAATCCATGAATCACTCGCGGGTACTCTATGAGCCGACCCAACTTTAGTCACAACATGTATCATGTATAGTGTGTATATAGTATATACCCGTGATCACCTCCCGAAGTGATCACAATCCGATAGTATAGCATAGCAGACGGACAAGAAGGTAGGGCCACTGATTGAATACTAGCATACTATACTAGGCATTTTGGATAGCAGGTAAAGGTATTAACAGTTGTAGCAACAATGACAGGCCATGCAATAGAATAGGAGCTATCGAACCAACAACAGTAGCAAACCTAATGCAAGAATAAGAGAGAAGAGAGTGGGCAATATCTGGTTGATCAAGGGGGTTATGCTTGCCTGGAAGCTTGGCAGAGAAGGACGGGTCGTCAACACTATAGTCGATCGGGGCAGTAGCAGTGGCGTCAGTCTCGAAGTCTATCGGAGAGAAGAGGGGGAAGAACCAATAAATACAATGCAAACAGATGCATGACGATGCATGACATGGCAATAAACGGTGCTAGGTGTGACCTAACGCAGTACTAGGTGATACTCGCGAAGGGCGGAAACATCCGGGAAAGCATTCCCAGTGTTAGGCATTTTCGGGCACATGGAACGGAGGGGGCGGTTGCATGTTCACTATGCTAGGGACGTATGGCAGACTAACGGACTGCGTATTCGGATTCGTCTCGTTGTTCTGAGCAACTTTCATGTACAAAGTATTTGCATCCGAGTTATAGATTATTTTATATTAATTTCCAAAGTTTTAAATGATTTTCCTATTTCTAGATTTAATTTAATTGGAAATTAAATTAATATTTAAATGCTATGGGTACACAGGAACTGTACCCAGCCATATGCAACAAAGGCTGACAGGGGGCCTAGTTGACCTGGTCAACTGCCCAGTTGATGACCCACAACCGTAAGGGATCTATTGCAGCGTTTTCGATAAGTAAGAGTGTCGAACCCAACGAGGAGCAGAAGGTATTGATAAGTGATTCTGAGCAAGGAATAACTGCAAGCACTGAAAGATAACTTTTTAGGGATTTTCTTGATATAAGCAACAGGAAAGTAAAAGCGAGCAAAGTAAAAGGCACTGGAGGGCAACAAGTGGCCCAATCCTTTCTGAGCAAAAGGAGAGGCCTAGCAACTGAACTTATAAAGGCTAAAGTGTTCTTGAGGACACACGGGAGAGGTAGTCATGTGCTTTCGCCATATTCCGTATCGGTACTATGTGATGTGTTGATAAGTGTTGAGTGGGTGGATCTATGCTAGTACACCCTCTAGACTAAGATGAGTGCACTCTTATGATTAAACACCTTGCAAGCATCCGCAAATACAAGATAGTATTTAAGGCAAAAGCCTAACCATAGCAATACGATCGATGATCCATTGTTCCCTTGTGCAAAAGCGTGCGAACTGGGGTTCAGGTTTCTGTCACTCCGGCAACCTACCGTAAGCATCCTTTGTACACAATGTATTCCCCTAGGTCCTTAATAAGGCGAAGTGTTGAGTGTTTGACTCACACAACACCACTAGGAAAATAACAACACAACTTAAGTATCAAACAACACATATTACTTCAACATCATATGACTACTAACAACAAGACTTCTCCCATGTCCTCAAGAACTAAAGTAACTACTCACAAGACATAAAAGAGATCATGATCATTGGAGATAGATGGATGATAAACAATCTGGACACAATGATATTTCTCCAACAAAACTCAATAGCATTCACCACAAAGTAGTAATCAACATCGATAGAGTAGAGAGGATAGATAGTACGGATTACAACACAAGTTGCAATTGTGAGATGAGATTGGATGAAGATGGAGATGGTGCTGATGTTGGGGATGATGTTGATGATGATCTCGATGATGCCCGTGACGCTGGTGATGACGATGGCGATGATCTCCCCTTCCGGGAGGTGATCTCCCCGGCGGAATCTGCCCGCCGGAGATGGCTTTTCTTCTCTGTAGGTTTCGGCCACGGAGCGGCAGCGGAACTCCGTAAACTCTCCCCCTTTTAGGGTTTCTGGATGACGAGGAGTATATAGGCCAGAGGGGGGAGCCTGGAGTGGGCCAGGGGCTCCAGGCGCCCTCCCGGCGCGGCCAGGGTGGGGGCCGCGCCAGGTGGCCGCCTGGGCACCCTGTGGCCCCCCTCTGGTTGCTCTTTTGCGTATCTTCGTGATCCTTCTGGAAAATACCCTCCGTCGATTTTCAGGTAATTTGGAGGTATTCTTCTTCAGCAACTCAGCGTCCACTTTTTATCGCTGAGTCCTGCGTCTGCTGCTTCGGCACCGGAAAGTTGCAAACTGTGTAAAATAGGCCAAAACAACATAAGAACATCATCGTAATGTGAAATATATCAATGAATAAGGATGAATTATGATATAAAATAGTGATGCATTTTGGACGTATCAACACCCCCAAGCTTAGACCTCGCTTGTCCCCAAGCGAATATTGAGCTCGGTAAACCTGTCCACAAGTTTAGAGAGTGAAGTGTCGATAAATAGAATACGGACAAGAAGCATCACAGTTTCTTCACCAAACTCAAATATCCTCAACAGCAATCTTCAACTCATAAGGCCCTTATAAAAGAGTGGTAACACTTATAATCGAAAGTAGGGCTAAGGAAACTCATCAAATCATGGCAAACATGTCCTTTGGTCAAAGAACAACTAATAGCTTTTACTTTTGCTCTTTCTCTTTATGTTTTGATGAGATTAATTGAAGCTTTTGAAAGAACATGTTATTAGGCAAGAAGTGAAAGTGTTAACACAAAGGAAGATGTTTGCTTTAGCTGGGCTTGCAAACAACTTACTTATCAAATGATAATGTCAACAAGGATATGATATGACAAATCTTAATGCAACTTTATATGAATGAATCCTCGTCAACATCAAATGTCTGCTCTCTTTAAGAATAGAAGGAATTAGGAATAACTGACTCAACCTAAAACTAAGAGATAGGCCCTGCTCTAGGGAAGTAGGGAAAACTCATGTGCTATCCTTAAATCAAACAGAATGAAAACAAGTTTTGAGAGGTGCATGATTTGTCAACGAATGCTAATAGATAACTCAATTACTTCTCAAACTGGACAAGTTTCGAGGAACGGCTCCCGCACGGGGACGATCACATCCCCTTAATCTCCTTTGTTTATCACTGCCAAAGTTTTCTGATTTCTCATGAACAAAGCGTGAAGGAGGGTTTGTTTGTTGTATTATCTTTTATGAGCCGGGCGCACTCATGCCAGTTCCTCCTCGTATTAGGGGTTTGTAGATTAGAGATGCAATCCCGGGGTACAACTTGTCCAACTTAAAAAAGATCATGAATTAACTACTACTTCCTCATGAGCTAAAACAGGGGCACAAAATAGAAGATTTTGAACATTTAAGGATAACACATAAATTCTATACTTTAGGAGGTGGTAGTGGAATACCACGAATAGGAAGGTATGGTGGACTCATATGGAAGGTATTGGTTTAAGGGTATGGATGCACAAGCAGAATTCCGCTTAGTACAGAGTTTAGGCTAGCAAAGGCTTTGAGAGAACAGACAATTGATGATGACTAAGATGCAAAGCAATATAAAGCATAAACATTAAAATAAGCATAACACATCAAGTTGTCTTCCTTGTCAGCATAACACTTCAAGCATAATAACATAAAGGTTTTGGCTATGTCGCTACTTTAAGAAAATCATGCTTGTTGTTATGACCAAAGCTATGTTTGCCAAGATTAAATAAAGTTTTCAAAGCCATACCTGATATAAGGTCAACACTCCCCATAAGAATCATCATATAAGGTCGATTGCGTGAAGAGAATACCGAGTGCAGCAAAGGAACCAATAGACTTCTCATTAATATTCCATCATAGACGACTCCACACTCACGGATACAATCTCTCCACAGAAGGAGTGATAGACCTCAATGCACACACCTATTTCATATAATAACCTCCCTAGACATGATACGACTCTACTTGACTCTAAAAGACAAAAGATAAAGATAAAGATACCGGGCACTCCCCCAAGCTTGGAACAAGCCAAGGGAATTCCATTACCCAAGGAGATTTCACTCCTCATTCTTGTTGACGTTGATTCTTCAAATCTCTTATGACACGGCGAAGGGTTTGGTTTTCCTTCTCCAAGATCTCCACTTGTACCTTTAGTACACGGAAATCTTCGCACAGCTGATTGGTGATGCGATAAGCCTCGGAGATGGTGGAGAGCGTACGTTGATCTTCAAGTGAAGTAGAGGGCCCTGAAAGGTTAAGAGAAAGATCATAATGAGGTTGGACAGATCCCACCATGATGGGATTGCTTGGGCCTCTTTGTTGTTGGGCAGTGATAGTCTTGACTTCCTCCCTCACGGAGTGCTCCATCTCCGCTTGTCTTGCGGCAATCTCTTCTTCGGTAGCCCAGTCAACGTGCTTCCCTTGATTAAGATCCTTCTGGACTTGACGTAGACGCCATCCCAAGAAGTCCTCTCCGCTCGAGCCACAAGAAGACATCTCTAACAATAACTTTTTACCCTGGCAGAAACAGATCGAAAAGAAAACACACGAAATCGCGAGATACGTTGCGGGAACAATCCGGGCAAATATATAGCAAAAATTTCTGCACAGAAAGGAAGGTAACAAGCTAAAGTGGGGTCAGAGACGGACTCCTGGGTGCCCAGGCGGCCTCCCGGCGCGGCCAGGAGGTAGGCCGCGCCAGGGGGGCGCCTGGGCCCCCTGGAGCTTGTCTCCGGCTCCACTTAGGCTTAGAATTTTCCTAATTTTGCAAAAACTCATAATATGGAACTTTTATGGCGGTTTGCGATGTTTCCTTACCGTAATACATACCTTTTCTTATTCTGCTTCTGCTGGTGTCTGAAACAGGGCTGCAACATGTTCTTCGTGAGTTGTTGTGTATATCATATTCACATCAACATTGACAGGGTCTCCTGCTATGTAATGCTTAAGTCTTTGCCCATTCACAACTTGAGGTTTGGTGCCTTCAAAATTGTTAATCTTGATTGCACCAGACCGATAGACTTCTTCAATATGAAATGGCCCTTCCCACCTGGAAAGTAGTTTTCCTGGAGAAAACCTGAAACGGGATCTAAACAACAAAACTTTATCACCAACATTAAATTCACGTTTCAGAATCCTCCTATCATGCCACTTCTTTACCTTTTCCTTGAACATTTTAGCGCTCTCGTAAGCTTCACTTCTCCACTCATCTAGAGAAGTCAAGTTCATGAGACGCTTCTCACCAGCTAACTTTGGGTCAGCATTAAGCTCTCTAACAGCCCAGAAAGCTTTGTGCTCTAATTCTAATGGCAAATGGCAAGCCTTGCCATAAACCATCTTATAGGGGGACATGCCCATGGGGTTTTTGTAAGCAGTTCTATACGCCCACAAAGCATCTCCTAACTTATTTGACCAGTCCTTTCTATTTCTGTTTACTGTCTTCTGTAAGATCAACTTGATCTCTCTATTGGTGAGCTCAACTTGCCCACTAGTTTGAGGATGGTACGGTGAAGCAATTCTATGATTGACATCGTACTTGGCTAAAGCTTTTCTAAAAGCTCCATGTGTGAAGTGTGATCCTCCATCAGTCATGAGATACCTAGGTACACCAAACCTAGGGAAAATCACATCTTTGAGCATTTTCAAAGATGTCTTGCGATCAGCACTTTCAGTGGGGATTGCTTCAACCCACTTGGTCACATAATCAACAGCTACTAAAATGTGAGTGTACTTGTGCGAAGAAGGAAAAGGACCCATAAAATCAAAACCCCAGCAATCAAAAGGTTCAATCACTAGTGAGTAATTCATAGGCATCTCATTCCTTCTACTAATGTTACCAACTCTCTGACATTTATCACACGCTAAAACATAATTTCTAGCATCCTTAAAGAGAGTAGGCCAATAAAAACCTGATTGAAGAACCTTATGTGCGGTCCTCTCACCGGCATGATGTCCTCCATAGGGACTATCATGACATTGTCTGAGAATGTCCTTCTGCTCATGTTCCGGTATGCATCTTCTCACGATCACGTCTGGACCTTCTTTGAAAAGATGTGGGTCATCCCAAAAGTAGTGCCTCAAATCATGAAAGAACTTCTTCCTTTGCTGAAATGTTAAACCTGGAGGCAAATACTTCGCAACGATAAAATTAGCATAATCTGCAATCCAAGGATCGGAAAGAGATTGTACTTTTACAACGGCAAGTTGCTCGTCTGGAAAACTGTCGTTGACTGGGATGGGATCATGCGGTATATCTTCCATCCTTGAAAGATTGTCCGCCACCGGATTGTCTTCTCCTTTCCTATCAACAATCTGCAAATCAAATTCTTGAAGAAGGAGTACCCATCTGATAAGTCTTGGCTTGGCATCCTTCTTTGTCATAAGGTACTTAATGGCAGCATGGTCAGTATGAATAATAACTTTGGAATCAACAATATACTGCCTAAACTTATCACAAGCAAACACTACAGCTAAGAATTCCTTCTCAGTAGTAGCATAATTATTTTGAGCACTATCAAGGGTTTTACTAGAATAATGTATAACATTGAATTTCTTATCAACCCTTAGCCCTAAAACAGCTCCAACAGCAAAATCACTAGCATCACACATAATCTCAAAAGGTAAATTCCAGTCAGGTGGTTGTACTATAGGAGCGGTTATTAAAGCTTTCTTAAGAACATCAAAAGCCTCCTTACAATCTTCATCAAATACAAAAGGAACGTCCTTCTGGAGAAGATTAGTGAGGGGTCTCGAAGTCTTAGAAAAGTCTTTAATAAATCTTCTATAGAAACCAGCATGACCGAGAAAACTGCGAATACCTTTGATGTCCCTTGGATAGGGTATCCTCTCAATTGCTTCGATCTTGGCCTTGTCCACCTCAATTCCCCTTTCGGAAATCTTGTGACCAAGAACAATTCCTTCGTTAACCATGAAGTGGCACTTCTCCCAGTTGAGTACCAGATTTGTCTCCTCACATCTCTGCAAAACTTTATTAAGGTTGTGGCGACAATGGTCAAAGGAAGTTCCATAGACGGAGAAATCGTCCATGAAGACTTCCACAATCTCCTCACAGAAACCATGAAAGATAGCAGACATACACCTTTGAAAAGTAGCAGGGGCATTACATACACCAAAAGGCATACGCCTGTAAGCATAAGTACCATAGGGACAAGTAAAAGTGGTCTTCTCTTGATCAGCAGTGTTAACATGAATTTGAGAGAAGCCAGAATAACCATCGAGGTAACAAAAGTGGGTATTTTTGGATAACCTTTCAAGCATTTGGTCGATGAATGGCAACGGGTAGTGATCCTTCCTGGTTGCCTTGTTCAGCTTCCTGTAATCAATACACATTCTATATCCAATAATAATTCTCTGAGGTATTAGTTCATTCTTATCATTAGGAACCACAGTTGTACCTCCTTTCTTAGGAACACAATGTACCGGGCTTACCCACTTGCTATCAGCTATAGGGTAGATAATATCTGCGGCTAGAAGCTTGAGAATCTCAGTTCTTACAACATCCATCATCTTCGGGTTCAACCGTCGTTGATGATCAACAACTGGTTTAGCATCGGGCTCAAGGTTGATAGTATGTTGACAGATAGATGGACTAATCCCCTTAAGGTCATCAAGGGTATAGCCAATTGGACCTCGGTGTTTACGAAGTACTTCCAATAGTCGCTCTTCTTCATATCCTGAAAGGTTAGAGTTGATAATAACAGGATATACTTTCTTTTCATCTAAATAAGCATACTTGAGCGTATCGGGAAGAGGTTTAAGATCGAACACCGGGTCTTCTTTTGGTTTTGATAAAATTCCCAAAGGTTCAACCGGAAGGTTGTGCTTCAGGATAGCAGGTTGTCTCAAGAATATTTCATCTAGTTCATTTCTTTCCCGCATATGCAAATCATTCTCGTGGTCCTCCATATATTGCTGCAAAGGATCATTAGGGGGAATAGCAATAGAAGCAATACTTTCAATAATTTTATCATCACTAGGTAAATCGGTACCACGAGGCTGCTTAGAGAACTTAGAAAAGTTAAATTCATATGGCTCACCATTGAATTCAACAGAAACTTTACCTTTCTTGCAATCTATTATAGCTCCACAAGTTCTGAGAAAAGGTCTACCAAAAATAATAGGACAAAAATTGTCCCTCACTGAACCAAGTACTAGAAAGTCGGTAGGGTATTTTACCTTTCCACATAGGACTTCAACGTCTCTCACAATTCCGATAGGAGAGATAGTTGCTCTGTTTGCAAGATGAATGGTAACATCAACTTCTTTAAGTTCACAAGGTGAAATCTCACCGATGATCTCTTGATAAAGTGAATAGGGGATAGCACTAGCACTCGATCCCAAATCGCATAGCCCATAACAATTGTGATCTCCTATTTTAACAGATACTACTGGAGTACCTGAAATTGGGCTTTTATTCTTGGCTATGACAAGGTTAGTGGAAACAACACAAAAAATTACATTGGAATCCAAAACATCATTAGTAACAAGGTCTTTAACCAATGCAACTTGAGGATCGACCTTGATCTGGTCCTCAGGCTCATCAATTCTTCTCTCACTTTTATTTATTATGCTTGTCACAAGAGAGTGCTCCCTTATCCTTTCGGGAAAAGGAGGCTTTTCATATATAACTGCAGGCAAAATAGGGTCAGCAACATGAATATCAACAGGTAACTCTTTGAAAGGTTCATGATGCTGATCTCTCTTCTTTTTAAAAGAATCAACGTGAGAGGCAAAATCCTTACAGAAATCAATCATTAGATGGGAATCAAGACCAATCTTAGAGCAAAAGGTATTGAAGTAATCAGTTTTCACAAAGCTCTCAATATAATCATGCTCATAATTTATAGCGGGTTCAATACCTTTATCTATTTCCCAATCTTTGGTATTCCTATGGATCCTTTCAATGAGATCCCACCTTTCTTCAATGCTCTTCGTCTGAAATACCCCACTAGAGGAGGCATCCAGCATCTCCTTATCCTGACGAGAAAGCCTGGCATAAAAATTTGTAAGTATAATTTTCTTGGGGAGCTCATGAATAGGACATTTGAGCATTAGGGACTTCAATCTCCCCCAAGCTTGAGCAATGCTTTCTCCGTCACGAGACCTAAAGTTATAGATATAGTTCCTGTCTCGATGAATATCATGAAGAGGATAAAACTTGGTATAAAAGAGAGACATAAGCTCTTGCCAATCAAGCAAGTGTGAGTTATCGAGAAGCTTATACCAATCTGAAGCTTTATCTATAAGCGATACGGAGAACAATTTCCTCATGAAAAACTCCATTGATACACCTGCAAGCTTAAATAATGAACATAGTTGTCACAGATATAGCAAGTGTTCACCGGGATGTCTATCTCCTGCATAACAATTAGCCAAAACATAATCGATAATACCAGCTGGTATTCTATAGAGCACAATTTCACTAGGGGGAGGAGCAACCACCACAGATGTGGGGCATCTTCCCACAAGCAACGATCCAATAGCAAGGTTGTCCATAAGGACAAAGAGCAGCAACAGCAAAATAAAAACAGAAATATAAAAACTTCCTTACCAGCTTCACTTACCAATAGCGCTACACTCCCCGGCAACGGCGCCAGAAAACGGTACTTGATGACCCACAACCGTAAGGGATCTATTGCAGCATTTTCGATAAGTAAGAGTGTCGAACCCAACGAGGAGCAGAAGGTATTGATAAGTGATTCTGAGCAAGGAATAACTGCAAGCACTGAAAGATAACTTTTTAGGGGTTTTCTTTATATAAGCAACAGGAAAGTAAAAGCGAGCAAAGTAAAAGGCACTGGAGAGTAACAAGTGGCCCAATCCTTTCTGAGCAAAAGGAGAGGCCTAGCAACTGAACTTATAAAGGCTAAAGTGTTCTTGAGGACACACGGGAGAGGTAGTCATGTGCTTTCGCCATATTCCGTATCGGTACTATGTGATGTGTTGATAAGTGTTGAGTGGGTGGATCTATGCTAGTACACCCTCTAGACTAAGATGAGTGCACTCTTATGATTAAACACCTTGCAAGCATCCGCAAATACAAGATAGTATTTAAAGCAAAAGCCTAACCATAGCAATACAATCGATGATCCATTGTTCCCTTGTGCAAAAGCGTGCGAACTGGGGTTCAGGTTTCTGTCACTCCGGCAACCCACCGTAAGCATTCTTTGTACACAATGTATTCCCCTAGGTCCTTAATAAGGCGAAGTGTTGAGTGTTCGACTCACACAACACCACTAGGAAAATAACAACACAACTTAAGTATCAAACAACACATATTACTTCAACATCATATGACTACTAACAACAAGACTTCTCCCATGTCCTCAAGAACTAAAGTAACTACTCACAAGACATAAAAGAGATCATGATCAGTGGAGATAGATGGATGATAAACAATCTGGACACAATGATATTTCTCCAACAAAACTCAATAGCATTCACCGCAAAGTAGTAATCAACATCGATAGAGTAGAGAGGATAGATAGTACGGATTACAACACAAGTTGCAATTGTGAGATGAGATTGGTTGAAGATGGAGATGGTGCTGATGTTGGGGATGATGTTGATGATGATCTCGATGATGCCCGTGACGATGGTGATGACGATGGCGATGATCTCCCCTTCCGAGAGGTGATCTCCCCGGCGGAATCTGCCCGCCGGAGATGGCTTTTCTTCTCTGTAGGTTTCCGCCACGGAGCGGCGGCGGAACTCCGTAAACTCTCCCCCTTTTAGGGTTTCTGGATGACGATGAGTATATAGGCCAGAGGGGGAGCCTGGAGTGGGCCAGGGGCTCCAGGCGCCCTCTCGGCGCGGCCAGGGTGGGGGCCACGCCAGGTGGCCGCTTGGGCACCCTGTGGCCCCCCTCTAGTTGCTCTTTTGCGTATCTTCGTGATCCTTCTGGAAAATACCCTCTGTCGATTTTCAGGTAATATGGAGGTATTCTTCTTCAGCAACTCAGCGTCCACTTTTTACCGCTGAATCCTGCGTCTGCTGCTTCGGCACCGGAAAGTTGCAAACTGTGTAAAATAGGCCAAAACAACATAAGAACATCATCGTAATGTGAAATATATCAATGAATAAGGATAAATTACGATATAAAATAGTGATGCATTTTGGACGTATTACCAGTCAGCAGAGGCTGACTGGTTGGGCGAGGGCTGAGTCAGCAGACCAGCAGGCCCCACTGGGCAGTGAGAGAGTGTAATAACAGGTTTTATTTTTTTAACTTAAACTAATTAGCTAGTTGGCCCTACATGTCAATGGCTATTAAGTTAACAGATTAATCTTGCCATTTTATTTAGTGGTGGGGGCCCGCGTGTCATTGACACTGGGTTGTTAGATTAGTTAAATAGATTAATTATGTTTAGGTTAATTAGGGAGCGTCCACATGTCAGTGCATGTTTCGGTGTTCGGGTTAGTGCTGAAATAGGGGTTAGCCATGCACTACGTCATCACGTTAATGGCGGTGAGGCCGAGCTTGCTGCCGACGACCGCGCGCTTGGTTCCAGGGACGGTTTGTGATGCGGCTGGGGCTATAGGTGCGTCGCGAGGAGGCGCATCGTATGGTGGCTGCAGGATGGCCAGCAGCAGGAGGCCGAGGCGCCGTGGAGGCACGCAGGGGGCGCCGCGGGTGACAGCGGTTGGAGGCGGGCGAAGGGCAGGGGCTGGCCAGCGCGCGTCGGCGGCCCCCGGCAGCAGCAGAGGCTGCAGCAGCAGTGTAGAGTGGCAGCGGACTACAGGGACGAGACGGGGCGCAGGCGGCACGACGGGTCAGGGGCGTCGGTTGCTCCCGATCCAGAACCACTCGGGGACGGGGTGGGGAGTCGAGAGGGATCGGGGGAGGAGTGGGGGGTTACGGGCTAGGGTTTCCCGTTGGTGGGGGGTTATGGGGACTGAGGGGCCGGTTGGGCCTGCCGGCTGGGCCTTGGCCCAGTTGGCCAGGGGCAAGGGGCATCTTTGTTTATTTTGTTTGTTTTTGTTTTGTTTTCTATTTTACTTTATTTTGCACTTTAACAATAATCCACGTTAGTAAAATGTGTGGCTTGTCTCAGTATGTAGTATGCAATATACCTCACTGCCATAAAAAGTTTGGGAGTGGTTTGAAGTTTTTGTATTTTGTTTAAAAAGGAAATGACTGAAATGGGGCTGTTTTGGTAATGTTTTCATATCCAGTGCCATTTTAAACATCTCTAAAAATGTTGGTTAAGGCATGACAATTATCTAGTGAATATTTTCAACCCATTGAACATTTTAGTTTTGAGATTTGAAAACTTTTACCATTTGACTTTATTTTGAATTTTGAATTCAAATGGGATTGAATCATCGCAAGGTTAACAACAGTAATCGAGGTGAAGTGGCATCATTAGCAGAGGTTCACTATAGTTTTATTATCCGGGCGTCACAATTCTCCTCCACTACAAGAAATCTCGTCCTGAGATTTTAAGAGGTGGAGCAGGGGGGAAAGGTGTGGTTATGAAATTCTAACGAATCTTCTTGGTCTTGGTTGCTCTTCTCAAAGAGGTTGATTCATTACAATGATGTCTTCATTTCTCTGCTTCAGTTCATCATGATGAATTAGGCATCCTTTCTTCGGGATCTTCATCGTACATATGAAAAGGATAAGGGGTAGCTTCAAAAGGTCGGACCTCTACAAGGTTGCTTATTTGGTAGATAACATCAGGGAAGGTGGTGGAAAGTAACTCTCGAATTGAAACTTAAGAAATTATTGATAGCAAAGTAAGAAGGTGCAAAATAGTAGTTTCAAGCACATAGGAAAACGTTCGTTGCCTGAAACGAAGTGTGAAAGGGGTTCAGAGCAATGGGAATAAGTATTGTGTCTGATACCAGAATAGATCACTAGGCAGGTGGCCCGTGAATAACATACGAAGTCAAGGTCGAGGAATAACTTTGGAAACAGGGGTGTACAGGAGAGTCAGGTTTCGATCATGTGGAACTGTGGGTTATGGTCCCACCATGTGGGTTAAAAGTAGAAGGAGCAATGACATCTTGCACGGTCATGATAGCAAGGCATGTAAGAGGGTAGCCTATCAGTTCTGCCGGCAACAACATCGGTTGCAAGGGCGAGGGATGAGGAGAACCATTTTCCTGCTCGTTGAATGAGACGGACCAATAGGCAAAGTTCTCGTCCATCGGTGGTTACCGGAATGTCATCAACAAAAGCAACAGGGTCTTACGGACACGGTTATACACCAAGGTGTTTACATAAGCAGAAAGAAAATATTACTGCTTAGATCATACAGATAACAAGAAACGTTAAACAAAACAATGGGAAGGAAAATGTGATTATCAGATTAAACAGAACAATGGAAAGGAAAATGCGTTTAAACACATATTTTAGGGGTATAACCTTCCCAAGGACAAGCAGAGCATGATATCCGTGACATGATAGAAAGTAGAAAACCATTTAGGTAAGGGGAGAGGAATTTCATGACATTACCCAAAACAATGGTGTTAGAATAATTGATAAAGAAAATTTAGCATTGTGCTTCAAATGTCCTTATTGATGATCGGTGTAACATCCCAATTTTCAAATCTGGATGTTATCATAGATCATTCATATGCATTCATCATTTGAGCATTTTTGAGCATGAGTTTATTTGGGAATTGATCCAAGACTTTAAGCAACTCAAGGACCCAAGTGAGAGAGTTGGAAGCTTTCCAAACAGAAGCCTACTATTTTATTTATTTTCCCAGTGGGGTTGGATCAATAATATTTTTGCCAAATTTCATTTTTCCAATATTTAAAATAAATAAGAGAAGATAATATGACTTCTTCAAAAACATAATAAAAATGTTGGAATTTGGTTTTTTGAGTAAAAATATTTTTTATTGAATTTTATTTGTGGTTTATTATTATTTAAAAAATTGCTTTAAAAAGTTCTTTTATTTTTTTAAGCATTTTATATCTGAAAAATGTTCACTTTGTTCTAAATATTAGGTTTAGACGGTGAAAATTCTTTCTCATATTTTTAGATTTATTTTTATATTTTATTTTGAATTTTCTGTTCGGGCGATTTTATAAAAAAATACTTCGCTCGGACCGCACTGGGCCGAAGCCTAGCCGGCCCACCAGGCCGTGGCCCATCTCC
>LR738711.1:421007492-421054530 GCA_902687465.1 Secale cereale
CCTCTCACCTCCTCCCACCGTCGCCGAGTCGCCCGCCGCCGCCGCCCACTGTTGCTGCTGCTGCTGCTGCCGCGTCGACGCCCCGCTCCGCCGTCCGCCGCCGGCCGCACGCCGCCGCCCGTCGCCCGATCCGCCGCCCGCCGACCCAACCCGCGGACCGAACCCGATCCGCGAGGTAATAAACCGCCCGTTGTTTTTTTTTGTTAGTTTCGTTTTTTTTAAAAAACTAGATCGGTTTTTTTATAAAACCCTAGTTCGTTCTTTTTTCTGGTTGTATTATTTAACAAACGTCCATTGTTAAGCTACAGAAAACGAACGTTCACAAATTAGTCTTTTCTTTTTCTGTTAATTTTCGTCGAGGACTTATCTGCGATGAAAAAAATTACAGATCGGTCCCTGATCTTCAAACCCTCGTAACTTTCTACTCGTTAGTCGGAATTAGGTGAAAGGAACGCCAATTTCTTCCTTTCGATCTTATCTTTCCAGTAGCGCAACTCAAAGTTTATTTTGAAAATTTTAAATTTTGAATTCAGGCAGTTTTGTGTTTGAACTTCGTTTGATCGTAACTTGAGTTTCATAGCTCCGTTTGAGTTGATTCTTTTTGCAAATCAAAGCTCTTGACCTAAAATTTCAGATAAGGCTCAATTCACTTAATTTTAGTACTGACAGAAATTGTTTTCTATTGCAAGACTGATTCGTTTGTTTTCAAAGTCTTTCGAGATATGTTCTTCGATTATGTTGCATGATTGCTTATGTATCCTATTGTTTGATTGCGATAGAATTCCCGGAGTGCGAAGCGTGCTACTACGAGTCTTTAGGTTTCAGCGATCGTCAGTAAGGCAAGTTCATACTTTGATCAAACTTTCCAATACCTAGTTTTCATTGCATTAGTTATATCCTCAAACACTTGCATGAGTAGGACTGGTTACATAATATGATGCTTTGTAGTTCATGAGGTAGGAACCCAATGACTTGAGATCAACCCAAGGGAATATACATTTTGTTACTTATTGCTTAGACATGCTTGTAGATGTGGATTGGTATGAGTGATTTCATGAAAGTTGTGAGTGTAATAACAACTAAGGGTTTCTTTAAGCTGGAAATTTAATACACATCTGGGTGGATTGGTTGTGGCACCCTGGGGATGGACCACTGGTTGTCAGGGCACCTGGGGATATACCAGTATTGTCCATAGAATGCCACCCAGGCTCAAAGGGATCATATATCATTCATGCCTAGAAACTTCCGTGTGCAGCCACAATGCCATTATGGGCTCTGGCATAGTTGAGTATGTTGTGTGACCTCTTTCCATGGTAGACTAGCAAATGTAGCGGATGTAGGTGGTACGGTCTACCCAGGGTTAAGAGTTAATGCTTCTCAAAGACTGTGTCTCGGTCATCCGTTTCTCAAACACCATGCAGTGCGAGAAATCAAATTGAGGAGATCGAGTCGTGTGGGGAAAAGTGCACAAACCTCTGCAGAGTGTACAAACTGATCATGATTAGTCGTGTCCCCGGTTATAGATTTTCTTGAGTATCTTGGTATTTGAATTATGGACTGATTTCATCACTTTATTAAATTGTTGGGTTATTAGTGACTTTGGTTTTGGGATTGAGATGGGGGTACCATTCTCAATTGTTCATGATTAAATTTAACATAGTAGTTAAGCAAATACATTCCTTTGTTGTAGGGGAAAACAAGCTTTATGCAAAAATAAACCTTACAGCCTCCACCAGCCAAATATGCATGTAGTTGTAGGCTTTGCTCTTTATCATTACAGTGTGTTCTTGCTAGCATATTCAATGTGCTGACCTACATGGCTGCAATGTATCATGTTGCAGAGTTTTCAGACGAAGATTAAGGTGTGATAGGTCGTTTTCATGCACTCAATGTTTGCCATGGAGTTGGATGGACTCAACTAATCTTCATAGCTTCCTCAGTTTATTTGTTTTAGATGGCCTTTACTCATTCTCGTGTAAAGGATATTGCCTCTTCGAGGACTTTCTATGTAATAAAGTGTGATTGAACCTCTGTTATAAATCCTCGAGTAATGTGTGTGTCAGCATACCGATCCAGGGATGACACTGAGCACAGAGACTTCGGTTCATTGGAACCGTGGTCGCTACAATCGGAGTACCACAGAGATGCTTCGAGGTAGCGTGACATGGTCATCAAGTAAGAGTCAGATTTTGGATACACAAAGGATTCAACGGGAAAAACTTATAGAATAAGTCTTACGATTTCCTCATGGAAGAATGACTAACTTTGCTAAAACGAAACTATAACAATAGGTCCTCCAGTCGGGTGTGCTAGGCATCACATCACCTTACCGGGTCATATAAAGACCAATGCCATAACTCTTGAAAATATGCTCCAACCATCACTGAGACTCCGATCTGATCGGTGTCAGGATACCTCAGACTCGGGATGCCTGAGAAGAAAAGGTGCAACATAAATTGACGAGAAGACATTGCAAGATTCTCGAGAAATGAACTATGGATACAAGCTAAATAGCAAGTTGTATCCATAACATGAACAAATTTGTGACGAAAGGAAGGTAAGGATGTTGTCGATGGTAACTCAAATTACCAAGGGATGAGGATGGCACTTATCATCATGAATTCGATTGTTATCCTAGAAGGGGTCAAAATATTGATGTTGATCATGAGAACTTTTGTTGAGAGGCTCCATGAAGAAGCAATCGAACAGCGACTACATCAAGCTAAAGGACTGATGCAGCAACAGATTATTGGAGGTGGAATGATAAGACAACGAAATCGATGTAAGCTTAGCTCATCGTCGAAAGTTGTGCTCCGGGAATAAGGACCAGGTAGCATAGTTAAAATCAGCACGATAATGATACAGCCGAGCAGGCTAGGAATGACGGATCGAGTACAAACTCGTAAGTAAAGAAGATTACTAAGAGTTGTTTAGTCGTGGTGCGGACTCGATTCAGTTATCGGTATCCTTGAGTGTCAAACAACTAAGAAGCCGCGGAAAATTGGAGTCAGTGAGATTGTACTACATAATGAAGAACTCATAAGAAGCTATGCAGTTTCGTGCTAATCTCGAGATACCATGGGGGTAATTGCTTTGTAGAAGACATGTGCTTAAACTTGCATGATAAATGGTATTTAAAGGAGAACATGGTCGGAACCACGATTGCAAAAGGCCAGATCCCATATATAAGATGAACTTATACCATGGGAATAATTAATTTAAGAGATTTAATGTTAAAGTCTACATCGTGTACATAGGTATGAACACAAAGTTCAAGGTCGACTCCCACTTCTCCAATGCATGACCATCCATTTACTGCTCTATTAAAAATGAGTTGAGTGTGAAAACCTACATGGTGAATCGCCAGAGGAGTATAACTTGTGAAAACGTTCTGGTCCACACTGATTAAGGAAGGTATACGTCCGACCCATCGGGGTATCTTCGGAACATATACCACAAACTTCAGGAGTAAATAACACAAGCTCGAAAGAAGATAATGGTTGATAAAGCAGAGGATACAATTTACCAAAGGCATTATGTATCGGGGAAAGAACTTCTCGAGGTTTTGTATATGAAGGACACTGTCGGATGATATGTCAACAAAGGATCTAACGGTCCATAACGAAGCTGATGTGAGCATCGGCACACAACCAGAGGAAGAAATAATAAAAATGTGTCGGCGTCCTGGGAACGGGGGTACCCAGACTTGCCTGCATGTGGCCCACGACGTGGCTCCATCGGCAGCCTGGTACGGCCCAGCTTCAGAAACCACAGCTCAAGACCCTCGCGAGGAGCCAAGCCTCATGAGGCGGATGACGGCAAGGCCTCCCTGGGGGCAGCCTCTCTAGGCTGGCTCCAGAGGAGCGGAGATATCTATGCAAGGCGCACCTCGCGAGGTTCACATGATGTGAGCGATGACGACCAAGGTCGGGCGGGCACCAGCGGGCGCTGTGTACCAGTTTCCCCTTTTGTGCTAAGGGGGCAAGCGAAGGCGCGGAGTCCTGAGGAATCGAGCAAAGGTTTCCGTATCAGTGCAACAAGACCAAGGACCGCCAGAACGGCGGGATGGAGGTCACCGTGGAGCCCGGCGCGGCATCACCACCAGAGCCATTGGTAGGCGAAGACCGCTTTTGTCAGGATAGCTCGTACTAGTTGTTCCCCTTCAAATTTGGCCATTGTAAGATCCCTTCCCGCCTACGTTTGGGAAGAGGACCAAGGCCACTATAGATAGGACCTAGCCATCACCATAGAAGGGATCGGATCCATTCCACCCTGGCCATACCACAAGCTCATCCGAGCCCAAGAACGACTCTCCTCCTGAGGCTATTCATCCATTGTACTAGTTCATCCTCAGCCCCACAAGGCAATCCACCACACACACTGGAGTAGGCTATTACAGCTCCTACTTCTCGAGCTTGCGTTGTATTCCTTCGAAGAGGAAAGGGTGATGTAGCACAGTAGCGTAAGTATTTCCCTCAGCTTTTGAGAACCAAGGTATCAATCTAGTAGGAGACCACGCGCGAGTCCCTCGCTCCTGCACAAACAAATGAGAACTTCGCAGCCAACGCGATAAGGGGTTGTCAATCCCTTCATGGTCACTTACGAAAGTGAGATCTGATAGATAGGATAGGATAATATTTTTGGTATTTTTGGTATAAGAACAGAAAGTAAAGAAAGTAAATAAGCAACGGCAACAGAAATTGGCTAATTGACGGGCGAGTAATATGATAAAGATAGACCCGGGGGCCATAGGTTTCACTAGTGGCTTCTCTCATGATAGCAGAATTTTACGGTGGGTGAACAAAATTACTGTCGAGGAATTGATATAAAAGAGCATAGTTATGAGAATATCTAGGCATGATCATTATATATAGGCATCACGTCCGTAACAAGTAGACCGAAACAATTCTGCATCTACTACTATTACTCCACACATCGACCCCTATCCAGCATGCATCTAGAGTATTAAGTCCATAAGAACAAAGTAACGCCTTAAGCAAGATGACATGATGTAGAGGTATAAACTCAAACAATATGATATAAACCCCATCGTTTTATCCTCGATGGCAACAATACAATACATGCCTTGTTGCCCCTACTGTCACTGGGCAAGGACACCGCAAGATTGAACCCAAAGCCAAGAACTTCTCCCATTGCAAGAACTATAGATCTAGTAGGCCAAACCAAACCAATAATTCGAAGGGACTTGCAAGGATATTATAATCATACATAAAAGATTTCAGAAAAGAATCAAATATTGTTCATAGATAATCTTGATCATAAACCCACAATTCATCGGATCTCGACAAACACACCGCAAAAATATTACATCGAATAGATCCCCTCAAAGATTGAGGAGAACATTGTATTGAGATCCAAAGAGAGAGAAGAAGCCATCTAGCTAATAACTATAGACCTGAAGGTCTGTGGTAAACTACTCACAACCCATTGGTGAGGCTATGGTGTTGATGTACAAGCACTCCATGATCGATCCCCCCTCCGGTGGAGCTCTGGAAAAGTCCCCACGATGGGATCTCACGGGAACAGAAGGTTGCGGCAGTAGAATTAGGGTTTCGTCTGTTGCCTCGATGTTTTCAAGGTACGAGAATATATATATATAGGAGGAAGAGGGGCACCGAGGGAGACAGAGGGGGCCCACGAGGGTGGGGGCGCGCCTGCCCCCCCCCCCACCCCTAGGAGCGCCCCTGCCCTCGTGGCCACCTCTTTCGTTCCCTTGCGTGTACTCCAAGTCTTCTGTGTAGATACGGTTCCAAAAATAACTCTCCCGAAGGTTTCATTCCGTTTGGACTCCGTTTGATATTCCTTTTTTGCGAAACGCTGAAATAGGCAAAAAAAAACAGCAATTTGCACTGGGCCTTGGGTTAGTAGGTTAGTCCCAAATATAATATAAAAGTGTATAATAAAGCCCATTAAACATCCAAAACAGAATATATAATAGCATGGAACAATCAAAAATTATAGATACGTTGGAGACGTATCAAGCATCCCCAAGCTTAATTCATGCTCGTACTCGAGTAGGTAAATGATAAAAACAGAATTTTTCATGTGGAATGCTAACCAACATAATTCTCAATATAATTCTCTTTATTGTGGCATGAACGTTCATATCCGAAAGATTCAAGACAAAAGTCTATATTAACATAAGAATAATAATACTTCAAGCATACTAACAAAGCAATCATGTCTTCTCAAAATAACATGGCCAAAGAAAGTTATCCCTACAAAATCATATAGTCTGGCTATGCTCCCTCTTCATCAAACAAAATATTTAAATCATGCACAACCCCGGTTTCAGCCAAGCAATTGTTTCATACTCAATTTGTTTCAAACCTTTCAACTTTCACGCAATACATGAGCGTGAGCCATGGATATAGCACTATGGGTGGAATAGAGCGATGGTTGTGGAGAAGACAAAAGAAGAAGATAGTCTCACATCAGCTAGGCGTATTAATGGGCTATGGAGATGCCCATCAATAGATATCAATGTGAGTCAGCAGGGATTGCCATGCAACGGATGCACTAGAGCTATAAGTGTATGAAAGCTCATCAAGAGAAACTAAGTGGGTGTGCATCCAACTTGCTTGCTCATGAAGACCTAGGGAATTTGAGGAAGCCCATCGTTGGAATATACAAGCCAAGTTATATAATGAAAATTCCCACTAGTATGTGAAAGTGACAAAACAAGAGACTCTCTATCATGAAGATTATGGTGCTACTTTAAAGCACAAGTGTGGAAAAGGATAGTAGCATTGTCCCTTCTCTCTTTTCTCTCTTTTTTTTGGAGGGGGCTTTTCTTTTCTTTTTTTATTATCCCCCCTCTCTCTCTCTTTTTGGGCCATCTCTTTTTTTTGTCCTTTCTCACACGGGACAATGCTCTAATAATGAAGATCATCACACTTTTATTTACTTACAACTCAAAGATTACAACTCGAAGCTAGAACGAAATATGACTCTATGTGAATGCCTCTGGTGGTGTACCGGGATGTGCAATGAATCAAGAATGACATGTATGAATGAATTGTGAATGGTGGCCTTGCCACAAATACGATGTCAACTACATGATCATGCATGGCAATGTGACAATATGAAACGTGTCATATGAACGGAACGGTGGAAAGTTGCATGGCAATATATCTCGGAATGGCTATGGAAATGCCATGATAGGTAGGTATGGTGGCTGTTTTGAGGAAGATATATGGTGGGTGTATGGTACCGCCGAAAGTTGTGCGGTACAAGAGAGGCTGGCAATGGTGGAAGGGTGAGAGTGCGTATAATCCATGGACTCAACATTAGTCATAAAGAACTCATATACTTTTTGCAAAAATCTATGAGTTATCAAAACAAAGTATTCAACGCATGCTCCTAGGGGAAGGGTTGGTAGGAGTTAACCATCACGCGATCCCGGCCTCCACACAAAGGATGACACTCAATAAATAAATCATGCTCCAACTTCGTCACATAACGGTTCACCATACGTGCATGCTACGGGAATCACAAACTTTAACACAAGTGTTTCTCAAATTCACAATTACTCCACTAGTATGACTCTAATATCATCATCCTCATATCTCAAAACAATCATCAAGTATCAAACTTCTCCTATCATTCATTGCACTTGTATGAAAGCTTTTACTATACTCATCTTGGATGCTTATCATATTAGGACTAGTTTTATAACCCAAGAACATTACCATGTTGTTCTAAAAGACTCTAAAATAGATATAAGTGAAGCATGAGAGATCAATAATTTCTACAAAATAAAACCACCACCGTGCTCTTAAAAGATATAAGTGAAGGACTAGAGCAAAACTATCTAGCTCAAAAGATATAAGTGAAGCACATAGAGTATTCTAATAAATTCTAAATCATATTTATCTCTCTCAAAAGGTGTGTCCAGCAAGGATGATTGTGGAAAAATAAAAAGCAAAGACTTAAATCATACATGATGCTCCGAGCAAAACACATATCATGTCGTGAATAAAAATATAGTCTCGAGTAAAGTTACTGATAGATGAAGACGAAAGAGGGGATGCCTTCCTGGGGCATCCCCAAGCTTACGCTTTTGGTTGTCCTTGAATTTTACCTTGGGGTGCCTTGGGCATCCCCAAGCTTAGGCTCTTGCCACTCTTTGTTCCATAGTCCATCAAAGCCATACTCAAAACTTGAAAACTTCACAACACAAAACTTAGCCAAAAATCTCGTGAGCTCCGTTAGTATAAGAAAACAAACCACCACTCAAATGTACTGTAATGAACTCATTCTTTGCTTATAGTGGTGTTAAACCTAATCTATTCCAACTTCTCCATGATTCATACCCCCCGATACTACTCATAGATTCATCAAAATAAGCAAACAACACACGAAAAACAGAATCTATCAAAAACACAACAGTCTGCAGTAATCTGTAACTTTTGAGTACTTCTGTAACTCTAGAAAAAATTAAATAAATTGGTGGATGTGAGGAATTTGTCTATTAATCATCTGCAGAAAGAATCAACTAAAAAGCACTCTGCAGTAAAAAATTACAGCTAATCTCGTGAGCGCTAATGTTTCTGTTTTTTACAGCATGATCACATAAACTTCACACAAGTCTTCCCAAAGGTTCTACTTGGCACAAACACTAATTAAAACACAAAACCACATCTAAACAGAAGCTAGATGCAAAATTTATTCCTAAACAGAAGCAAAAACAAAGAAAATAAAATTGGGTTGCCTCCCAACAAGCGCTATCGTTTAACGCCCCTAGCTAGGCACGATACAGGAATAGATCTAGGTATTGCCATCTTTGGTAGGCAATTATTCGATTAAGCACTTATAATTCTTAGGAACTTATTTATTCCTATTGATAATCAAACTTCTAGGCAAGAAATCAAGAAATTCATTTGTAGCAAAAGGTTCCCTTGCGAAAGTAAGGATGTTGGGATGAACACTTACGGATTTGAGATCCGCGGTTTCCTTACTAGATGATTCAGCCCTTTTTTTAGGAACATACATAAACTTGGCTAATTTAGTGATAGAGGGATTTGAAGTATTTTTCACAACAGAAAGAGCAGACCCTACATTAGTGATAATATCCTTAAGTTTATCGATTCTGGTGGAATCTTGATTTATTCTCTCTTTAACTATAGGTTCTTTTTCTTTAAAAAAATCAGAATAACTCCTACCTTAGATCCATACTGGGTAATTTGGTTGTGGATCTTTTTATCCAAACTCTCAACCAACTCTACAGTAGCAACTTTGTTTCAATAATTTCAAGCCTTTGCATAACATGTTCCAAAGTCAAAACAGTTCCATTAACCAGAAGAAGTGGTGGGCCAAACAATTCTGTCATAGCATTATAAGAAGCAAAAGTATGGCTACCCAAGAAATTCCCTCCGGTAATGGTATCAAGAATATATCTATTCCACGGAGTGATGCCAAAATAAAAATTGTGAAGAAGCACGGAAGTGCAAAGCTTCCTAGTAGATCTATTTTGAGCACAGAAAATTCTATACCAGGCATATTTTAGATTTTCTTCCTCCCTTTGTTTAAAATTAAGAACCTCGCTCTCGGGAGTATTGATGATAGGCGTGCTAGCCATGATGGCAAGGCAAGGTGATAAAAGACACGGAAGAAGAAGGGTGAATAAAACGGCAAAGGGTGAAGTGGGGGAGAGGAAAACGAGAGGCAAAAAATGTAATCCGAAGGATAAGGGTTTGTGATAGGTACTTGGTATATGACTTTTGCGTAGATCTCCCCGGCAACGGCGCCAGAAATTATTCTTGCTACTTCTCGAGCTTGTGTTGTATTCCCTCGAAGAGGAAAGGGTGACGCAGCACAGTAGCGTAAGTATTTCCCTCAGTTTTTGAGAACCAAGGTGTCAATCCAATAGGAGACCATGCGCGAGTCCCTCGCACCTGCACAAACAAATAAGAACTTCGCAGCCAACACGATAAGGGGTTGTCAATCCCTTCACGGTCCCTTACGAAAGCGAGATCTGATAGATAGGGTATGATAATATTTTTGGTATTTTTGGTATAAGAATAGAAAGTAAAGAAAGTAAATAAGCAACGGCAACAGAAATTGGCTAGTTGACGGGGAAGTAATATGATAAAGATAGTCCCGGGGGCCATAGGTTTCACTAGTGACTTCTCTCATGATAGCAGAATTCTATGGTGGGTGAACAAATTACTATCGAGCAATTGATGGAAAAGCGCATAGTTATGAGAATAGCTAGGCATGATCGTTATATATAGGCATCGCGTCCGTAACAAGTAGACCGAAATGATTCTGCATCTACTACTATTACTCCACACATCGACCGCTATCCAGCATGCATCTAGAGTATTAAGTTCATAAGAACAGAGTAACGCCTTAAGCAAGATGACATGATGTAGAGGGATAAACTCAAGCAATATGATACAAACCCCATCTTTTTATCCTCGATGGCAATAATACAATACGTGCCTTGCTACCCCTACTATCACTGGGAAAGGACACCGCAAGATTGAACCCAAAGCCAAGCACTTATCCCATTGCAAGAACTATAGATCTAGTAGGCCAAACCAAACCAATAATTCGAAGAGACTTGCAAGGATATTATAAATCATACATAAAATATTTCAGAAAAGAATCAAATATTGTTCATAGATAATCTTGATAATAAAGCCACAATTCATCGGATCTCGACAAACACACCGCAAAATGATTACATCGAATAGATCCCCTCGAAGATCGAGGAGAACTTTGTATTAAGATCCAAAGAGAGAGAAGAAGCCATCTAGCTAATAACTATGGACCCGAAGGTCTGTGGTAAACTACTCACAACTCATTGGTGAGGCTATGGTGTTGATGTAGAAGCACTCCATGATCGATCCCCCCTCTGGCGGAGCTCCGGAACAGGCCCCAAGATGGGATCTCACGGGAACAGCAGGATGCGGCGGTGGAATTAGGGTTTTGACTGTTGCCTCGATGTTTTCAGGGTACGAAGATATATATATATATATATATATATATATATGTATAGGAGGAAAAGGGGCACCGAGGGAGCCAGAGGGGGCCCACGAGGGTGGGGGCGCGCCCCCTGCCCTCGTGGCCACCTCTTTCATTCCCTCGCGTGTACTCCAAGTCTTCTGTGTAGATACGGTTCCAAAATTAAGTCTCCCGAAGGTTTCATTCCGTTTGGACTCCGTTTGATATTCCTTTTCTGTGAAACACTGAAATAGGCAAAAAAAACAGTAATTTGCACTGGGCCTTGGGTTAGTAGATTAGTCCCAAAAATAATATAAAAGTGTATAATAAAGCCCATTAAACATCCAAAATAGAATATATATATATATATAATAGCATGGAAAAATCAAAAATTGTAGATACGTTGGAGACGTATCAACACCGCAAGGTGGCCCGAACCAGTATAAACCCATATGTCTCTTGTTCCTTGAGTTCGTCAAGCTAGGCCGTGGAATCACAGGGCGAGCGCGCTGGGGAGAGAGTGTTCTTCGTGCGCACCCTAGAGTTCGAACCTCTCTAGGGTCTGCGGAACCCGGAATCCGACATTTGGCGCACCAGGTAGGGGTGCGCCGAAACCTCTCTTCCGTCGACCGGCGCATCACCGCTCCACTGCTTCCATGGCAGATGCTCGTCGAGCTCGTGCTGCGCGACGGCCGCCCTCGCTGCCCGCGTCACCCAGACGGCTCCCGCCGATGGACCCCCCACCATTGTCCGTCACCTGCTGCCAACACAGCCACCAGCTCGGTGAGGCACGAGCAGCAAGTCTCGTCGCGGCACCCCTCGGTGCGGCGGGATGGACGCACGGCTACCCCGTTGCTAACTCCAGCCGGCTCATCATCCCGCGATCATCGCGGACCCACGGACGCGCAGGCTGTGCTGCTCATGGCGCGCGAGCTCCTACGCTACCGCCCCGTCAATGACTTATACAAGGACTGGCTAGACCGCATCACCGAACTCGTCAGCGTCGCTGGGGGCTCTCCTGCACCGTTCCTCTCGCTACCTCACCCGCCTCCCTTTGCGGGCGACATGGCTCATGAAGAACCTCTGCCACCTCCGCGTCAATATGTCGCCCTCGCTCCAAAGTGTGCGGCCTCGTGCCGCGACCCACCGTGTGGGGTGCCCGTGCATGAAGAAGGAAGCTATCAAGAGGTCCAGCGGCCGCAAGGAGGAGCTCCTGCACTCCCACCACCACCACATAGAGACTGTGCGCCCCATGCGGTGGCGGTGCATGAGGACCAAGACGAAGCTCCGCCTCCACGATGGGCTCCGGTGGCCACAGCAGGCTGCCGAGACTTCGCCCCTGAGCTACGCAGCGTCATCTAGCCTGGGAAGTTCAAGCCCGACATGCCTCCACGCTACAACAGCACCCCCGACCCAGGTGAGTTCCTGCAGCTTTACAAGCTGAGCATCGAGGCGGCCAGCGGCGATGAGAAAATTATGGTGAATTAGTTCCCCAAGGCTCTCAAAGACGGCGCGTGCTCGTGGCTCCTGAACCTGCCCGCGGGATCAATCTCCTCCTGGGGTGAGATGCGCGAGCGTTTCATCGCCAATTTCCAGGGCACTCGCGACCGCCCGCCAGCCGCGGGTGACCTACGGCGCGTCAAGCAGCAGCCGGGGGAGACCCTGCAGAAGTACATCCAGCGCTTCAACCGCGCCCGCCTCAAGATTCCCAAGGTGACGGACGAGGCCATCATCTCAGCATTCCCCAATGGCGTCCGCGATGTCAAAATGAAGGAGGAGCTCGCCATCCACGAGGACCTGTGCACAGCCCTGGAGTTGTTCAACATAGCGACCAAGTGTGCGAGAACTGAGGAAGGGCGCCTTTCCCTCGTCGAGCTCCCAGCTGCTAATCCAGAAGACAAGAAATCTAAGGCTAAAGACGTGAAGTGCAAAGGGGTGGCCGTGCTCGCGACAGAACCGGAGATGAAGCGCGGCCGCGACCACCCAGAGTCATCCAAGGGCAGTTGTTCGTTCTGCGCCTTCCACAATTACGCACCCACAAGACCAATGACTGTCAGGAGCTCAGGGCCATCCGCGACGGGCGCTTTGGCCAACGCCCCGATCGCAATGACTGAGGCTACGACCATGGAGGAAGCCGAAGTGGAGGGCGCTGGGACGACCGCAGCCCCCGTCAGGAGTGGCGCGATGTCACAGCCCTAGAGTACGTGTCTATAAATAATTATATTAGTTGCATTTGAGAGCATCATGCATCATGTCTAAATTCTAAAAGTTGAATTGAGGTCAGTTGAAACCCTCAGAAAACACTTCAGAAATAATCAACATTAAAATATTTTCAAATGAGTCCAAGAAAATGTTCCTGTTATTCTATAAAAATATTGTCAAGAGGTAAAATTCAAACCAATATTTTTGGAGTCTCGGAAATATTTATTTTGGACATTTGAAATTAATTCAATAACTATTTGAATTGGATCTATATTTATTATATAATAAATATATGTTCAATAATTCTGAAAATTGATGTGTGGCTTTGGATAAGTCCACTTAGTTAACACACTTATTTTCATGAAGTTTAAAGTTGATTTGGTGTTAAAACTAAATCGCGAACAAACTGCAAAAAATAGAAAAGAGAAACAAAAATGTGAAAGGGGGAAACTTACCTGGGCCACTTGCTGGCCTGGCACTGTGTCGGCCCAGCCGACTGGCCCAGTGCCAGTCGTCTCCATCCTCCCGCCAGTCAGACAAGGCACGTGCCCGGCGAGCGCGCGTGTTCGGCGCGCCACGCAGCAGCCTATCTGGCCTCCCCTAGCCAACGCGATGCCACAGCTCATCCCCGCTGCCGTTCAGATCCGTCCGACCCCCTCACTTCCCCCTGGCTCTTTCCCTCGCCCTCTCCCCGCCATGGCCGAAGCCGCCGTTTGCTCACCGCCATCGAACCCGCGTCCACCGTGCTCCCCGAGCCGCCCCGAGTTGTCTCCGAGCACCGTCGTCGTCCACTGCATCGTCTACGCCAAGCCATGCACCACCAGGAGCCATGTAACCTCGCCATCGAACTCAACTCCGCCGCCTCTGTAATGAGATCGTCTGCGACCTTGCACCCTCTTCGATGCCTCCCCGAGCTCGCCGAGACCAGCTCTGCAACCTATGTGAGCTCCTGCTTCTAACCCCCGTCTTTCCCGCTTCATTTGCGACCTGTAGCTGCCGTTTCCTTAACGCCCGAAGCACGCCACCGCACGAGCTCGCCGCCGATGAGGCTCCGGCGACCAACTGGTTCCATGCATGTGCACGTTGGCTTCGGGAGCGCACGTAGAACCCGTAGGTACTAACCGTTGTTCCTCCCATGCACCATGTCGTTGTTTTCATCGGTTCCCGAGCTCCGGCCGCCGCTGTTGAGGTCGCCTCCGGCCACCACAGGCCCGGCCGCCACCACCTTTCAACACACGCCGACAAGGGCTTTCGAACAGGACCAACCGCGGCTCAAACCGCGGTCTGTGGATGAAAACCAACGCTCACCGCCGCGTCCGGCCTCGCCGGCGTCAAGCCGCCGGCGAGTTTGACTCCTTTGACCCGGGGTTTGACCTCCCCTGTGTCACTGACATGTGGGCCACCCTCGCTGACACTTTTAGTTAGGATTAACTTAGCACTAATTAATAGTGTTAGTTAGATGAGTCATTGACATATGGGTCCTACCGATCAGGTTTGACCTGGACCGGGTCAGTTGACCTGCTGACGTCACTGTTAACCTTGCTGACGCAATAAAGCTTTTCTGGCATTTTCAATAATCAGGTAAATCCAGAAAATAGTTAAAACTTCTAAAAATCATAGAAAATAAACAGTAACTCCAAATGAAATAATTTACATATGAAAAATTATTAGAAAAATATGAGGAATCTGTTTATGGCATTTTCATGCATGTTTGAACAACTTATAATCACTGAGATGTACTAATCAATTAAAGGGCATTTGTAATGCTTCTTATGGAGTTTGAATTTGAACCTAGTGTTCAAACCAACTCCATTTAAATCGTTGCTAGCTGCATTATCTCAAATCACAGCATATTGCCATGTCACATTCATGCATCATATTGTTGCGTTGCATTGATTGTGTTCTTGTCCTATTTGTCGGTGTTTGTCCCCTCTCAGTAGACGTTGTTCCGACGATGTGATCGATGACACTGATGAAGACACGATACTATCTTCAGAAGTGCCAGGCAAGCAAAACCCCATTGAGCATACCGATACAATCCCACTCTCTCGCTCTTGCTCTCTTTTAGTGCATTAGGACAACAATGATTCAACTGCTATTTGATGCGGTAGCTAAACCCCTTTCATCTGCATGACCTGTCATTGCCATAGTAAATAGTTGAAACCCACTAGCATGAGTGGGAGTTGTTTGAGCCATGTTGTGCCTACTCATTCATGCTTTCTGGTTATGTCTGCTATTGCTTAGAGTTGTGTCAGGTCTAATTCATCGGGGATGAATTGGAATGTAGTCATTATGTCCTGATGTTGAAAGCTAAGTGTGTGAACGGGATTTGGTAAAGGTAGCGGTGAGAGGCCATGTAGGAGTACATGGTGGGTTGTCTCATTGAAACCGTCCTCAGGAACTGAGTTCTGTATTTGTGATCCATGAATAGCTACTACCACACATTGGGCTCCGGGCACTCCAAGCTCTCTCGACTTATTAATCGCCTTGATCTCTGTCCAGGAGTTGCAACTACTTTCTGGCGTTTGTAGGATATGTGTTGGAGGTCGTGCGTTGCGCTGACCCCATGGGTGGGCTACAACGTGGTAGATACACCGTCGCACAGTGTATCGAGTCGCCCGTTTGGTGTCTCGGGAACCCTGTACACATCGTTTGGGTCCGTGAGCGACACCCCGGCCGGATCTCCTTGTGGATGGAACCCAAATAGGCGATAAACCTGTACTAGAGACTTGTGTGGTTAGTCAGGTCGTGGCCGACACCCTCGCCAGGCTTCCGCTTGAAGGTTTCCGAGATACATGACGTGTATATGGCGGTAAGTGGCGAGAGCTTTGTGAAGAAGTACACCCCTGCAGGGTTATAAATGATCTATTCGAATAGCCGCGTCTGCGGTAAAGGACTCCTGGGTTGCCTGTACAGTTCATAGAGAAGTGAAAGTGGATACTCTAAAATGCGCAAGATGAGCGTGAGTGCTATGGATGGCCTTCTCGTAGCGAGACGGGAGTGGATCCATAGTGGTGTATTGATTTGGTAATATGTGGACTCATGTGCGCCACCTCAAAAGAGTTACTAGCAGTCATAGTATAGGATAGCCACTAAGTCAAAGCTGGCTTGCTGCAGTTAAATCCCACAACCCCCTTTGTTGATAATGATGCATATGTAGTTAGTTCTGATGTAAGTCTTGCTGAGTACCATTGTACTCATGTTTGCTTAATTTATGTTTTTACAGAGAGACTTCAGTCTCACTAGTAGTTCCGCGTGGACTTTGACGTTTAGCTTGTTACCTCAGCTACGATCGTGTACCCTTGGGAGGGTCTTGTAGAATGTCAGGCTTGATAGCCTTCTTCCTTTTTTCAGATGTCTGTACTCGGACATGTTTATGCTTCAGTTGCCTATATGCTCTGTATGTTGGGTCATGAGACCCACTACTTGTAATAAATGCTATGATGGCTCTTCTAGGCCTTTATCTATATGAGTTGTTGAGTTACGTTGTGATGCCATGTTGTACAGCACATACTTGCATGTTATGCGTATGTGTAATGTGTATTGCTATGTGTGGGATCTGACACCTAGTTGTTTACCCTTGGTAGCCTATCTTATGGGGAAATGCCTCCTAGTGCTTCCACTGAGCCTTGGTAGCTTGCTACTACTCCGGAACACTTAGGCTAGCCGGCATGTGTCCTTCTTCGTTCATATGTCTGTCCCTTCGGGGAAATGTCACGCGTTGTTCCTTTAAGTCCTTGTAGCTTGCTACGACTTGGGTTCATACGTTGATGACCGACACGTTCGTTGTCGGGTCATGTATGCCTATCTCTGTAATTAAGCGCCACTTTTGGTTCACAACTAGTCATGTCAGCCCGGGTTCTTTGTCATATGGATGCTAGCGACACTATCATATACGTGAGCCAAAATGCACAAACGGTCCCGGGCCAGGTAAGGTGGCACCCGTGGGGATACCGTGCGTGAGGCCGCAAAGTGATATGATGTGTTACATGCTAGATCGGTGTGACTTAGGATCGGGGTCCTGACACCTTTGGTATCAGAGCCTGACTGCCTATAGGATTACAAAGCCAAACTGGTCGAAGTCGAGTCTAGAAATTCTTTAGTTATATAAGGGAATTGATTGTCGAAGGGAACGTAAGGCTCTTTTTACTCCTTTACCCTATGACCTTCTGATCTGCGTCGTCCTCTTCTTCTATGAGGATTAAGAACTAGGCTTCTCATCAATTTATCAGGATCACATTAATGGTGGATTCAACTCTCAGTTCAGTTTCAAGTACTTCCGTGTGTTAAACTATTGATCTCGAAACCTTGACATTATGATGTTGAGTGGTTATGCTACCTTTTGCATGAGTCTTAAAAATCCTTTTTGAGCAATTACAGTCGTTATGTTATCCGAGTCATCCCAGGTTTCTAAACAATCTGATGCATTTGCAAATCTTTCCTCCCTATTCTTAATGTCCTTTTAGGCCAGATTAACCACACTAGTCGGTGTGTTGAGGTACTCCATTGCCTTGACATATATGTTGGAACTATTATTATGACCTTAGGCGTCTTAGAGAATCACCCAGTAATCTAGCAATGCTTTATATTCCCAGTGTGATGATTCTGGCCATCATTCTCGAAAGCATCCCATGATGCCATTTAGTTAGTAGGCATTCTATTCCTGGGTTCTTGAACCCAAGATCTGCTATACTTACCTTGTGTTGATAGAGTTTGCTCGTTCCTTTAGGATATTAGTAACCTTTGTGATAGTCTTCGAGGTCCGTGGTGTATCATTATTCCAACACCATGAACCATCATGGCAGAAGTTCTTTTGAACCAAAAGATCACAACTAGAGTGCTCTTGATGAGTTCTTCATTCTACATTGTGACTCTGCCAATTCTACCTTTCTGCATGGGTTATCCGGAAGAAATATGTTGAACTAGTTCGACATGCTAATCTATGCACCCACGACTCAGAAAGTTTTATGTTCCTTGAGTTGTTTCCCTTTAGTTGTATTCCGGCCTTCATGTATCAGTTGATAGTCAAGGATATGTGTGCATTCGTATTCATCGATGCCTATTACTTTTGTGGTCCGTCAAGCCATTCTATTTTGGAATGACTAGGAGAAACAAACTCCAATACCTTATCCATATCCCTGGGATTGGGTCAAAGCAGTTGTATTCCGCATATCAAAATTCCAATCCAGCTTCTAATATGTTCTACCCTGGAGTATTGCCCCCTTTATGTCAAGATCATCATGATAATTGCACCATCTCTTATGGATTCTTGATGTAGTGATACTTCTCACCATTATTACTCATTGCTCGGTCTCCGTGTTATTGTAACCGGAATACTGACAAGTGAATCATGATGTGTGAAATCAATACTCCTAGCAACTCCGTAGCTTGGTAGTTAATGGATGAAAATTTCATTTCTTAGCGTGTTGGTTATTGAATCATCATTCTAGGATTGATCGTGCTACCTAGTCCATATTTCTTGTTGCACCCTTCGATCAATGAGTTAAGATTGTGTCGATCTCTCGCTCTGTGATCATATCGTCTTGCCCTGAAAAGCAAGATTGTTCTCGAGCTTCATAACATATCGGTGGTTCATGATTTTCTAAATATCTTCTCGGAAGTTTTGCCAGGTTGTTGCCTAACCGTTATGTTGAGCTCGTGATCAAGTTGGTTTACCTATAAACCACCCCTTCTCCAAGAATCTGTGTTGGATACCCTGAACTAGTTGGTTAAGCTAAACAACAATTTGGAGAGTTGGAAGATAAAAGCTTGATCTATCATAGTTCATTTCGAGGGGATATCTTTTGTGTGTGGGTGTGTTGAAGAAGGGTGATATTTTAATCAATTGATCTTTGTGTTCAGTTGTTGGACATATCGTTTTATCCAACCTTTAATTTGAGTATGGGTTATAATCAAATCAAATCGGAACCAACGATGTTCGTAATGTTGTCTTACTCGTGGTTGATCCCTCAAGCATACACCGTTACATCTATTGGTCTAACCAATGCTATCACTTTGTTCACATAGTTATGGAATTCCACCTATATGGAAATCTCGATAAATTGTTGTTGAGCACATTGACAACATTTTCATCTTGTATGTGATTCATGTTGAACATTTAAGTTAGTGTTGGAAACTTTGTAGGCGTTGCCTTCGTGTCCCGTTCACAAGTTATATGTTTGGATGAGAGAAGTGAGTTCCCCTAATTCACGTGTAACTGATGTAAGTTGCCACTGTGAATTTGAGAAAGTTTGTTTTGTTTCCTCTGTAATCATCCTAAGTCAGTTATGCATGTGCAAATGTATATTATGGTTTGGTAGATTAATTACCTCCACTCCATATGTATTCCCTAGCACATCAAGCCACTAATTGATTTGTTCAAGGAAAATGAGTTTGTTGTGCTAATACTAGTTCATGCACAAGAATTCGTTATCCTCAATGATGGTTCCCCACCAGAACTCGGTAGTGTTTTGTTGTAAGACTCACATGTGTTCATGCTTGTCTAGGACAGTGTGTTCACATGTGTGTAGCAGAACTAGCTCATGTTTTGGAGCTTGCTATCGTAGTTCATTTCTCGAGAATCTCGCAACGTCATCTCATCGATTTGTGTTGCAACCTTTCTTTTTCAAACATGCTAAGTCTGGATATCCTGAAACCAATCGGATCTGAATCTCAGGCAGATATGATGGTTGGAACATTCCCAACATTTGCATTTCGTTCCCAGCTTGCACCCACCATTGTGCCAATTTCCCATGGGATTCCCTTCACTCATCATCAGCAATGTCCAAGTCACCAAAACCCTCATCGAGGGTGGTGCAGGGCTCAATGTTCTCTCCGTCGACATGTTTGACCGTCTCCAAGTGCCATATGACCAGCTGCAGCCCACCAAGCCTTTCTCGGGAGTGACCAACAGCTCCACCACCCCAATAGGGCAGATTCGCCTCCCGGTTACCTTCGGCTAGCGCGACAACTACCACACCGAGCTCATCAACTTCGACGTTGCTCACATCCGCCTCCCATACGACGCCATTCTTGCGTATCTGGCCCTAGCCAAGTTCATGGCAGTGACTCACCATGGCTACAATGTCATCAAGATGCCAGGGAGCCGCGACATCATCACTATCGCATGCGAGGAAAAGGACGCGGTGTGCTCCCTTGAGCATGCCTACCAGGCCCCAGCGGTCGAGGACCCAGACTACGAAGGCACCATCTACCCCCCTGAAGCCGTCCCCAAGAAAAGAAGCAGTTGCTCGCCCTGGAGCCTCAAAAGGAAGCAGCACCCGACGGCCGCGCCTCAAGATCCGTGCCCATGAACGGGGCGCCTTCCTCCCTCGCATAGGAAGGCACGCCCGGTGCCCCTCTCCGGTTGGGCTTGGGGGCTCTCCTGTGGAGGGCCTCCGACATGGCCAATGTCACAAGGGAGGCGCTTGGGCACCATGTGGAGGCGTGCTTCACCGCACACTTCCCCCACGAGAGCACAAGGTGCGAAGCACCAAGTGCTCAGGAGTTCATCGACCAGACCATCGAAGACATACAGGTACCAAGAGCAATGCGAGGAGAGCGTCGCCCCACACCACCAAGTGCAGTCACCGCCCCTGGCTCGGGCGACAGGCTGCGCGTCTGCGTCAACATCCCAGGACTCAGCAGAGTCACGTCTCAGGAGCTCTACTGGTCGTCTCAGGCAGGCCGGTGCGAGGGCCCTCCTCACAGCTACGTCTGCATGCCCTTCGGTTTGCCGAACCAGGCAGCCCAGCACTAGTGCTGGATGCGAGACGTCCTGGCAGATCGCGAGGCCAGGCATCAGGAGATCCTGGCGGAGGTGGCGATGGCTCTTCACGAGCTTTCGGAACCTCAAGAGCCTCGTGAGGTCCCAGAGTCAGGCGGCTCATAAGGAGCGACATCTGTTGCGAGCGTCTTCAGCTACATCAGCATCTCTCCAGCAATGGTGCCAGGTGAATTTGTTTTAGTTTGTTCAGCTGGGGGTGCCCCTCGGGCTGCATCATCCCCAAGTCACACGGGCTTGTCCCTGCGATGTGTATCCTTTTGCATCTTTAGCTTAATCTGTTGGGGGCGCCCCTCGGGCTGCATCATCCCGAGGCCGCATGGGTTCGACCCTATGGCATGTATCGCTCTCGCATTACATGAACTAGTTTGTCTCTTTCCGTGAGTTGCTTGATGCTTATTATATGCATGTCCGGTACTTCGATACCATGAACGGCGTGCGCCCCGGCAAGACCACCCACGACCGCCTCATGATTAAGGACTGGCACGGCGTCTGTGCTCGGGTCCATCCCTGTAGCGTCGCTACACCCAAGAGGCTGAGCTCTGGCTCGCGGGCCAGCTCCCATGTACGTCACCTCTTGTGGCCCTTGGTGCCTTGTTCTCGCATGAGCTAATTGCGGACGGATGAGCCAGGGCGCGCATCTCGGTGCCCCGCCACCATGGGAGCCGTGCGCCGATTGTCTTTCTTTAGGATTTTTCGCATGAGAAGTCTGGACACGGCGTTTGTGCTCTGGTCCATCCCTGCAACGTCGATAAACCTAATGACTGAGCTCTGTCTATGGGCCGGCCCCGTTCACGTCACCACCTGGGGTCGTTGGTGTCTGGCCTTCTCATGTGATCGCCTCAGGATATTCATTCGGCACAGGTTGCCTAACCATCTCGCAGGATCACCACAGCTGTCAAGGATCAAATTCATGCGCAACCCGCCTTGAGGTAGGGCCTCGTGAGTCCCGCGGTGGCCCACGGGTGCCCGGACACACCTCGTCTAGCCCTGCCGTGCAAGCCACATGTCAGGGCGGGGCTGTACACGCCCTGGGGGCTCCACTTAGAGGGAGCCCTCATCGACGCACCAGTGGAAGCACCATGCTTCGCGCTGGCAGTCGACACGGTCGAGGAGCGGCTATGCCTGTGCAAGTGCGGAAGCGCTATGCTCCACGCTGGTGATAAACAACTAAGGGCGGACCCTTGGCCGTATCAACCTCAGGGAGCCATCAGGCTCGGTGCCTAGCCTCGTCGCAACACTTTCCCCTCATGAGAGTCGCGCGAGGGGGTTGGGCACGGGGGCTACGCTCAGGTCACGCCTAGCGTACGCCCCTACCAGGACAGGTATGGAGGTCGGTTCGTACGTCAAGGAGGACTCCTGAGCATCACGACTCAAGAGCCTAACTGGCTACGTACCCCCTCACCCCATGGCCTCATCCTAGCGATCCGGACGAGCCAGCGGTGGCCTAGGTATGCACGGGGGCGGGCTCTGCTAACGCGGAACACTAAGGCCTAGTTTTGTGTTCCCTTCTCGAGGGATGTTTGTACGTCAAGGAGGAGTCCTAAGCATCGCGACTCAGGAGTCTAACTGGCCACGTAGCCCTTGACCCCATGGCCTCGTCTTGGCAATCCGGATGAGCCAGCAGCGGCTGAGGTATGGGCGGGGCCGGGCTCTACCGACGCAGAACACTAAGGCCTAGTTTCGCGTTCTCTTCTCGAGGAATGTTCGTGCGTCAAGGAGGAATCCTGAGCATCGCGACTCAGGAGCCTAACTCGTCATGTAGCCCCTCACTCCTTGGCCTCGTCCTGGCGATCTGGATGAGCTAGCCGTGGTTGAGGTATGCGCGGGGTCGGGCTCTGCCGATGCAGAACACTAAAGCAAGCGGGAAGGAAATTGTGAAATCCTAGTAATTATTACAAAACATATTGTTCTTTGAATACCAAACATAAGTTTTAATGCCTCCACGAGGCACGATGCATGTTGCAGGAAATAAAAGTGGAGGGAGGCGTTGCTGGCAAGTCTCCACTTCAGCCTTGGGCGTTGCCGTCGCCCGCGAGGAGTGCCCCCTCGACGTCGGCATCGCCGTCGGCCGTAGTTTCAGGGTCGATGGCATCACCAGCAGGAGGCGCAGGATCGATGGCAAGAAACTTCTCCAGCAGGGCGTCCACCCGGTCCTTCACGGCTTCGGCAGCGGCTGCGCAGCGCTCTTCGTCCACAGGCTCAAGAAGAGCTCCAAGATCGGTGCTCGGGTCACGAAGATGGAGGTGGCTGAAGATGCGCGTCAAGGATGAAGCAGAAAGCGCACGGGCCTCCCCTCCACCATGGGGCCGATCCCATTAACAATGCCCTCGAGCGCCGTGACAAGCTGAGGGAGTAGCTCGGCAGGGCCTTCTTCGTCGATCGCCAACGGCTCCTTTAGGCCCTTCCCGTAGAGCTCTTGTAGTGCCTTGCGGGACTTCTGCTCAAGGGATTTGAAGGCCGCACGGTCTTCAACAAGAACCTTCGCCTTGGATTCTAGCCGGGCCTTCTCCGCCTCCACTTCCTCCTTCGGCTTCTCCAGGTGGCCGCGCTCCGTGGCCTGCTCCCGCTCCGACTGCTCCAGCTCGGTGTCGCGACCAGCGGCCGCATCCTCCCGGGCCTTCAGCTCCTCCTCCCGCACCCCGCGCTGACGGGCCTCGGCGGCTCGCTCGTTGCGCAGGGTCTCCAGCTCGGCCTCCAGCGCCAGGCAGCGCTCCTCCACACCCTTGGCGTCCTTCAGTGCCACGTCGCGGGCTGCCACGGCCAGGCTGGCAGCCAGCTCGGCCTCCTTGGAGGCTGTAATGGCCTGGCTCCATGCCGCCCGGACAACTGCGTCCGACCACAGCCACCCCGAAATTAACTCCAGGCGCCCCGACACCAGGCGACGATCGAGGCCTTGGAGGTCATCGCGAAGCTGGGTCAGCACGGAAAGGGCCCCCTCCAGAGCATCGGGCGAAGCAGGAAGATCGCGACTCGGTGACATGATGGATGGAAGAGGAGGCGGCACCGGTGCCAAGACCTGCAGGATGGCCGCAGTAGAAGAGGCAGGGGGCTCCTGAGCTCTCGGAGCCCCGGTGGACGAGCTAGGGGCAGGCACCTCCGGAGCCGGCTTGGCCATGGGGATTGCCTTCTCCTTAGGACGGGCCTCTGTATCTCGTGAGGATGATCCGGCCGCTGAGGTGTGGGAACCGTCCTTCTACTCTGGAGCTGACGCGGCCGTGGCAGGCTGCTGGGGCTCAGGGTCGCCGTTGACTCCCTCTTCTTCTTCACCGCCGACGCTGGCCTGACGGCATAAGGGAGAAGCATCAAGAAGCAGCAGAAAAGACAGGAACAAAAACCAGGGCAGAACACTTACTGGTACACGGCAGTGTACTCCCTCGTCCTCTTCTGAAGCACGAAGCCCGAAAGCTTCATGGCATGGGGCGCTGATGCCCGAGCCCCAGGAGCAGATAGGGGCACAGCGGCCGGGCCCGCAGTGGTGCCGGCCGGCGACAAAGCAGAAGCACCACCCTAGGGGATCAGCACCGACCTGCCCTTCTTCGGGGCCCCTAGCTTCAGCTTCTTGGAAGGGGTGCCCCTAGACCTCGTGGTAACCCCGGCGGAGCACGGCGACTCCCTGACTGGTTGCTCGCCATCGTCATCATCGTCGGAAAGGACGCGGAGGATATCAGTCTGGCGTGGGGGAGAGGTCTCCCCCACGCCTTCCCGGATCGCCTCCGAGTCTGCATTCTCCTCCTCATCGGGCCCGCTGGAGGACACCATTACTGAGGAGCCCAGCGGGCCAAGAAGGCACAAGAGGCACGAGCCCCCGCTCGTCGAAGACAGGCATGGCGTCGGCAACTTTCTCCCCATCCGAGCGGCGGTACAACGGAAGATGAGAGTCCGGGGGGCACCCCTGATCCTTCCCGAGTAGGGCACACACGACATTGTCCAGCTCCTCCTTGGACAAGTCATCTGGGCACAAGCGGAGGTCATCGTCTACGCCCTTGAGCTTCCATAGGGGGCGCGAATGCGCCTGGAGCGGAGCTAGGCACTGCGTTAGGAATTCCTTGACCATCATGACCCCCATCAGCTTCTCCGCCTTTGGCTCATCGGTCTTCAGGTCTGCCGCCATCTTCTCCAGCAACAGCTCCGCCCTGGGATCAGTGATCTTCTCATGAGCCCACCCTTCTAGGGGCGTCGGCTGCGAGGTCGGTAGCTCCAGCCGGGGTGGGAGCACTTGGCGTCCATGAAGCTCCACTTGTTTATGAAGTCCTCCACCTTCTTCCCCGTCCAAGAAATTGCATTGCTGCCATTGGCAGCAATGAAGCAGGCGCATCCCGAGCACTAGCTGCCATTGATCCGAAGGTAGAAGAAGTGGCGGAGGAGCGCAACGGAAGGCATCACCCCCAGAAACGCCTCGCAATAGAAAGCAAAGATCGACAGAAGGAGGACAGAGTTGGGATGAAGATGGAGGGTGTGGAGCTTGTAGTGGCGAAGAACGATGTAGAAGAAATCATAGAAAGGAGGAACCAACCCGGCATAGACGTTGTGCGAGAAGAAGGGGTAGAAAGTGTCGTCCAAGGTTTCCGGCTCGACAGAGCCAACCTGGAGCGTTGTCTTCCCCCATTCGTTGCTACTATCGGCTGACAGTTGGAACGCGGTGGCGAGGTGCTTCTCCTCGGTGATGGAGGACGCGCCCAAGGCTGGCTCGATCCAGGGAGCCTGATGCCCGGCCATGGCGGAGGATTTCGGCTTGTCAGGAGCCATTGGTCGCAGGCTTGGAAGAGGTTCAGCGGATCTGGAACTTTTCTGAGTGAGAGGAGAAGGGGATCTGGAGCAAAGCGAAGGAGGGGCAATGACGACTGCGCAACAGATGACGGCCTTTTGTCAGCCAGGAGCGGTTGCCGACATAGCGTGGGGAAGCAGAGATGCCCACGTCCAATCAATCGCCACGCGTTGATCAAGGCCGGAGGCGATTGGGGCCCGCGGTGCTCCGCACTTGCCCCCTTGGCTTTGCCTCCAAGCCAAGTTCGAGCGCGCCCTGGGCCTGGGGGCTACTGTCGGCGTCCTGGGAATGGGGGTACCCAGACTTGCCTGCCTGCGGTCCGTGACATGGCTCCATTGGCGGCTTGGTACGGCTCAGCTTCAGCAACCACAGCTCAAGACCCTCACGAGGGGCCAAGCCTCGTGAGGCAGACGACGGCAAGACCTCCCTGGGGGCAACCTCTCTAGGCTGGCTCCCGAGGAGCGGAGAGATCTATGCAAGGCGCACCTCGTGAGGTTCACATGACATGAGCCATGACGACCAAGGCCAGGCGGGCGCCAGCGGGTGCAGTGTACCAGTTTCCCCTTTGGTTCTAAGGGGGCAAGCGCAGGCGCGGAGTCCCAAGGAATCGAGCAAAGGTTTCCATATCGGTGCAACAAGACCAAGGACCGCCAGGACGGCAGGATGGAGGTCACCCTGGAGCCCGATGTGGCGTCACCACCAGAGCCTTTGGCAGGCAAAGACCGCTTTTGTCAGGATAGCTCGTACTAGTTGTTCCCCTTCAAATTTGGCTATTGTAGGATCCCTTCCCGCCTACATTTGGGAAGAGGACCAAGGCCACTATAAATAGGACCTAGTCACCACCATGGAAGGGATCGGATCCATTCCACCCTGACCATACCACAAGCTCATCCGAGCCCAAGAACGCCTCTCCTCCTGAGGCGGTTCATCCATTGTACTAGTTCATCCTCAGCTCCACGAGGCAATCCACCACACACACTGGAGTAGGGTATTACACCGCAAGGTGGCCCGAACCAGTATAAACCCATGTGTTTCTTGTTCCTTGAGTTCGTCGAGCTAGGCCATGGAATCATAGGGTGAGCGCGCTGGGGAGAGAGTGTTCTTCGTGCGCACCCCAGAGTTCGAACCTCTCTAGGGTCTGCGGAACTTTGAATCCAACAAAAAGCATTGGATTGTAGAAACAACTGACTAATTCTAAGCTCAAATGCAAAGGAATTATGAATTCCAAATCAAGGGATCAAAAGCAAACACTCTGATTAAGGATGGATAAGTTGAGTAGTCTTAGGGGTATAATTGTTGACAATTTGATTGGGTTGAGATCCAGCTCATTTTTAAAATAACATCTGAGTCAGAAGGATGAAATCTAGGATCTGATTGAGGATTATGAGCATTCGCAATATATTAAATCAAGGGACTCAAAATGATAGTGACAAAGGAAGTCAACGGAGATTACTAGAATTATGGAATTAACCATAATGTAAGTAAGCAAGCAAGAATCTCAAGAGCAACAGGTTGCTGATGATTGTTGAAAGATCGAATGGTAATTCGAAGACTTTTGTGAAACACATGAACAACCGAGGATGAAAGAATCCTCGCTAAGTATGAGGTATTATTCGTAGGGGTATTTGTGCGGCAAAGATTTATAACGTTGTGGCACGAGTGATTCGTAAGAAGTCGCAGAATAATTCGATGTATCTTGTAGTAACAAGAACAGTTGGGAATAAAACTAAATATGACGGGTGTAAGTAATTATCCATAGGGAAATAACGGTGGTAGGCAATTTCCAAAGCGACCGGTACAAAATCTCAAGAGAACATCAGAGAGTATCTTCTAAATCTTCTAGGGCAGCACGCAATCATCTGTGAAGGGGCTCTCCGAGGGAAAGTATTTTCAAGAACCTAAAGTTAGATTTTAGCAAAATCATTTAACCCGAAATGAGAGATCAGAGTCCCAGTGTATAGACGAGGAATAAAAGATCTTAATGCCACCCAATGGCGACATGGGCCTGTAAGCCACACAGCCATGTTAGTAAAAGTTTTCCAATGACTAGACTCAACTTCGGCCAAGGAGTTGGAAAGGGGGGGTACCTATAGGCAATCAACTATGATACCAACTTGTGACGCCCCCGATAGGACAGTACACTAATCATGCACGCAAATGTGTATGACCAAGATCAGGGACTCATGGGTAGATATCACAGCACAACTCTAGACACAAATTAAAGATCATACAAGCTAGGGGCCTCGAGGGCTCGAATACATAAGCTCGATCATAAACGAGTCAGCAGAAGCAACAATATCTGAGTACAAACATAAGTTAAACAAGGTGCCATAAGATTGCTAGCACAAACATGGATACATATCAAAGAGGCACAGGCCTCCTTCCTGGGATCCTCCTAAACTACTCCTGGTCGTCGGCAGACTCCACGTAGTAGTAGGCTCCGGCGGGGTAGTAGTAGTCGTCAGCAGTGGCATCTGGCTCCTGGCCTCCACCATCTGGTTGCATCATCCGAGAAGAAGGGAAAAAGAGGGAAAACGGGGAGCAAAGCAACCATGAGTACTCATCCAAAGTACTCACAAGCAAGGATCAACACTACATATGCAATGGTATCTATATAATAGGGGTAATATATGTGGACTATACAGTAGAATGCCAGAATATCAGGGGGGAAGCTAGTCCTATCGAAGACTACGCTTCTAGCAGCCTCCATCTTGCAACAGTAGAAGAGAGTAGCTAGAATAGTAACAAGTATCAAAGCTTCTGGCGGCCTCCGTCTTGCAGCAGGAGAAGAGAGTAGCTAGAAATCTCACCAAGTAACATCATACAGCATAATCCTACCCGGTAATCCTCCCCTCGTCGCCCTGTGGGAAAGCGATCACTGGGTTGTATCTGGCACTTGAAAGGGTGTCTTTTATTAAGTATCTGGTTCTAGTTGTCATGAGGTTGGAATACAACTCCGGGTCGTCCTGTTACCGTGGACACGGCTATTCGAATAGATTACTTCCCTGCATGGATGCACCACATAACCCGACACGCTAGATCCCTCTGGCCGGACACACTTTCCTGGGTCATGCCCAGCCTCGAAAGATCAACACGTCATAGCCCTACCTAGGCCCGACAGAGAGGTTAGCACGCCGGTCTAAATCGTAAGCGTGTAGGGGTCTTGGGCCCATCGCCCATTCCGCTCCTGCACGTTGTGAGGGCGGCCGGTGAGCAGACCTATCAACCTCCATGTAAAAGGAAGTTGCGGTGCGCGGTCCAACCCAGCGCGCGCCGCTTAGTCGCCGACGTCCGGAATGCTTCAGCTGATACTACGATACCGGTTGCCCATATCTTGTCCCGCATGGCAGTTAGTGTGTATAAGGCCAACGACCCAACTCAGATCAAATATCCAAACTCGTTAAGTGTGTTATTATGACTTAACCGTGGACAACGACCAGGGACCAGGCCACCTCTCGACTGGGTGTCTCAACCTGCCATGTCGCTCCGCCACCAAGATTCACATAAAGGGCCATCGGGGAAAATGCCCTTTCAGCCCCCAATCCGTGAATCACTCACGGGTACTCTATGAGCTGACCCGACTTTAGTCACGACATGTATCAGGCATAGAGTGTATGTAGTACATACCCGTGATCACCTCCCGAAGTGATCACGGCCCGATAGTATAGCATAGCAGATGGACAAGAATGTAGGGCCACTGATGGAATACTAGCATACTATACTAGGCATTTTGGATAGCAGGTAAAGGTATCAATAGTTGTAGCAACAATGACAGGCCATGCAATAGAATAGGAGCTATCGAACCAACAACAGTAGCAAACCTAATGCAAGAATAGGACAGAAGAGAGTGGGCGATATCTGGTTGATCAAGGGGGGTTTGCTTGCCTGGAAGCTTGGCAGAGAAGGACGGGTCATCAACACCGTAGTCGATTGGGGCAGCAGCAGAGGCGTCAGTCTCGAAGTCTACCGGGGAGAAGAGGGGGAAGAAACAATAAATACAATGCAAACAGATGCATGATGATGCATGACATGGCAATAAACGGTGCTAGGTGTGACCTAACGCGGTACTAGGCGATACTGGCGAAGGGGGGAAACATCCGGGAAACCATTCCCGGTGTTAGGCATTTTCGGGCATATGGAACTGATGCGGACGGTTGCATGTTAACTATGCTAGGGACGTGTGGCACATGAACGGCCTACGTATTCGGATTCGTCTCATCGTTCTGAGCGAGTTATAGATTATTTTATATTAATTTTCAAAGTTTCAAATGATTTTCTAATTTTTGGATTTAATTTAATTTGAAATTAAATTAATATTTAAATGTTATGGTTACACAGGAAGTGTACCCAGCCATATGCAACAAAGGCTCACACGGGGCCCAGTTGACTTGGTCAACTGCCCAGTCAGCAGAGGCTGACTGGTGGGCCAGGGCTGAGTCAGCAGCCTAGTCAGCAGACCAGCGGGCCCCACTGGTCAGTGAGAGAGTTTAATAACAGGTTTTTTACTTAAACTAATTAGCTAGTGGGCCCGACGTGTCAGTGGCTATTAACTTAACAGTTTAATCTAGCCATTTTATTTAGTGGTGGGGGCCGCGTGTCATTGACACTGGGTTGTTAGATTAGTTAAATAGATTAGTTACGTTTAGGTTAATTAGGGAGGGTCCACATGTCAATGCATGTTTACATGTTCGGGTTAGTGCTGAAATAGGGGTTAGTCGCACGCCATGTCAGCATGTTAATGGCGGTGAGGCCGAGCTTGCTGGCGACGACCGCGCGCTTGGTTCCGGTGATGGTTTGCGATGCGGCTGGGGCTATAGGTGCGTCGCGAGGAGGCGCATCGTATGGTGGCTGCGGGATGGCCAGCGGCAGGAGGCCGAGGCACTGGGGAGGCGTGCAGGGGGCACCACAGGCGACAGCAGCTGGAGACGGGCTACGGGCAGGGGCCGGCGAGCACGTGTGCGGCAGCGTCCACGGCCTCCCGCAGCTGCAGATAAGCAGGGACAAGGCGGGGCGCAGGCGGCGCGACTGGTCGGGCACGTCGGTTGCTCCCGATCTAGATCCACTCGGGGCGGGGTGTGAAGATGAGAGGGATCGAGGGAGGAGTGGGGGCTATGGGCTAGGGTTTCCCGTCGGTGGGGGGTTATGGGGAGTGAGGGGCCGGTTGGGCTGGCGGCTGGGCCTTGGCCCAGTTGGCCAGGGGGGAGGGGGTCTTTTGTTTATTTTGTTTGTTTCTGTTTTTTTCTATTTTATTTCTGTTGCACTTTAACGATAATCCACGTTTGTAAAATGTGTGGCTGGTATCCATATTTAGTATGCAATATACCTCGCTGCCATAAAAAGTTTGGGAGTGGTTTGAAGTTGTTTGTATTTTGATTAAAAAGGAAAGTACTTAAATGGGGTTGTTTTGGTACTGTTTTCATATCCAGGGCCATTTTAAACATCTCTAAAATGTTGGTTAAGGCATGACTATTATCTAGTGAATATTTTCAACCCATTGAACATTTTTTTTGACATTTGAAATTTTTTACCGTTTGACTTTATTTTGAATTTTGAATTCAGACGGGATTGAATCATCGTGAGGTTAACAACGATAATCGAGGTGATGTGGCATCATTAGCAAAGGTTCACTGTAGTTTGATTATCTGGACATCACATGACACCATCTTGTATATTTCCTTGTCATTGCACTTGATAACCCTGAGCCATTTTGCGTTACTTACCCATCGAGACTAGCGAGTTGAGAATTGTCGGGCCACGCTATATTGTGCACCTTAGTGATACGCCTACTCCGCATACCTACATTGAGTGTGCAAACATCTTGATATCATCATTGTGCCATAAGTCTGTCCCGCACATATCTTACATACTTATCTCATATCATACTTGGCTCGAGCATCAAGCATAGAAAAGAAAAAAAGGAGAAAAAGAAAAGGCTTTTAAGCAAAAAAAAAACGAAGAAATAAGGATCTTGTAAGCAATAGCATTGTGCCATTTGCATAAGTTGCATCATATCGGATCATACATACATAGCATAAATGGATTGAAGACGGCACATTACTCTCATAGGTTGGTGCACAAGTGTATCTAGCCCATTTGAGCAATCGAGATATTGTTTCTCTTGTATCCGTGCAACAAGAGCATTTTCCGTGGTCACACATTTTCCGCTCATGCCTAGGTTGTACGGATCCCACTTGTCTTTCGTGTGTGCGCTTCCAAATGTTACCCTAGGCTTTGATCTATTTGCTTTACTTGCATTTTTGTGAACCTTCTCAACATTTTTGATATCTTGACTAACATTTGCTTGAAATTTTGTGCCACCTATCCTAACCAAGCTCCTCCATAAGCTTTACTTGTGTAGGTGGGAGAAACAAACCTGGTACCAATTCCCCTATTGTAGCATCACATTAAGTGATACTCGATACATTTTCAATCTTAGGAAAAGGTAACTTTGGTATTGTCCTCTCATTTTCGAACTCACCCATCTACTACATGATGGATAGACAAAGCACATCATCTTCGGTCTTTGACCGCATCGAGCAGCTCGCCAGCGCCATACGACACTCCGAAGCAAGGAAAAGAGACTACATCAACGACATGTTGGAAACACACATGGAGGAGTTCCGACAAGTGTTGGCCGACTAGAAGTATTCTTCCCCTAAGTCATCTTCACGATGGCGACACTCAACTCGCAAGTCTTCGGAGCGCACAAACGATGCAAGCACAATTCGTCCACGTCCTCATCTTCATGATGACGAAGAACGCCATCACCTACGAGCTTAGGCATGGCAACGACAACAGCAAGATGATGACACTCGAGAGGAGTACTTCAACAAGTCTCCACAAGCTCTACATCAAGCTACGGCCAACCTTCATGAGCACAAGAGAAGACCGCGAGATGAGCATCACCAAGAAGGAGATACGGCTACCACCACCACTTCGGCACCTTCGCCAAGTGTCATCAAGGCATCCTCGCCTTAGGACGTACGACATCTTTGCCTACATCATGAGAGTACGCCTACATCAACAACCTCAACTCCAAGGCGATCCACTTCAAGCGAGGGTGACCCTTCCATCTTTGGAAGCCCCACAAGGAAGATGGCCGAGAATGGCAATTTCCCTTCAGTCATGGAGGTGAGCTATGAGGTGCCACATCATATAGACCTCCTACAAGGCGACGGTGACAAGACGGTCGAGCATGGGCCATCCCATTCGACCAAGGCGACGAGCATGAACTTCTTCAACAACATGAAGACGATGCCCCTATATGACTCCTACTCCGTGTCAAGCTATGAGAGCGCACATGAGACCTTCTCTTTGATCTCAAAGGAGAGTGGTGATTTTCCATCTCCTACGGCATTCATCTTTGGAGGCGTTATGGATGAGGCGGTGAAAGGAGTGAGTATGGAGACATTTCCACCTTCATCTCCCCAACACCCACATATGAAGAGATGATCCAATTGCCATGTGAAGAGAGCCACAACCCCATGAGTGAGATGAGTGCCTCCACCATATATGACACTGAGCGCATTTCCTATGAGCGGATGAGTGTGACCACCACTAGCCTCACACGCGAGAGAATGCCACACATCCTATGTGAGGTTGAGAGCCATTTGAGTGAATCCACCAACCATATTACTGAGCGCATCCTAGAAGGAGTGAGTGAGCCACAACACTTGGTGAGTGAGGTAGTTGAATGGGCATGTGAGTACACTATGATTACTAACGACTTATCCTCTACTCCTATTGTGTTTGCGTCTTTCGTGATAGATATCCTACAAGACGATGCGCCAATCCTCGACGAGTCCATACCTCCAATGGACAACATGAAGGCCATGGTGGAAGATGATGCACCACCCACATGGTTCCATCAAGATGAAGATGACTATGACTTGGTCTTCGACACCTCACCTACACCACATGAGCGACGCTCCAAAGGTAACATAGGTGATGGTGCTTCACTTGTCCCACTAGTGAGCTATCTTCACAATGATTGCTTGCATGATGTCGATCGACCTATTACCATGCTTCCTACTAGTGAAACTTCCTCATGTCATGACTTACCAGTATATGATGAATATGATGATGAGCATGTCGAGTTGCCTAGTAGTGATGCTACGCTACATAGGATATCATGTGAAAATTCTTTTGGTCACATCATGTTTAACAATCCTTTAAACTTGTCATATGCTATGGGTGAGATCTTGAATATTGCACCATTACAATCTCAACATAGTAACTATGCTTGCCACATTAAAATAAATCTCATTTGCACTTATGGCATAGATGATGAGATGATGGTTACTGTATTTTGTTGCTCTTGCGATGATATTGCCAAGCTACCTTTGCAAAATTTGTGCAATTCATACCATATGCCTTGCCATGAAAATGATTGTACATCACATGATTCCATACATTGTGTGCATCATGCCATGAATAAAATTGCTACACATGAATATGGTGATACATTCCAAATGCCATGCCATGAGAATGATTATAGATTGCATGAATGCATTAATTGTGGGCACCATACACATACCATTCATGACAATGCCATAGATATCTCTAGAGATACATTACAAAATTTGAGTCTCCATTATGCTATACATCACAACACACCTTTCATGATGGATGACATGTTCTTATATCGTGCATATCATTTATTTGAGCATTGGATATTTTGTGCTAATAAACACATGCATGTGCGCATCATAAAGGATGATGTGTACTTATACCACGCACACACAATTTTCCCTTTGCATTTGTTTTGTGTAGGTAATTATCGATACTTGTCAACTTCTCAAACCCATGAGTTGAAAAACGAGCTCTTGAGAGAAATGACTATTTGGGATACCATGGAATGTCGTTACCACCGTTCTTTTCGTGCAAGGACGTGACTATGGGCTATACACCATTTTTCATGTTATGACCAGTATATCGTGTTCACTTTCCATGTTATGCCTCCTTACATGATTTTGCCATGCAATTGTGACCCTTGCTTGCATTTACCCACTACTACAGGATGGTCCAAACGCGACAGTCTAATCAGATACCCTTTGACGAAATTGTGTACGATGCATTAATCGCAAACGGAGATGTAAAAAACCGTCAAAAAAGATGCAAAACTTTTGCGATGGCGGATACATCAAACACGATTCATAGTACAGTTGCGTGTGAAATGTGTTGCATATGGTTCACTCCAATGAATTGTTTGTGATTAGGCATAACAACAGAAATAGTTGGCCAAATGAAGGTGTGTGTGATATATGGCATACAGTTCACTCGGATGAACTATTTGTGATTAGGCAACACAACAGAAACGGTCAGCCAGATCAAGGTGCGTGCGATATACGGCATATAGTTCACTCGATGAACTGTTTGTGATTAGGCAACACAACAGAAACGGTCAGCCAGATCAAGGTGTGTGCGATATACGGCATACAGTTCACTCGAATGAACTGTTTTAAGCAGAGAGAACAGAAACTGTTGAAGTTAACAACATGTGTGTGGTACTTGTGCGATGTGATTGCATACAGAATAACAACATTATAAATACTAATAAGGACATGATTGCACAAGCAAATTAAACATCCAATTACATAGGTGCCTAGTACACACATGACATGTCCACACACCAAAGTAAACTATTACATGCATAATTAACTAGGATAAACCATCATCTGATCATCATCTACTTCTTCTTGTGACGCTTGTCACCATTGCTCCACTAGGATAAACGTAACAATATTCTTTACTGTGAATAGTGTGCTTTGTTGGCCACACGAGTATATGGATCATAGCCTTGGGTAAGCAATGTGCATGTACACGTCGTGCTAGGTTGATGTTCCTTCTATGCTAAGTTTCCATTGATAGATGGCATTTTATGAACACGCCCCATTTCCCGCCATTTCCTCAATGGTTTCCCGCCGCCACCCAATGGTATTGCGCATAAATCTAGGCGGCGCGCGATGCACCGAGGCAACAAGGACAGCATGTAGCACATCCACCTATTCCAAGCATGACGACCCACCAAAGAGCCGCCTCTGCCATCAACCTCCTAGACAAGGAAAATGAGAAGGCGCCATGGCCCATGGATGCCAAGGCGCTCCCCGGCAATGCGATGGACGATGCCGTACTGTGCGTCATCGCCAGGGTTGAGTAAACCCTTGGCGCACGGCACTTCAGCGCCGCGGATTAAGATAGGCATGTCAGCACCGAGAGGCTGCAGCTCGTTGCACAACATGATCGATGGTGCACCGCAGAGCAAGCTAGGCGTGTCCACGCCAATAGGCTGCGGTTTGCCGCACAGCGAGAGCATTGGAGCACCGTAGAGCGAGATGTGCGGCGCGCCGCATAGCAAGAGCAGATCCATCGGCACTTGCCTGCTATCGATAGGGCGTCGCAGCTGGGTACACGTCCGATCAATACCCACATTCCTCACGAAGAGTGGGCAGAGGCCATCTGCAATGTACTTGCACCAGAGGCTGGTCACACCGTACTTGCAGCGGACGCCCGCTTCACCGTTCACATGGGTCGCGTCGTTCGCCTTGTCCGCGGCATCCTCAATGCCAATGCGCTGGTCGCTAGGCTTGGCCGCCTCATTGGCCCAGGTGTCCACCTGGGCGCAGTAGAGGAACATGGTCATTGCATCCTCGAGCTGGTGATCTCCGATGAAATAGCCAACTTGGAGCTCACACATCAACGGAGGGGCAGCAAGGTTGATGTAGATTTTCACATGAGAGTTGTATTAGTGCACATTAATTATAGAAACAAATTTAAGGCCATAAGAGGAAGCTATTGCCGGTTAGTCATCAAACATGCATTGTTCCCTCTTGGAACCACAAGCCTTCTAGTGAGCTGCTCCGTTTTGTGAGGGGTGTGTGTCCAAACTTTCATCAAACAGGCCAAATTGTTTTCCACGGCATCTTGGTGGCATGCCATTATGCCAAGCAAGGTTTAATATATTTTTGATCATTTTTAAATTCTTTTGGAATTTAAATGCCATGGCACTCCATGCTTTGTGTCCAAGTCATGACACCAATATGTTTGAAAATCCCTTCCAATTTACACCACATGGAATTAACTCGCACACAAGTACACAAATATTAATTTGCAAACCGTTATGGTTAGCTGTTGCATGTATATTTAGTTCAAATTTTCATTACGGTCATTAAATGGCTAGAAAATCACTTAAATGTCTTAAAAAGGTCAAATGACCCCTAAAATTTTGCAAATTTTGACATGACAGTTGTATTAGTGCACGTCAACTATAGAAAACTTTTGAAGGCCAAGCTATCGTTGGTTCATCATCAAACATGCATTGTTCCCTCTTGGAACCATGAGTCTTCTAGTGAGTTGCTTCGTTTTGTGAGGGGTGTGTGTCCAAACTTTCATCAAACGGGCCAATTTTTTTCACAGCATCTTGGTGGCATGACATTACATCAAGTAAGGTTTCATATATTTCTACTCATTTTATAAAAAAAAGGAATTTAAATGCCATGGCACTCCATGCTTTGTGTCCAAGCCATGACACCAATATGTTTGAAAAATCATTCCAATTTACACCACATGGAATTAACTCGCACACAAGTACACAAATATTAATTTTAAAACCATTATGGTTAGTTGTTGCATGTATATTTAGTTCAAATTTGAATTATGGTCATTAAATGCCTAGAAAATCACTTAAATGTCTTAAAAAGGTCAAATGACCCCTGCAATTTTCCAAATTTTGACATGACAGTTGTATTAGTGCATGTTAACTGTTAAAAATGTATGAATGCCATAAAAGGAAGCTATCGTCGATTCATCATCAAACATGCATTATTCTCTCTCAGAACCACGAGCCTTCTAGTGAGTTGCTTTGGTTTGTGAGCAGTGTGTGTAAAAACTTTCGTCAAACAGACCAAATTTTTTTGGACAGCATCTTGGTGGCATGCCATTAGGTCAAGCTAGGTTCCATGTATTTCTGGTCATTTTTTAGTTTTTTGCAACTTAAATGCCATGGCACTCCATGCTTTGTGTCCAAGCCGTGACACCAATAGGTTTGAAATTTCTTTCCAATTTACTGCAGATGGACTTAACTCGCACACAAGTACACAAATATGAATTTTCAAACTGTTATGGTTAGCTGTTGCATGTAGGTGTAGTTCAAATTTGAATTACAGTCATTATATTGTTAGAAAATCACTTAAATGTGTTTAAAAAGGTCAAATGATCCCTGAAATTTTTCCAAATATTGACATGACAGTTGTATTAGTGCACGTTAACTGTAGAGTTTTTATTAAGGCCATAAGAGGAAGCTACCGTCGGTTCATCATCTAACATGCATTGTTCCCTCTCGGAACCACGAGCCTCCTAGTGACTTGCTCCGGTTTGTGAGGGGTGTATGTCCAAAATTTCATCAAATAGGCCAATTTTTTTACCATGGCATCTTGGTGGCATGCCATTATGTCAAGCAAGGTTTTATGTATTTCTGATCATTTTTTATTTTTTTTGGAATTTAAATGCTATGGCACTCCATGCTTTGTGTGCAAGCCGTGACACCAATATGTTTGAAAATGCCTTCCAATTTACACCACATTGAATTAACTTGCACACAAGTACACAAATATGAATTTTCAAACCGTTATGGTTAGTTGTTGTATGTATATTTAGTTCAAATTTGAATTGCGGTCATTAAATGGCTACAAAATCATTTAAATGTCTTAAAAAGGTCAACTGACCCCTGAAGTTTTCCATATTTTGACATGACAGTTATATTAGTACTCTAATTTTTGTCATACATTTAGATCACCATTCGTTGACACTATACTCCAAAATTGTCTTTCACAGCTAATACTAAATATCAACAGCATCACACATAGTTTGTTGTAGGAATCGTTTCCGATGAAAATTCGTGGGTCTATTTAAATCTTCTTCCATTAGCTTCACCGACTTCGTCTGCTCTAGTGTCGGTCACCCCCGAATCCACGAATCCCCGATCCTGATTCCCGCAACCCCTTCTTGCAAAGAATGACGCCGTGGAAATGCTCCATGAGGGACCGTACGAGGGTTGCGTCCTCCCCGAGCATCGCCGCCTGCACCGAAAGCACGGCCACATCCGCCGAGAGGATGCTACTTCTTAAGCTTGCGTTGATTTTTTTCCTTGAAGAGGAAAGGGTGATGCAGCAAAGTAGAGATAGGTATTTCCCTCAATTGAGAACCAATGTATCAATCCAGTAGGAGGCACAAGCAAGTCTCCAATCTATGCACCTGCACAAACTAACAAACACTTCCACACAAAGCGAAAAAGGGGTTATCAATCCCTTCACGGTCACGAACAAGAGTGAGATCTGATAAAAATAGATTTAAAACTAAAGTAAAAAAGCTAAATAAAGTAAACACAAGATAATTGCAGCAAGATATTTTTAGGTTTTTGGTTTTATAGATCTGAAAATATAAGATTGAAAATATACCCGGGGGCCATAGGTTTCACTAGAGGCTTCTCTCTCGAAGAAAGCATACAGTGGGTAAAAAAATTACTGTCGAGCAATTGATAGAAAAGCGCAAAGTTATGACGATATCTAAGGCAATGATCATGAATATAGGCATCACGTCTATGACAAGTAGACCGACTCCTGCCTGCATCAACTACTATTACTCCACTCATTGACCGCTATCCAGCATGCATCTAGAGTATTAAGTTAAAAAACAGAGTAACGCCTTAAGCAAGATGACATGATGTAGAGGGATAAAATCAGGCAATATGATATAAACCCATCTTTTTATCCTTAATGGAAACAACACAATATGTGCCTCGCTACCCCTACTATGTCACTGGGTGAGGACACCGCAAGATTGAACCCATCACAAAGCACCTCTCCCATTGCAAGAAAAACCAATCTAGTTGGCCAAACCAAATTGATAGGTCCAAGAGAAATACAAAGCTATATTAATCATGCATAAAAGAGTTCAGGTAAGACTCAAATAATAATCATAGATAATCTGATCATAAATCCACAATTCATCGAATCTCAACAAACACACCGCAAAAGAAGATTACATCGAATATATCTTCAAGAACATCGAGGAGAACATTGTATTGAAGATCAAAGAGAGAGAAGAAGCCATCTAGCTAATAGATATGGACCCGTAGGTATGTGGTAAACTACTCACACATCAACGGAGGGGCAGCAAGGTTGATGTAGATGCCCTCCATGATCAAATCCCCCTCCGGCGGAGTACCGAAAAATGCCCCAAGATGGGATCTCACGGGAACATAGTCATGCGGCGGTGGAAAAGTATTTTTGTGGATGTCTCTAGGGTTTCTAGAATTTTAGAGAATATATAGGGCAAAGAGGCGGTGCAAGGGAGTCACGGGGGGCCCCAAGCACAGGGGTGCCCCCCTGGGCGCGCCCCTACGGCTTGTCGCCACCCCGTGGCTTCACTGGCCCCTACTCCAAGTCATGTAGGTGTGGTTTTGTCCAGAAAAAATCATCGTGAATGTTTTATTCCGTTTGGACTCCGTTTCATATTCCTTTCCTGCGAAACACAAAAACAAGGAAAAAAGTTTGATATTCCTTTCCTATGAAACTCAAAAACAAGGAAAAAATAGAAACTGGCACTATGCACTAGGTTAATAGGTTAGTCCCAAAAATAATATAAAATAGCATATTCATGCATATAAAATATCCAAAGTTGATAATATAATAGCATGGAACAATAAAAAAATATTGATAAGTTAGAGATGTATCAAGCATCCCAAAATTAATTCTTGCTCGTCCTCGAGTAGGTAAATGATAAAAACAAAAAAATTGATGTGGAATGTTACCTAACATATTTAGCAATGTATTTCTTCTTATTTTGGCATGAATGTTCGGATCCATATGATTCGAAACAAAAGTTCATTGACATAAAAATAATAATACTTCAAGCATACTAGAAAGCAAAATCACGACGCTTCAGAAATAACATGGCTAAAGAAAGCTAGCCCTAAAAAATCATATAGTCTTGTTATGCTCCCTCTTCTTAACACGAAGTATAAATCATGCCCACCCCGGTGTCAGCCACAAAATTGTTTCATACTTTTTAACGCGCTTTAGCTTTTTTAACTCTTCACGCAATACATGAGCATGAGCCATGGACATAGCACTATAGGTGGAATAGAAGGTGATAGTAAACAAAAGTAGGGAAAGTCTCACATCAACTAGGCAAATTAATGGACTATGGAGATGTCCATCAATTGATATCAATGTGAGTGAGTAGGGATTGTCGTGGAATGGATGCACTAGAGCTATAAGTGTATGAAATCTCAAAAAGAAAATTAAGTGGGTGTGCATCCAACTTGCTTGCTCATGAAGACCTAGGGCATTTAAGGAAGCCCATAGTTGGAATATACAAGCCAAGTTCTATAACGAATTCCCACTAGTAATATATGAAAGTGTCAAAATAGAAAACTCTCTATCATGAACAACATGGTGCTACTATGAAGAACAAGTGTGGAAAAGGATAGTAACATAGTCCATTCTCTCTTTTTCTCTCATTTTTTAGACTCTTTTTCTCTCGTTTTTTTATTTTGGGCTCTTTGGCCTCTTTTATTTATAACCTCACATGGGACAATGTTCTAATAATGATGATCATCACACTTTTATTTACTTACAACTCAAGGTAACTCAAACTCGTATGACGGAACGGTGGAGTTACATGGCAATATATCTCGGAATAGCTATGAAAATGCCATAATAGGTAGATATGATGGAAGTTTTGAGGAAGGGTATAAGGTGGGTTTAATGCACCGGCGAGAGTTGCACGGTACTAGAGTAGCTAACAAAGGTAGAAGGGTGAGAGTGCGTATAATCCATGGACTCAACATTAGTCATAAAGAACTCACATACTTATTGCAAAAAGTTTATTAGCCATCGAAGGAAAGTACTACTACGCATGCTCCTAGGGGAGAGGTTGGTAGGAGTTAACCATAGCGCGCTCCCGAGTTTCACGCAAAGGAAGACAATCAAAATCACGACAATTTTCCGCTCGCCCGCACCAGCCCATACACCCATACTGGGCCATGCAGCCACCCGAGTGGGCTTTCTGGAGAGAGAAAAAGCATAATGGGACACGCGTAGCGACATCATGAAATAATTATACCACACTGTGGAATCGAACTCGTGACCTCCCACAAGGCTCAAACTCAAAGAACCAACTGAGCTACAAACTTTTGATGTCAAATTATCCCATCTCAAGTTTTTAAATCAGTTTGCATCAGTTAATATATCAAATGCGCTAAAAATCAACAAGCAGACCGAGAACCGCACCTTCATGATTGAGGGAAGCTAATTAAATGGATCGGTGAATTAAAGAAAGGATTGTTGGCCTAAAAGAAGGAAATAATATGGTCTCAGACAAATTAAAGGAAAGATTGTGGGATCGGATTTGGCTAACTGAATGAAATTGTGATAAATAGGGATAACTAAGGAAGGATTGTGGGCTTGATTGTGTGGTGAGGCTACTAATTAAACGGAAGGATATGGAATGATTGATTATGTGGGCGGGCGTACAACCATTGAGGACATGCGCCTTGCTCTCAAGAAGGAAAGGATATTAAAAGCATAAAATATGTCTTGCCTCAGGTATAGATAAGAAAAAAAATGAAACTAACAATGCTACTACTAGGAAGGGAAAAAACTGACGTAATCCTTTGAAATCTAGAAAGTGTCACACGTTTTAATTAAAAAAGCATGCTACACTTACGACATCATCAGTACATTTTTATCGGACGCTGCCAATCAAACCCTCCACATATCAAGTCAGCCTCAAGTGTAGCACAGCTTAGGGGTGGATTTTCGATTATACTGGTATCGGATGCCCCAAGTATCGTACATAAGTAGTTTTATTCATTAAAAGAAGGAATTAAACTATCAACAACTTGGCCATGCGCACATCCAACATGGAAAGTGTCACACAATTTATTTATTTTTGTCAATTAAAATGTGTTTGTGCCTTTTGAAAGATGCCCTCTAATTTTAAAATCTTTCATGCATTTTAAAATGTGTGTGTAGTTTTAAGATAAGTGTTCACGTATTAAAATAGTGTTGATATAATTTAAGAAATGTTCACCCTTTTCTCAAAAACAAACTTCATGTCATTCTAAAAAGTGTTGAGGTGCTTAAAAATATATTCATCATTTTAAAAATATTCACGCTCTTTAGAAAAGGTACATGTGATTTATAAAAAAATATGTGTTTTAAAAAGAATGTTGATGCATTTAAAATAATATATATATAATTTAAAAGTGAGTGGGTGTACGAGGGATGATCTAGGTTGTAGCTCAGGAAGCGCAGACGTTACATGAAGCTCGACAAGATTAGTTTTCAAACTATTTTCATTCACTTGCAATGGTATGGTTCAATGACAAGTGTGTGTGTGTGTGTGTGTCGTGGTCAAGATTATCACATTAAATTCACCAGGTTAGACGCATTCTTATCAAGTGGTCATCACGACCATGGCCGATGAAGGCTGGAAGGAGGATAGGCGACAACACAATTCAGCTGCTATGTTAAAATATATAATGTGAACATGTGGAGGGGTCTCGAGTCGAACTTATTGTGCTGGAAGCATGCGGAGGGATCTCCAATCGAATTTATTGTGCTGGAAGCATGCGCTCCTTTCTCTCGTTGCAATGCACGGGCATGTTTGCTAGTATTGAAAAAAGTTTATTAGCCCTCGAAGCAAAGTACTACTACGCATGCTCCTAGGGGAGAGGTTGGTAGGAGTTAACCATAGCGCGCTCCCGACTTTCACGCAAAGGAAGACAATCAAGAATAAATTGCGCTCCAACTTTATCACAAAACTAGAAGACCATATGTGCATGCTACAGGAATCATAAACCCTAACACAAGTATTTCTTTAACTACACAATTTACTACTGGCATAACTCTAATATCACCGTCTTCATATCTCAAAACAATTGCAAGGAATCAAACATCTCATATATTCAATGCTCTTTATGAAAGTTTTTATTATATCCCCCTTGGATGCTTATCATATTAGGACTAAATTCACAACCCAAGCAAATTACCATGCTGTTATTAGACTCTCTAAATAATATAAGTGAAGCATGAGAGTTCATCGATTTCTTGAAAATAACATCACCGTCATGCTCAAAAAGATATAAGTGAAGTACTAGAGCAACTCCCTAACTCAAAACATATAAGTGAAGCACATAGAGTATTCTAATAAATTCACGATTAATGTGTGTCCCTTTAAAAACGTGTGTACAGCAAGGATGATTGTGGCAAACTAAAAATCAAAGACTCAAATAATACAAGACGCTCCAAGAAAAACACATATCATGTAGTGAATAAAAATATAGCCTCAAGTAAATTTACTGATGGATTGAAGACAAAAGAGGGGATGCCATCTGGGGCATCCCCAAGCTTAGATGCTTGGTTGTCCTTGAGTATTACCTTGGGGTGCCTTGGGCATCCCCAAGCTTAGGCTCTTACCACTCCTTATTCCGTAGTCCATCAAATCTTTACCCAAAACTTGAAAACTTCACAACACAAAACTCAACAAAAAAACTCGTGAGATCCGTTAGTAAAACAAATTCAATCCATACTTGTAGGTACTGTTGTGAACTCATTCTTATTTTATATTGGTGTTATATCTACTGTATTCCAACTTTTCCATGGTTCATACCCCCCGATACTAGCCATAGATGCATCAAACTAAGCAAACAACACAATGAAAGCAGAATCTGTCAAAAACAGAACAGTCTATAAAGATGCGAATTAAAGTGAAACCTCTGCATCTCTAAAAATTCTGAAAAAATAGGAAAACGTGGGCAATTTGTAGATCAGAAACTTGTAAAACATTCAGAGTTTTTGCACGTTTCAGTAATCAGAAAGAATTCTGGCTCTAGATGCAAAAGTTTCTGTTTTTCAGCAAAACCAATCTACTATCTTCCAAATCATCCCAAAGGTCTTACTTGGCACAAACACTAAATTAAAACATGAAAAACACATCCAAAAAGAGGCTAGATGATTAATTTATTCAAAAATAGAAAGAAAATATTAAAACAAAAATAAAATTGGGCTGCCTCCCAACAAGCGCTATTGTTTAACGCCCCTAGCTAGGCAAAAAGCAACGGTCTAGGTATTGTTATCTTTGATAAATATTTCCATAGGCGTGATTTTGTCATTACGTTTTCCAAATATAACTTGAAACACATTATCCATAGAAACCTTAGCATTCTCGAGTTGTCCTTTCGCATCCCTTTCGGTTACCGGCTACGATCCAAGAATATTGTTGGTTCACATTATTGAAAACCTGTTGGATCATGTCTAGAACGGGAATCTGATTTTTTTTAGATTTTCATGAAAGATTTGATTATTTGCACTAAAATGCCTTAATAAGTAGTCGCTATTGTAAAGGATCTCATCTATAACCGGTTTTTCACGGTTCATACCATAAAAATCAAAGATCTATCTAGCTTCTTGTACTATGAAATCAAATTCATCCATCGGGACAAGTGCAGCTATCTTTTTAGCTCGAGGGTCCTTTATGACTGGAAATTCATAAAACAATCTTTGCAAAGTGGGGTGGGTACAAATAAATTTCTTCTCAAGTTTCAGAACAAGTACGGAAATAGCTTCCCAATAAGTTTTGGTTCTCTTGAGTATACGAGCATCCTCACAAGGCAAAGTCCCAATATAATTAAAGAAATCTTGGATGGCTCCTTTTCCCATAATGTTCCCTTGTCCCACAACAAAAGTTTTAGAATCCAAATTAATAGGAACTCCAATATTGGTAGTCCTTTCTTCATCCGAATCTGCCATACCGAAATCACTCATGATAAGAAATTTGCAAGCTGGAAAAAGTGTAAAGAAAGAGGACAAATAAACAGGCAAATATTTTGTGTTTTTCTGAAATAGTGAGGGAGATGAAAACGAGAGGCAAATGGCAAATAATGTAAGTGCAAGAGATGAGAGCTTATGACAAGTACTTGGTAGGCTTGATGTAGAACCTCCCCGGCAATGGCGCCAGAAATTCTTCCTGCTACTTCTTGAGCTTGCATTGATTTTTTTCCTTAAAGAGAAAGCGTGATGCAGCAAAGTAGAGATAGGTATTTCCCTCGGTTGAGAACCAAGGTATCAACCCAGTAGGAGGCACAAGCAAGTCTCCAATCTATGCACCTGCACAAACTAACAAAACACTTCCACCAAAGCGAAAAACGGGTTATCAATCCCTTCACGGTCACGAACAAGAGTGAGATCTGATAGAGATAGATTTAAAACTAAAGTAAAAAGCTAAATAAAGTAAACACAAAATAATTGCAACAAGATATTTTTGGGTTTTTGGTTTTATAGATCGGAAAATATAAGATTGAAAATAGACCAGGGGGCCATAGGTTTCACTAGAGGCTTCTCTCTCAAAGAAAGCATACAGCGGGTAAACAAATTACTGTCGAGCGATTGATAGAAAAGCGCAAAGTTATGACGATATCTAAGGCAATGATCATGAATATAGGCATCACGTCCATGGCAAGTAGACCGACTCATGCCTGCATCTACTACTATTACTCCACTCATCGACCGATATCCAGCATGCATCTAGAGTGTTAAGTTAAAAATAGAGTAACGGCTTAAGCAAGATGACATGATGTAGAGGGATAAACTCATGCAATGTGATATAAACCCCGGCTTTTTATCCTTAATGGCAACAACACAATATGTGCCTCACTATCCCTATTATGTCACCGGATGAGGACACCGCAAGATTGAACCCATCACAAAGCACATCTCCCATTGCAAGAAAAACCAATCTAGTTGGCCAAACCAAATCGATAGATCAAAGAGAAATACAAAGCTATCTTAGTCATGCATAAAAGAGTTCAGGGAAGACTCAAACAATAATCATAGATAATTTGATCATAAATCCACAATTCATCGGATCTCGACAAACACACCGTAAAAGAAGATTACATTGAATAGATCTCCAAGAACATCGAGGAGAACATTGTATTGAAGATCAAAGAGAGGGAACAAGGCATCTGGCTACTAGCTATGGACCCATAGGTCTGTGGTAAACTACTCACACATCATCGGAAGGGCGGTAAGGTTGATGTAGATGCCCTCCGTGATCGAATCTCCCTCCGGCGGGGTACCGGAAAAGGCCCCAACATGGGATCTCACGGGAACAAAGACCTGCGGCGGTGGAAAAGTATTTTCGTGGATGCCTCTAGGGTTTCTGGAATTTTATAGAATATATATGGCAAAGAGGCAGTGTAGGGGAGTCACGGGGGGCCACAAGAACAGCCCCCCCCCCCCCCCCCCCCC
>LR738711.1:421065715-421087805 GCA_902687465.1 Secale cereale
CCCCCCCCCCATTTTACTAGTTGCCTTTGGGAGTGTGCATTAACATAGTTAGCCGTTATAGCCCGGGCATCCATAGAAGTTTGGAGTGCCCCTTGAACCTTTCCTTCATGAACCAGTTTACGCCTATCCCACCACAAATACCAAGCTGTAACAATGATTAGTTCACTTGATTTTTGAGAAACCTTTATCGCTAGATCTTTTTCTGGCATAAGCGGTAAGAATTCCAAAACCGCCTCTCCCGCACAATCAACCGCACAAGCTTTAGTGATCACCTATGCAATCCTAACTTGTCCCATACCTCTTTTGCCTTTCGACACATGAATAAAATGTGTTTCGTATCTTCTGCCCCATTGGAGCATGATGGGCAAGTGGGACATACTTTCATGTCCCTATTAGCATGCGTAACATGACACAGGAGGGTTCCATGCAAGGTAAGCTAGATGAAGATTTTTACCTTTGCCGGACAGGATAATTTCCAAATCTTATCCCAAATAGGATTAAATTGGTTCTTCCCATACCATTAGCTTGTTACAATTTTGTCCCATGTTGCTTGTTCCATTCCTCCAAATAAGCTGATCGTATAGTGAAAATTCCTTCTTTTTTATGTATAACTCCAAGCAATGAAACCCGTCATATTATGCATCAGGAGGGGGATTGCGGATACCCTTTGAGCGTCTATTGGTCGTAACATTTGTTTCACCAAATCTTCATTCAAAGAACTTGTGCCTGGGTCAATAAGATGAGAGACCTTCTCTGCATAACGACCCTCCTATTCATACAATTCGGGATCCATGGATCTTTCCAAATATCAATATTTTGCCCCTTTCCAACCCGTCAAATATAACCATTTTTTAGCGATTTTACTCCCGATATAATACATGTATTTGCATTCATTAAGTTCCCCTCCGAGAAATATTTAGCTCTTACGATAGACGCACACAAGGACTCAGGATTACCAATCAAACACCATGCCTATTTGGCTAGCAAAGCCAGATTGAAACGATGTATATCTCTAAAACTCATACTCCTTGATTTTTTGGTATACACATTTTCCACCCAGATTGAAACGATGTATATCTCTTTTACTCATACTCCTTGATTTTTTTGGTATACACATTTTCCACCATGACATCCAATGCATTCTCTTCTTGTTGTCATCGTCACTCCACCAAAATTGAGACGTCACATCAATAATTCCTTTACAATTTCTTTTAGGAATTTTAAAGACGAACATAGCATAAGCTGGGATAGCTTGTACAACAGATTTGAGCAATACTTCCTTTCTTCCCATTGATAGCAATTTTACTTTCCATCCTCATATTTTCGTGATAATTCTATCGATTAGAAATTGGAATTTTGTCCATACACACATTTGCAAGCAAACCCAAATATTTACCACTGAGTGCTTCAGCCATAATATTCAGAAACAATGGGACACATCAAAGATAGCCCAGCTTCCTTTTTTATCCATGATATACAATGATATGATCAATCACTCCAACTGGTTTAATATATGCTACAGTACAAATATACTGAACTCCGAGTTATTACTTCAACTATTTAGAGCAGCCGAGTTATTACTTCAACTATTTAGAGCAGCCGAGTTATCTACATTACAAGAACCAAATGCATCCTCTAAATCACCACTCAGATTAATAAAACTGGAAATGAATGAATGTAATCAAGGCTTCCATATCTTCATCATACAATCTTCGGCATAGGTAGCAACCACGTTCCTGTGAGGGTGGTGAGCAATGCCAATCACATCCTTGTCATGGACCTGAAATGGTGTCATAGTGTTTTTAAGCAATAAAAATCAGTGTAACACAACCAGGTAAAGATATTCATTTGAGATATCCTACAAACCTTAATTAGATGCTCAAGTTTACCAGACTGTTGGCTAAAGCAATACATGTTCCTACAAGTAGAAAAACTCTGAATCATCATCAAGACACTCAGAAGCAGCATGAATGCATGTAGCAATAAACATAATATCCTCACATGTCTTCACCAACACAGTATATCCAATCTCCTTTTGGTGAAACTGAAGCTGCGACAAAATCCCCTCCTTCCCGTTTACCAGATGAGAAACTCTTTACGACCTGCAACAAGTTTTCAAGGCAAGAATAGCCATAAGACAGATTTATGATAACGCTCAACACTAAGGATGAATTTGGCAATGCATGTCCATTCTCCTTTTATAGTTTCGCTAGCCTGTATTTTTCCTATTTCGTGGCTACTTTTCCATAACAGATTATACAATAAATTCAACATAGCACAGTTAAACCGCAAACTGAGCCTAAATTACAATGGATTCCTTGCCAGAACCATGAAACTCTTAGGGTGCGTTTGGATGTGAGGCAAGGGGCAACTCTAGCCTAGCTAGGCAAGGTTAGCCATTTGGTAATTAAAATAAAATTAGCTTCTGGAAGCAATCTAGCCCTCAACTGCCAAGAAAACCTTGCCGATGGAAGCTAGCCGAATTGGCTCTCCCACACCGGCAAAACTGCAATCATGGGCAGTTTAAACTCAGATTAGCCATTATCCAAATAACTAGCCTTGCTTCTAGCGGCTCTTACTGAAGCGGGCTAGATATTTCTAGCCCAGCTAAGCTAGGTGAGCTAGCTATCTAAACGCACCCTTAGTCGGGTTGATATTTCTAGCCCAGCTAAGGGTCAAGAAAGATAACTTCCAAGGGTTCAAGATAATGTTAAGCCTTTGAGAAGACAAAGATCTACCTAATACTCTTGGAAAAATAAAGGTGTATAATTTCGTCCCTCAACTTATCAGGTTCTGTAGGTTTCGCCCCATCTTTTTTGAGGTGTAATTTTACCCTTAGCTGTCAATAGCGGGTGTTTTTGGTACCTCAAGAGGCTACTCGGTGGTCAAATCTGACAAGGACGTAGCACCACAGGAGAGCGCAGATGTGATGAAAGGTCATATCTCCATGCTCCTATTGTGGTACACACAGACGTCGGCATCCAAGGACCTGGAGCCATTCACCTCCTCACAAGTCGGCATCCAAGGACCTGGAGCCATTCACCTCCTCGCAAGTTTGTGTCCCTGCAGAGGCGGCGCCACCGTACGGGCAGGTATGGGAGACCGCCCCGGGTAGCTGCGCAATGTGCACGGCGATGTGCACGAAGCCACTGTTGGAAAAGTTGTCTGCCACATCTACAGCTCCACCTGATCGACCGCTTCCAGCATCTGGCACGTGGTCACCATGCAAGAAGCCCACGCTCCCATCTGTACAGCGGATTCTGTTTGTAACAACCTAGCCTGCCGTTGTGTGCTTCAGTGTGTATATATGCAACACTGGCCCGTGAACAAACTACGGTGAATTCTATTGTCTAACTGCCACTAACTCCGATTCTTTTTGGACGAGGACACAAACAATGTGACTATGTTAGATCACAAACATGAAAACCGTTCGCTTCAATGTGGGCTATTAGCAGCCCAAATTAGATAGCATACCTCATGTCGCGACCAGGTAGCAGGCAATCCCAAAAAAATTCCAATCAAGCGTCTAATCTAGCCGTCGCCCAATCGCCGGTCTTGTCGAATCGTCATCTTCCCACCGACATGGAGCTTCGGCTCGCCGGACGCCATACACAAAACAAGAGTCCATTTTAGTAGTAGTTCTCAGCCAAGTTCATGTTGTATTTTATGTTTTTGTTGGTTATATTACCTAGTAGTTAAGAATTTTGAACTATTTTGGACCATTAGCTATGTTATTGATTTTCGCGTGTGTCTAGCTTCATATTTGAATTTTATGAGTTTTGGTTGATCGGACTTACGTTTGTACGTTAAAGTTCTTTCTCGTTTGCATGTTAAAAGTTTTAGACCCTGAATGTTTCGCCCCTGGAAAGTTCAATTCCTGGATCCGCCAGCCAAGGGGTTCTGGCATAGTAGTTCCCCTGAGTATCCCACTCATCGTCCCCCACCACATCCTTCATAGAAGTCAACGCCAGCGGGGACCGGCCTGGTACTGTCCTTATCCAACGCAGAGAAGCAGCAGCCACCGCTTGTCACTCCAGACCCGGAACATAGCTCAGCAGCATGTTCGCAAAGGGAGAAGCGGTTCGAGCACTGAAACAGGCAGCCAGTCTTGACTCCGGGTCTCTGGGAGCTTGACTGGCTTCCGTCTTCCCTCCGATGCCACCGCCGCCAGTCCTGCGGCCCCTGTTGCCGCATCTGCAGGCTCTTTTCAACAGTGGCATCATCATCTTGGCCATTTATGTGGTTCGCGTCTCTCGTCTTTAGTTCATCGTGGTGTTCTAGGGCCTGTCTCCGGTAACACTTCACTTGATTGTCTGGGTTGTAGACTTGGTAAGCAGATTCAACTACCCTATCCTCACAGTGAGTTAGTGTCCGAGCGTCCTTTTGATCTCGCTCACTCAGATGTTTGGGGCCCAGCACCCTTCGCTTCGAAGCGGGGTCATCGCTACTATATTCTCTTTATAGACGATTTTACTCGCTACACTTGGATCTATTTCATGTCTTCTCGTAGTGAGGTCTCATCTATAAACAAAAAGTTTGCTGCCATGGTTCATACCCAGTTTTCCACTCCTATTCGTGTTTTTCACGCAGATTCTGCTGGTGAATATATCTCTAGTGTATTGCGAGGATTTCTTGCTGAACAAGGTACTGTTCCCCAGTTCTCCAGTCTTGGTGCTCATGCTCAAAACAGTGTGGCTGAACGCAACCACCGTCACCTTGAGACGGCGCGTGCGATGATGATCGCTGCCTCTCTTCCGCCTCACTTTTGGGCTGAGGCTATTTCCACTTTCCACCTATCTCATCAATATCCAGCCGTCTGCTGCTCTGCAAAGTGGTATTCCTTTCAAGCGTTTTTTTGTTTGATCGTTCTCCTGATTATTTGGCACTTCGTTTATTTGGTTGTGTTTGCTATGTTCTTCCTCCACGTGAACGCACCAAACTGACCGCTCAGTCTATTGAGCGTCTTTCTAGGATATAGCGATGAGCATAAGGGTTATCGGTGTTGGGATCCTGTCGATCGACGGATGCGTATTTCCCGAGATGTGACCTTTGATGAGTCTCGTCCTTTCTACCCGCATCCATCATCCTCGACCTTTTCTGTGGAGGACATCTCTTTTCTCACATTTCCCGATACACCTCCCTCTGTGCCCCATATTCCTACCCCTCCTACCCCCGTTGTTGTAGATACGGTGCCGTCCTCTCCCACAGTTTCTTCTCCTCCCATGTCGCATGACTCCCCACCTTCATCCCCGATACTTTCCCCATCTCCACCTTCATCAACGATGCCTTCCCCATCAGCACCAATGTATTCCCCGTCTCCACCTCTGGTGGTTCCTACTCGTCCCTCTTTTCCTTTCCATTACACTCGTTGTCCACGTGTTGTGGCTACGTCCACTGATGCGCCATCTACTTCTGGTGTGCCATCTTCCTCTTCTCAGCCGACTTATGATCTTCAGGCTCGGCCTTGTCCTCCTCCTGACCGCTATTCTCCTTCCCGGTATGGTCTTTCGACTATACTTGAGCCTACCTCTTATCGCGATGCTGTTGTTGCTGTTGTTCATCCTGAATGGCAGCTTGCAATGGCAGAGGAGATTGCTGCACTTGAGCGCAGTGGCACATGGGATCTGGCTTCTCTTCCTCACCGTGTTCGTCCCATCACTTGTAAGTGGATCTATAAGATTAAGACTCGCTCAGATGGTTCTCTCGGGCGTTATAAAGCTCATCTTGTGGCTCGTGGCTTTCGGCAGGAGCATGGTCGTGATTACGATGACACATTTGCTCATGTCGCCCATATGACCACTATCAGCACATTTCTCGCTATGGCCTCTGTTCGCCATTGGTCTGTGTCCCAACTTGATGTTAAGAATGCCTTTCTTAACGGTGAGTTGCGTGAGGAGGTTTATATGCAGCCACCACCTGGGTATTCTGTTCCTGATGGCATGGTTTGCCGTCTTCGTCGCTCTCTATATGGTCTTGCCGAAAAAGGCTTTCGCCCCGCTTTACATATAAAGCACCAATCAACAAGCATCCAGTACAAACACACGCCACGCCACCACAACACACGCACACACCCAGGGCAGGATACATAGGCGCTAAGCGCAGCAACACCACCCCTAGCACTACCACCACGCGGAGATGAAGCTACATATGACGAACCATGGGCTCCAAGGCGGCGCCTTCAGGAAGGGAACGACGCCGGAGCGCCGCCACCGCCCGATCCAAAGATCAGAGTTTCCCCCGGAGCCGCATGACGGGCAATGAGAGCCGCGACGACGCCTTCAAGAAGGGAACGATCTTCGCCGCCGCCGATCTGTCCGAAGATAGAGCAGGTTTTCACCTCGGCCAACACTCATCGCCACCGAACGCCACACCCCGGCAACCACGTCGCCCACACGACCATGGTGACCGGGCAGCACCAAGGCACGGGCTCTGCCCACGAGCACCGCGCTACCACCACTAGGGCCGTCGCCCCAGCATCCAAGACATTGACTGTTTTCAAGGCGTCTCTAAGACGCCTAAGCGTCTGCCTAGGCGTCCAGGTTGGCGCCTTAGTCCATTTTGGACGCCTTAGTTTGCCAGGCAAGCAGGGCAGCTGTTTTAGGCGGGAAACAAAGTTTTGGCGAGAAACAGGAGTGTTGTTGGCGCCAACAGGTAAGAGGGGAGAAAGAGAGAGAGAGAAACAGCCCCCAATCCACACACTCCTCCCCCTCCTTCTCTCCAGTGGCTCCTCTCCAGCAGATCTGCTTCCTCCTCTGCAGCAGATCCTCTCCCGCAGCTCCTCCCCCTCCTCTCCAACGGCTCCTCCTCTCCAGCAGCTCCTCCTCCTCCTCCTGTCCAGCAGCTCCTCCTCTCCAGTACAGCAGCAACAAGCAACAACAAGGAACCAACTGCCAACTGTGTAAGGTATACCTCCCTCTCCCTTCTCCCACACCCTCCTCTGCTCTCTTTCTTCTTTGCTGGACTGTTTTGTGCTAGCTGATATGCTGGTTGCTCACTGCCTCTCTTATAGTGGTTAGTGCCTTAATGGATGCCTGGATGTTTAGTTTAATGCATATTGTTGGTACTTGGTAGTGATTAGTTTAATGATAGTGGTTGGTGCCTTAGTGGATGCTCCTTGGTTGAATAAAATAATGCATGCTGTTGTTAGTGATTAGTTTAATGCAGTAACTTTTGCTACTTAACTTTGCTACTATGCTAGAAGATCTGTAGATTATAATAAGGAATGATGGGCTCTTGAATTGATTAGAATATTGTTAATTGTTTGCACTTTGTAGTCCCACAATGGCAGATGCACGAGCTGGCGGGGATGGTGATGCTTATGATCCAATGAAAGATCCAGAACGCAGGCCACGGAGGTCAAATGATCCGGGCTGGAATTATGGGTATTGGTGGAAACCTGGCAACATCAATAATGTTGTATGCAATCTTTGTGGCAAGATAACTTCTGGAGGGATCAAGAGACACAAAGAGCATCTTGCTGGCACCGGTGGGGATGCAACAAGCTGTCCAAAGGCTACCACACAACTTAGGAGGGAGATGTTAGAATATTTGGAGAATAACAGGAGAAACATAGGACAGCCAGATGATAATGATGATGTAGTGGAGGTAGATGAAGCAGGGGCAGTTCAAGGCTCCACTAATGCAGAAGCAGTTCAAGTCTTCGCTACAAGACCAAGTTCAGGGACAGCAACCAAGAAGAACAAGAAAACCTTTGCGGTGAAAATCTCATGCAAAAAGTGTCAATCTGTTGCAGCCAAGTCAATTATTTCCATGCTTAGAAAAAACCTGAGGATGTTGTTGATGAAAGACGCTCCGGTTGCTCTCAAAGCACCATGGAGTCCAGCACAAAAACACCGGAAGAGAGACACTATGTGAGTATGCAGTGGGCATTGTTTTTCTATGAGTGTGGCATACTTTTCAATGCTGCAAGCTCTAGGCATTTCCAGATTGCAATAGAAGCCTCTTGTCAATATGGCCTGGGTTACAAGCCTCCTTCTCCTCATGAGAAGAGGAAGCCATTGCTTAGGGATTGTGACAAGGAAACAAAACAGTTGAGGGTGAAGCACGAGCAAGCATGGAAGCAATATGGCTGCACACTGATGTCAGATGGCTGGTCCAATAAAAGAGGACGTCACTTGATCAACTTCCTTGTAAACAGCCCGGCGGGCACTTACTGTTAAATTGTGATCCAAATTATAGTACCGTATTGGACTAGACGTAGTACATACGGTGTGGGCCTTTGCGTTGGTACCGACGTGTACGAGTACAACTCGTTTACTTGTCCTCCAAGGACTCTTATGTATTGCCCTCAATATATACCCCATGTAGTCGCACCTAAGACGGCCTGTCGTCTCGTGCTTGTAATACTCCTCATAGTGATTGCGCCTTCGTGCATCCGTGGTTTTCTCCCGCAAGGGTTTCCACGTTAAATCCGTGTCTCTCTGTCTCGTTTATTCTCGTTATTATCTAACAAGTGGTATACAGAGCTGAGTTTCGCAGATACGAGATTTGAGATCGAGATATTAGGGTTCGGGCGTCTCTGCGCGTCCGCCGTCCGCGGCCGTAGTCTCACGATCTGCCGGATCGGAGATTGATTCCGCTGCTAGTTGGACAAGCCGTCGCAGCCGCAAGAAGCAAGACCGACAGGATTTTGCAGCCTTGTCCGTGTCCAGATCGGATTGAACTCCACTGCACCTAGCACCTGACGCGAGTTATTTTACTCTGGTCGCTGCTGCTCCCGAGGACAGCAACATCGATCCGCAACACAACTACTACTACTTTTTTCCTTGCGTGAAGACAATCAAGTACTACTTCAACTAGTACTACGTGAAGCCACTAGTAGTACAGACTAGTTCGGCGTTTGTCTTTCGTCTTCATCTGCTTCGTCCACTGCCCGAATCTATCAGGTGCTACTGTTCCTAATTCTTTAATCCGCATATTAAATTCTTTCAAGAATTTTTCTACCAGCTTGTACTACTTTGTGTACACAGATTTATCTACTCATGGCTTCCATGAAGTATGATCTTCCGCTGCTGGACCATGACACAAGGTTTACCCTATGGCAAGTCAAGATGCGGGCGTTGTTGGCACAGGCCGACTATGATGATGCACTGGATAGTTTTGGGAAGGACCAAATTCAGGACCGGACTGCTGATGAGAAAAGAAGGGATCGCAAGGCTTTGTCACAAATTCAACTCCATTTGCATAATAATATTTTGCAGGAAGTTTTGAGCGAGAAAACTGCCGCCGCTCTATGGTTAAAGCTGGAAAGCATTTGCATGACAAAAGATCTTACCAGCAAGATGCATCTGAAGCAAAAATTATTCCTGCACGGGTTACCCGAGGGAGGTAATGTTTTGAATCATATTTCAGAATTTAAAGAGATCATATCCGATCTAGCTGCAATGGAGGTTAAGTATGAAGAGGAAGATACTGCTTTAATGCTACTTTGTTCACTGCCAAGTTCTTATACCAATTTTAGAGACACCATATTATATAGTCGTGATACTCTCACACTTAATGAAGTTTATGATGCTTTGAACTCTAAGGAGAAGATGAAATTAATGGTGCCTCATGATGGTTCGAGTTCATCCCAAGCCGAGGGATTATCTGTTCGTGGCAGGACAAAGGAGAACTCCAATAATGGAAACAGAGGCAAAAGTAAGAACGGCCACAGGGGCCGGTCGCAATCCAGAGACAAGTATTGCAGATATTGCAAGAGAGATGGGCATGACATCTCCGAGTGTTTCAAGTTGCAGAACAAAGAAAAGAGAAAAGGTAACAAACAAGGTGAAAATTCTGCTAACGTTGCTCGTGATGATAGTTCCGATGATGCTCTTGTCGTTACTGCTGGATGTGCTGAGACCAATGATGAGTGGGTACTTGACACTGCATGTACTTTTCATATGTGCCCGCATAGAGATTGGTTTACTACTTGTGATTCCACTACTGCTGCTGGTTCCGTTTTGGGTTTTGATAATTCACCATGCAAGATTGAAGGCATAGGTTCCGTTCGAATCAAGATGTTTGATGGCACAATCAGAACTTTGACAGATGTTCGGTATATTTCGAAGATGAAGAGAAATCTTATCTCTGTGAGTGCCCTTGATGCAAAGGGGTACAAGTATTCAGGTGGAGATAGTGTTTTGAAGGTCACCAGAGGTTCCCTTATTGTGATGAAAGGTGACTTAAGTTCGACCAATGGTCTTTATTACCTTCGAGGTTCTACCGTTTCAGGTAACGCTACTCCAGTTATTTCAAAGAATTCTGATTGTGATGATGCTAACCTTTGGCATATGCGTCTTGGACATATGAGTGAACTTGGTTTGGCAGAGTTAAATAAGAGAGGTCTTCTTAAAGGATACGAAACTGGTAAATTAAAATTTTGTGAGCATTGTATCTTCGGCAAGCACAAGAGGGTGAAGTTCAATACTTCGACCCATACAACTGAAGGTATTCTTGATTAGTGCATTCTGATTTATGGGGACCATCTCGCAAGAAGTCATTAGGTGGTGCTAGTTACATGCTGACTATAATTGATGATTCTTCGAGAAAAGTTTGGCCTTATTTCTTGAAGCATAAATGGCAAGCATTCTCAGCATTTAAGGAGTGGAAGATTATGATTGAGAGACAAACTGAAAAGAAGGTAAAAATACTTCGCACTGATAATGGTATGGAATTCTGTTCTAAGCAATTTAAGAATTATTGCAAGTCTGAAGGCATTGTCAAACACTACACCGTTCCTTATACTCCTCAACAAAACGGTGTTGCTGAGCGTATGAACAGAACCATTATTTCCAGAGCCCGTTGCATGTTGTCTAATGCAGGTTTGCATAAGCGTTTTTGGGCTGAGGCCGCTTCCACTGCTTGTTATCTCATTAACCGTTCACCATCTATTGCTCTTAATAAGAAAACTCCAATTGAGGTATGGTCTGGTTCACCTGCTGATTATTCACAGTTGAGAGTTTTTGGTTGCATTGCTTATGCTCATGTTGATAATGGAAAATTGGAGCCTAGGGCTGTTAAGTGCATCTTTCTTGGTTATAAGTCTGGTGTTAAAGGTTTTAAATTGTGGAATCCTGAAACCCAGAAGGTTGTTATTAGCAGAAATGTTATCTTTAATGAATCTGCTATGTTACATGATGTTTCATCTACTAATGTTCCTGTTGAGAGTGAACAACAGGCTACTATTCAGGATCCTACTGTTCAGGTGGAGCATGTTATTGATTCAGGTGATACATCCGGTAATGAAATTGTTGATCCACATGATGAACCCGTCGTTGATGATGAACATGTCACTCCCACTCCAAATCAGCCTATTGTTCCACCCGGTTGGAATCTTGCACGTGACAGAGTTAGGCAGGGTATTGGTAAACCTAAAAGGTTAATTGAAGAGTGCAATATTGTTTCTTTTGCTTTATCTGTTGCAGAGGAAATTGAAGGTAATGCTGAGCCTTCTTCATATTCCGAGGCTATTATTTCTGGTGATAGTAATAAGTGGATGACCGCTATGCATGATGAGATGGAATCACTTGAAAAGAATGACACTTGGGATTTAGTAAAATTGCCTAGAGAGAAGAAACCTATTCGTTGCAAGTGGGTTTTCAAGAGGAAAGAAGGTGTTTCTCCTAATGATGAGACAAGATATAAAGCAAGGTTAGTTGCTAAAGGTTACAGTCAGATTCCAGGTATTGACTATAATGAAGTCTTTTCTCCTGTTGTGAAGCATAGCTCTATTCGCACTTTACTCAGTATTGTTGCCATGCATGATTTTGAGCTTGAACAATTGGATGTTAAAACTGCATTCTTACATGGAGAATTAGAAGTGGAAATTTATATGGAACAACCTGAAGGTTTTGTTATTCCTGGAAAAGAAAAGCTTGTCTGCAAGTTAAAGAAATCTCTTTATGGATTGAAGCAATCCCCTAGACAGTGGTACAAGAGATTTGACACCTTTATGCTCTCTCAAGGTTTCAAAAGGTCTAATTATGATAGTTGTGTTTATTTGAAAACTGTCAAAGGTTCAACTATTTATTTGCTCCTTTATGTTGATGATATGCTTATTGCTGCAAAGAGTATGTCAGAGATTAATGAACTAAAGAAGCAATTGAGTAATGAATTTGAGATGAAGGATTTGGGTGCAGCAAAGAAAATTCTTGGCATGGAAATATCCAGAGATAGGCCGTCTGGAAAGGTATATCTAAGTCGGAAGGGATATATTGATAAAGTTCTTCGTCGTTTTAATATGCATAATGCCAAGCCGGTGAGTACTCCGTTAGCTGCACACTTCAAATTATCATCAGCTTTATGTCCTAAGTCAGATGCAGATATTGAGTACATGTCTAGAGTTCCCTATTCGAGTGCAGTTGGTTCACTTATGTATGCCATGGTTTGTTCCCGTCCGGATTTATCATATGCATTGAGTGTTGTCAGTAGATACATGGCTAATCCTGGAAAAGAGCATTGGAAAGCAGTTCAGTGGATTTTCAGATACCCGCGAGGTACTTCTAATGCTTATTTACAGTTTGGGAAAACTGGAGATGGACTTGTTGGTTTTGTTGATTCTGATTTTGCTGGTGATTTGGATAAGAGAAGATCACTCACAGGTTATGTTTTCACCATTGGTGGTTGTGCTATGAGTTGGAGAGCAACTTTGCAGTCTATTGTGGCTTGTTCCACTACCGATGCCGAGTATATGGCTATTTCTGAAGCATGCAAAGAAGCTATCTGGTTGAGAGGTTTGTACGCTGAGCTTTGTGGAGATTTATCTTGCCCTACCGTATTTAGTGACAGTCAAAGTGCTATATATCTTACAAAGAATCCAATGTATCATGAGAGAACGAAGCACATTGATGTCAGATTTCACTATATTCGAGATGTTGTTGCTGAAGGTGACTTGAAGGTATGCAAGATAAGTACTCATGATAATCCTGCTGATATGATGACAAAGCCAGTTCCGACCAATAAGTTTGAGCTTTGCTCAGGCTTAGTTGGTATTTCTCACTAGTCCTATGGACTTTGACGCACGAGGTGTTTATGATGATTTGGATGGAGTTATTTACTTTCTTCGACTACTGGAGGGAATTTGGCTCAAGGTGAAGATTGTTAAATTGTGATCCAAATTCTAGTACCGTATTGGACTAGACGTAGTACATACGGTGTGGGCCTTTGCGTTGGCACCGACGTGTACGAGTGCAACTCGTTTACTTGTCCTCCAAGGACTCTTATGTATTGCCCTCAATATATACCCCATGTAGTCGCACCTAAGACGGCCTGTCGTCTCGTGCTTGTAATACTCCTCCTCATAGTGATTGCGCCTTCGTGCGTCCGTGGTTTTCTCCCGCAAGGGTTTCCACGTTAAATCCGTGTCTCTCTGTCTTGTTTATTCTCGTTATTATCTAACACTTACTTCTTGGAGTCGGTTGATGCATCAAGTGAATGCCAAGATTCTCAGATGATAGCAGATTTGCTAGAGAAGAGAATTGAGGATGTCGGTGAAGAGAATGTTGTCCAAGTTGTCACCGACAATGGTGCTAACTACAAGGCAGCGGGCAAGATTCTAATGCAAAGGATTCCTACACTATATTGGAGTCCATGTGCATGTCATTGCTTGGACCTAATGTTGGAAGATATAAGGAAGCTAAAGGCATTTAAGAAGCCTATTGCACGGGGTAGACGAGTCATCACTTTCATCTATAGGCATGGCAGAATTCTAAGTCTAATGAGGAAGGCAACGGGTTGGCTGGATCTTGTGAGACCCGCAGCCACTCGCTTTGCCACATCCATTCTTGCTCTTAAGAGTTTGGTCAAGCACAAGCAAGCATTGAGGAGTCTATTTACATGTCAAGCATGGGTTGAAAACAAATTGGCCAAAACTGCAGCCGGTTTGAATGTGCAAGACATTGTGCTTTCAGCAGATTGGTGGCATGCAATTGAGGACTGCCTTAGAGCTTCAGGTCCACTACTTCGAGTGCTTAGGGTAGCTGATGGTGATGACATTCCTGCCATGCCAGAAATTACAGCACTCATGAGGTTTGCAAAGGAGAGGATTAATCAAGGTTTTCCCCACCAAAACAAGAAAGCTTTGCTCAAGAAGATCATGGACATTGTTGACAAACGTTGGGAAATCAAATGGATCATCCATTGTATGGGACTACTTTGTTTTTGAACCCTGGAAAATACTTCCCTATTGTCGAGAGTGGTGATGATGCCCTAATTGGGGAGCTAAGAAGTTGTTTTAATGATGTCCTTGCACGAACGGTACTTTATGTCAATACTCACAACAAGATTGATGCACAAGCTGTTCTCTATGAGGACAAGCGAGGACCCTTTGCTAATGTGATGGCAATCGATAACATGGTCAAGAGAAACCCTCGTAAGTGAACTAAAGTTAATTTCAGCATGTTATTTTCTGTACAAAGTACAAACTCCTAATGCATGTGTGTGTTTATTTTACCATTTTAGTTGATTGGTGGCGTTCATATGGTGGTCAGGCAGTTGAGCTACAAAGGTTTGCAAAGTCTTTGTGCTTCATCATCCGGTTGTGAGAGGAATTGGAGCACATTTGAATTTGTGAGCAACTTCTTTGTCTTTATTTCAGCAAGAGCAAGTTAGTTTCAGCAAGTTATTTATTCACTCTATTTGCTATTTGTACTTGTAGATCCATACCAAGAAAAGGAACCGGTTACAGCACCGAATCTTGAATGACAATGTCTTTGTTTCATACAACCGGAAGAACTTGGATAGGTTTCAAAAGAGGTGTGAGAAGATGGGTGACAATAACTATGACCCTCTAGTCATTGAGGACTTTGATTGGGGCAATGAGTGGGTTGACCCAACTATACCTCCACCCCAAGGTGCTCGAGGGTGTCCCGATGACATTTCATGGGAGCTTGTTGATGAGGCTGTTGGTGCAAGTTCGTCGCTGCTAGGTCGCAACTTTCCTAGAGCTAGCACCATGGCAAGGGGGGCCTCAAATGTTAATGTCCAGTACCAAAGGTAGCGCAAAAGGGCTGCTCCGTCACCTACATTTCTTCTTGAAGATGACGAAGAGGATGACCAAGAACAACAATCAAGTATCCCCAATGGAGAGGATGATGATTCAGACTTTCTTCAAGATGATGTTGATGTGACCGATGATGATGAAGATCCAACTGCTGCTGACCAAGATGCCGAAGACAACACAAATGCTACCATCGATGAGTTCGATGATGGCTATTGAGAATTGAGAGTGGCCAGCCTTGCTTATGATCGTGTGTTTGCCTGTTTGGAACCTAATTTATGTTGTGAACCTAATTTATTTTGTGTTGTGGACCTAGTTTATGTAATATATGTAATGCACTCATGTTTGTCATCTTGTTTTGCACTTGTTCTGTCATCTACTCTCTGTTTTTTTACCAATGGTGGTCTATTAATTAAGTCTAGTTTTAACCATATATGATATATGTTCATCTTTATGCAGATTTCTATTGTGGAAGGAAGAAATGGGAAACAAGATGGGAGGAATGGATGCTATGTGGGCTCAACAACCAAGAAATTCAAGGTATGAATCAGTTTTATGTCTACTCATGGCTGCCATATTAGTCCCCCTAGCGCCTCATAAAAATTGACTAAAGTGTCGCCTCGCCTCGCGCTTTGAGCGCCTAGGCGTTGAGGCGCCCCCCCAGCGCCTGGACGCCTTGAAAACATAGACCACCTCACCCGAGATCCGTCGCACCCAAACGAAAGAGACGAGCAGAAAGTGTCGGCGTTCTGGAAACAGGGGTACCCAGACTTGCCTGCCTGCGGCCAAGGGCGTGGCTCATCAGGCGGCCTGGTACGGCCCAACCTCTTCAGCAACCACTCAAGACCCTCGCGGGGGGCCGAGCCTCGCGAGGCGGACGACACAAGACATCCCCTAGGGCGGCCTCACTAGGCTGGCTCAAGAGGATCGGAGATATCAAGGCAAGGGACACCTCGCGAGGTCCTCGTGACGTGAGTAGTGACGACCAAGGCCAGGCGGACACCAACGGGCGCAAAGTGCCAGTTTCCTCTTTGGTGCTAAAGGAGCAGGTGCAGGCAAGGAGTCCCGAGACGTCAGGCAAAGGTTTCCTTATCGATGCAACGAGACCAAGACCAGCAGGACGGCAGAGCGGAGGTCATCGCGGAGCCCGCGGTGGCGTCACCACCAGAACCTTTGGCAGGCGAATACCACCTTTTGTCAAGATAGCTTGTACTAGCTATCCCCCTTCAAATTTGGCCGTTGTGGGATCCCTTCCCGCTCAATATTTGGGAAGAGGACCCGGGCCACTATAAATAGGACTAGCCACCACCATTGATCTCATCTCATCTTGAGTTGATCAAATAGAAGGCCACACACCCACAAGCTCACTCGGGCACAAGAACACCTCTCCTCACGAGGCTGTTCACCCCATGTACTAGTTCTTCAGCCTACAAATCCACCACACCACACTGGATTAGGGTATTACACCACAACGGTGGCCCGAACCAGTATAACCCTTCTGTCCCTTGTTCTTCGGATCTGACGAGCTAGGCCTAGGGATCGGCGAGTAGACGAGCTAGGGCGGAAGGAGAGATCTTCGTGCGCACCCCAGAGTTCGAACCACAAGGGTTTTGCCGGAACCGAAGATCTGACATTTGGCGCGCCAGGTAGGGGTGTGCCGAGATTTCCTCCCCGTCCATCCCGCTCTCCGCCCGCCAAGTTCCCATGGCAAGCGCCTCTCCTCCGACCGGCTTGGTGGGCGCGCGCCACGGCGCTTCGGGCCACCGGGCCTTCACCCCCGCAAGCGGGTGCAGTGGCCACCCAAGTTTAGGCCAGATCTCGACGGCCGGCGGCGACAGCAAGGTCATGGCTAGCTGGCTCCCAATGACGCTCACCGGCGTGCCGCGCGCCTGGTTTTTCAGCCTGCCAAAATCGTCCGTGGCATCCTGGGAGGAGTTGCGCGACCTCTTCGTCGCGCGTTTCGGGGCGCTGGCGCCCCACGTCGTCGCGGCCCTCCTCGGCGCCTCCCAAGCACCACCCTCCGGCCGCCACATCAAGCAATTCTTCCGCCAGGCAGGCGTCGCCTCCGTACGCCAGGGGGCACCTCCTGGATGGGTGGCGCCCAAGACCGACCTCATCTTCGACTCAGGGGACCACCCCGCTTCCACCGCGGGCTCAGGCGCTCTCCCGATGCTCTGCACCCCCACCATCTGCAACGTGGCAGTCACCAAGACCCTCGTTGACGGTGGGGCTGGCCTCAACGTGCTCTCAGTGAAGGCTTTCAGCTTGCTTCACGTGCCGCTCGAGCGGCTGCGCCCCACCAAGCACTTCTCCGGAGTCGGCAGCAGTTCCACCAGCCCTCTGGGGCAGATCCGCCTCCCGGTCACCTTCGGCACCCGCGACAACTACCGCACCGAGCTGATCGACTTCGACATCGCCCGTATCGGCCTCCCGTACAACGCCATCCTCGGGTACCCCGCGCTGGCTCAGTTCATGGCCGTGACCCATCCGGCCTATAACCTCATGAAGATGCCGGGGAGCAGTGGTGTCCTTACCGTGGCAGGAGACACCAAGGAAGCTCTGGCGACCCTCAAGCGCGCCTTCCGGACCGCCGCGGCAGCACATCCGGCCGGTGAAGCCGCCCCTGGAACCGAGGGGGCTGCACCGGCAAAGAAGCAACTTTTCTCCCAAGATCGAGCTGAGACGAAGCAGGTGCCGGTGGATGAAGACGGGCCGTCAGGTGTCGCCTTCAACATAGGTGCCGGCCTTCCCCCAGCTCAAGAAGAGGCGCTGGTTGGATTCCTGCGCGCAAACAAGGATGTGTTCGCGTGGGAACACAAGGACCTAGCGGGAGTCCCGAGGGAGGTGATGGTGATTGAGCATCACCTGAACGTATGCCCCAATATGCGCCCCGTAAAGCGGAAGGCCTAGCGCCAATCTACGGAGAAGCAGTCCTTCATCGTGCAAGAGACTCGTAAGCTAGAAGCGGCGGGTGTCATCCGCGAGGTCCGGTACCCGGAGTGGCTGGCAAACCCAGTCGTACCCAAGAAAGGCGGAAAAGAGCGCATGTGTGTCGACTTCACCAACCTCAACAAAGCTTGCCCACAAGACCCGTTTCCTCTGCCCCGCATCGACCAGATCGTCGACTCCACCGCAGAGTGCGACCTATTGTGCTTTCTGGATGCCTTCTCAAGTTACCACCAGATCAAGATGGCGTTGCAAGACGTCGAGAAGACTGCCTTCCTCACCCCGTGCGGAGTATACTGCTACACCTGCATGTCGTTCGGATTGCGGAATGCGGGAGCAACCTTTCAGCGATTGATGCATATCGCACTGGGAAAACAGCTCGGGAGGAACACTGTGGCGTACGTTGATGACATCGTGGTCAAATCTCAGAAGGCCGCAACCCTTATCACAGATCTGTTCGCCAACCTGCGTAAGGTAGACCTGCGGCTCAACCTGGAAAAGTGTGTTCGGTGTCCCGTCAGGCAAGCTTTTGGGCTTCCTGGTGTCGCACCGAGGGATCGAGGCAAACCCCAAGAAGGTCAAGGCTATAGAAAAGATGAGTTTGCCCAAGAACCTCAAGAAGATGCAGAAGCTGGCCGGTTGTGTAACATCGCTCGGGCGTTTCATCTCCAAGCTAGGGGAGAGAGCCCTCCCTTTCTTCAAGCTGATGAAGAGGAAGGGGCCGTTCGAGTGGACCCCTGAAGCTGATGCGGCGTTCGAAGACCTCAAGAGATACCTCACCAGCCCACCAGTAATGGTGGCGCCCAAACCTGAAGAACCATTGGTGCTCTACCTGGCCGCTACACCACATTCAGCCAGTGCCACGTTGGTGGTTGTCCGAGAGGAGCGCCAAGACAAGACTTTACAGCCCGGGGGCGGTACTCCCGAGGCCCTCGCAGAGACGGCGGGCGACCACGTCCTGCAAGACGACTCTCTTGAGGCCACAACCGCCCCATCTGGCGACCAAGCCCCTGGAGCCCCTTTACCCAGTCAAACTACACAGCCACAGGCGAGTCAGGACCTCACCCCCGTCGAGCACCTGGTATACTTCGTCAGCACGGTGCTCCGTGGTGCCCGGGCGCGCTATCCCATGCCGCAGAAGCTTCTGCTTGCGCTCCTCGTCGCTTCGCGTAAGCTGCGCCACTACTTCCAAGGCCACCCCATCAAGGTCGACTCAGCCTATCCTCTGGAGAGGGTACTCCGGAGCCCAAACGCGGTAGGAAAGGTCGCGGAATGGAATATAGAGCTGCAGGCGTTCCAGCTAGAATTCAGCACAACCAGAGTCATCAAAGGAGCCGCACTTGCTAACTCTGTGGCAGAATGGACCGACGCCCCAGAGCCCGAAGCAAGTCAAAACCGGTCCCTCTCGCCGGGAAGCGAAGCGCCGGATGGCTGGGTCATGTACTTCGACGGCGCGTTCGCCCGCCAGGGCGCGGGGGCTGGAGCTGTACTCATCTCGCCCACTCAAGACAAGCTCTACTACGCCGTGCAGCTCTGCTTTTAGTCAGGCGATAAGGTCTCCAACAACATCGCGGAGTACGAGGGCCTCATTGTTGGTCTCAAGGCGGCGATGGCCCTGGGGTGAAACGCCTCGTCATCAGGGGCGACTCCTAGCTTCTCGTCAACTTCTCCAACAAGGTGTACGAGCCGAAGGACGAGCATATGGAGGCATACCTCGCGGAGGTACGCAAAATGGATAAGCAGTTCTTGGGCCTGGAGATGGAGCATGTGCCCGGTGGCACTAATAAGGAAGCCGACGACATCGCCAAGAGAGCGTCCAGGCGCCTGCCCCAAGAGCCGGGCGTCTTCGAGGAGAGGCTCCTCAGGCCCTCGGCGTCGCCCCCACGAGAAGGGCCAGCGAAGCCTCAGGAGGAACTCCCCAAACCACCGACCTAGGGAGCCCCCGCCTGCGGCCCGGCCTCAGGAGCCCGCTTGCTCCTGGCGCTCGAGCCTCGGTAGGGATGCTGGACCAAGGAACTCAAGGCATACCTGGTGCGAGGAGCGCTGCCAGAAAAGGAGGAGGATGCCGAACGTGTGGCCCGACAGGCTACGGCATACTGCATCCAAGACGGTGAGCTTTACAGGAAGCGACCAAATGATGTTTCTTTGCGATGCATCTCCAGGAAGCAGGGAGGCGAGTTGCTAGCTGACATCCACGTCGGAGACTGCGGGCATCATTCATCGTCGCGCACCTTGGTCCGCAAGGCGTTCCGCAGTGGTTTTTACTGGCCCACAGCGCTCAACGATGCCGTCGAGCTGGTGAAATCTTGAGAGGCTTGCCAGTTCCATGCTAAGCAGATCCACCAGCCGGCTCAGGACCTCCAAACCATCCCGCTCTCCTGGCCGTTCACGGTCTGGGGGCTAGACATCCTGGGCCCTTTCCCACGAGCACCCAAGGGGCTACCAATACCTCTACGTCGCCGTCGACAAATTTACCAAATGGGCGAAGGTGGAAGCTGTCCGAACCATCCCAACCGGCTCCGCAGTCAAGTTCATCAAGGGCCTCGTAAACCGGTTCGGTGTCCCCAACCGCATCATCACCGACAACGGCTCACAGTTCACTAGCAACCTTTTCAAGACATATTGTGCTAACCTTGGAACGCAGATTTGCTACGCTTCTGTAGCACACCCAGAAGCAATGACCAGGCCGAGCGCGCCAACGCGGAGGTTCTAAGAGGCCTCAAGACCAGGACCTTCAAGAAGAAGCTTGAAGCTTGCGGAAGGGGTTGGCATGACGAGCTCCCGTCCGTGCTATGGTCAATCCGCACCACTGCCACCAAGCCTACAGGCGAGACCCCATTCTTCCTCGTCTACGGAGCTGAAGCGGTCCTCCCTCACGAGGTCAGGCACGGCTCCCCGCGAGTCCTAGCGTTCGACGAGGCGCGGCAGGGCGTCGTGCGGGGGACGGACCTCGTGTTGGGGGAGGAGCGCCGGCGTGACGCTTCACTCCGAGCTGCAAGATACCAGCAGGCGTTGCGGCGGTACCATTGCCGCAGCATCCGCCCCAGGACACTCGAGGTAGGTGATCTCGTCTTGAGGCGAGTCCTCTCCAGAGAAGGGTTGCACAAGCTCTCACCCATGTGGGAGGGCCCGTTCAAGATCACCCATGTCTTCAGGCCAGGCGCCGTGCGCCTGGAAATGGGGGACGGCGTCCCTGTCCAGAACGCGTGGAACATCCGGCACCTTCGGAAGTTCTACCCGTGAAACAAGGCCCTACGCCTGAGAAGACTACGCTCCGTGCTTGCGAGGAACAAGACCCTGCGTTTGAGAAGACTAGGCTCCGTGCCTGCGAGGAACAAGGCCCTGCGCCTAAGAAGACTAGGCTCCGAGCCTGCGAGGAACAAGGCCCTGCTCCTGAGAAGACTAGGCTCCGTGCCTGCGAGGAACAAGGCCCTACGCCTGAGAAGACTAGGCTCCGTGCCTCGAGGAACAAGGCTCTGCGCCTGAGAAGACTAGGCTCCGTGCCTGCGAGGAACAAGGCCCTGCGCCTGGGAAGACTAGGCTCCGTGCCTGCGAGGAATAAGGCCCTGCACCTGAGAAGACTAGGCTCCGTACCTGCGAGGAACAAGGCCCTGCGTCTGAGAAGACTAGGCTCCGTGCCTGCGAGGAACAAGGCCCTGCGTCTGAGAAGACTAGGCTCCGTGCCTGCGAGGAACAAGGCCCTGCGCCTGAGAAGCCAAGGCCCAGTGCCTGTCAAGCAAGGCTCACACCTGTGAAGATCTCCGCTCGTGACACTCTCACGTAATAATGAGTGGGGCTGTACACGCCCCGGAGTCTCCGGAGAGCCGCCCTCGGGCCTCGGGGGCTCCCTCCCACATCCTAGTGGCAGCACTTAGCTCCGCGCTGGTGAGAAGACTAGATTAGGTGCCGGACGCGGCTGTTTCATTTGTTTTCTGGAGTTGGCTTGCCCCTTGCTTCTTTTTAATGGATTCTGGAAGTTCTGGCGTTCCTCGATTGTTCGGTTTAATTTCTCTCTGTGGTCCTTCCCTCAGTTTTTGGGCTTGCCCAGAGAGAGCGGCAGTTGCCCGACGCTCTCCCCAACGCGCCTCCCTTAGCCTTCACGAGGCGTCCATGCCGAGGCTTGTGATTGGCACGCCCCCCCCC
>LR738711.1:421087896-421102756 GCA_902687465.1 Secale cereale
CCCCCCCCCCTCCTTATGTCCGTGCCCCACGGGTACCGCGACAGGGGGCGGCCGACCATGCTCAGCCCACGTCAAGGGCCTCGGGCGATAAAGGATAATAACCACCTAACGAGTTTTTGCAGCCTCACGAAAGGTCAAACGTCACGAGATGAGGGCAATTCCGAGTGCGTCGAGATAAGTTTCCTCACCCTAAGAGCGCATAGTACACAGATCACGCAGTGATGGACAGGGACACTAAGCATGGCGCTAAGCATCATAAAACCACGGTTCATTACATGCCCTTCCAGGGCTCCATACTTGTTTGCTTGAACGATGCAGGAAGAAAGAAAGATCAAAAACGGGCGGCGACGACCCTCGAGGCGCCGCTGCTCACGAGGACCTGCCCCCTGAGCTCAGCCGGAGCCCTCCTCACGCTTCACCTGGGCATGACGACGAGACGACCCAGCGCCACCTTCAAGGCGGGCGCGGCGGCGTGGCGGCTGGTCGTAGCCACCGCTGAGGAAGGAGCCGCCGTAGCTGGATGAGCTGCGGCCATCGCCCAGGCCAAGCACCTCGCCGCCGTCGTTGTTCTCGGGGCAGCACTCGGCGCAGCGCCCGTCTTCCCCAAACGCCCTCACGAAGAGGGTCGAGCCGTCATCGTACCTAAAATGAAGGGTACATCGCCTACCCAAGCCGCGCGCGCGGGCGAACGTCTGCCAGCCGCGAGCCAGTCACAGCACCCGAGGCGAAGACCTCCACCGCAACCCACGAAGCCCTGTTGCAGCAACCATCCGCCTGCAGCCAAAAGCCGCCAAAGCTCGCGGCAAGGAGTTCGCCGGCTAGGGAGCACGGGAGCTGGAGCCGGGTACCGACTGGGCTCTCTGACCACACGACGAACTCCAGCGTCACCTCCACCAAGTGGGAGCGCGCCGAGGAGGCCTGACAACCCTGGAGCGCCTCCCCTCGTTCACAGGACCGCCAATGCCACGGCGGCCCCCGCCGCTCAAGGAACCGCCGCCGCGGTTACCGAGGGCGGCTACGGGCACTTTGGGGGTCCGCCCACGCCCGCTAGCAGCCCTGACAGGAGTCGCGGCACTCTTGCGGGGACGGCCTCGACCCCTCTTGGCTGGTGGTGAGCCGGGCCCCTCCTGCCGGGCCTTCCCCTTCTCCGCGGACGAAAACTTCCTGGTCGGCGCCATGAGCGGCTCGGCCAGGCGAAGGGCAAGGAAGAAGAAGCGAGAGGAACGAAGGAAGAAGATGGGCAGCGAGGACTCCGCCTGCCGCCTCATTTATAGCCAGGAGAAGGCCAATCGCCGGCCTCCATAATCGCAGGTAATGATGGTCTTTTGTGCATGCAGGGACTTGTCAAGTCGCGCAGTCGCCGAGACTGCGTGGGGAAGTGGAGACGCCCACGTCCAATCAATCGCCACGCGTCAATCAAGGCCGCAGGCTTTTGGGGCCCGCGACGCTCTGCACTTGACCCTTGGCTTCGCCGCGAAGCCAAGCCCGAGCGCACCTTGGGCCCGGGGGCTACTGTCAGCGTTCTGAGAACGGGGGTACCCAGACTTGCCTGCGGCCCAGGGCGTGGCTCATCAGGTGGCCTGGTACGTCCCAACCTCTTCAGCAACCACTCAAGACCCTCGCGAGCCGGACGACACAAGACATCCCCTGGGGCGGCCTCACTAGGTTGGCTCATGAGGATCGGAGATATCAAGGCAAGGGGCACCTCGCGAGGTCCTCGTGAAGTGAGCAGTGACGACCAAGGCCAGGCGGGCGCCAGCGGGCGCAGAGTGTCAGTTTCCTCTTTGGTGCTAAAAGAGCAGGTGCAGGCGAGGAGTCCCGAGGCGTCAGGCAAAGGTTTCCATATCGGTGCAACGAGACCAAGACCAGCAGGACGGCAGAGCGAAGGTCATCGCAGAGCCCACGGCGGTGTCACCACCAGAGCCTTTGGCAGGCGAAGACCACCTTTTGTCAAGATAGCTTGTACTAGCTGTCCCCATTCAAATTTGGCCGTTGTGGGATCCCTTCCCGCTCAATATTTGGGAAGAGGACCTGAGCCGCTATAAATAGGACTAGCCACCACCATTGATCTCATCTCATCTTGAGTTGATCAGATAGAAGGCCACACACCCACAAGCTCACTCGGGCACAAGAACACCTCTCCTCAGGAGGCTGTTCACCCCATGTACTAGTTCTTCCTCAGCCTACAAGGCAATCCACCACACCACACTGGATTAGGGTATTACACCACAACGGTGGCCCAAACTAGTATAACCCTTGTGTCCCTTGTTCTTCGGATCTGACGAGCTAGGCCTAGGGATCAGCGAGTAGACGAGCTAGGGCGGAAGGAGAGATCTTCGTGCGCACCCCAGAGTTCGAACCACAAGGGTTTTGCCGGAACCCAAGATCCGAAAGAAAGGTCCCACCTTTCGCACCCCTGGGCGCCCCCAGCGTCGAGACCCAATAGGTCGGCCAAAACCGGCATCCACCGACCCGTCCTGTTGTCCCAAGCGCGAGACCAGCTCAATCCTGCAGCATCGAGAGGGGGACGAGGTCAGTCCTGCTGCACCGTGCGCGAGACGAGCTCGGTCCTGCCGCATCAGGCGCGGGACGAGCTCGGTCGTGCAGCACCAGGACGTGAGACGAGCGGTGGACCGCAGCTGGGAGAGGACCAGCCCATTGATGGGAGTAGCGCCCGGGCGCCGAGGAGATGGGGTGAAGGTCGAGACGGTCCGACCGCAGATGAGCCGACGCCGGAGAAGCAGGCAGCTGTCGCGGACAGATCCGTCGAGCCATCGTGAAACCGCCACGACACCGAGAGGTCACCACCGAGACCTCCACACGACGCCGCCCACGACCGGAGAAGCGGCCACGCCCGGCCGCTGACCTACCCGCGTCGCCCGACGATCTCCAAGCACCGGAGCCGCCGGGCACGCACCACTGGAGCCACGCGTCGCCGGTCGGCCCCCAATGCAAGATCCGGCCGGATCCGGCAAGAGACCGACCGCGCGCCACCTCCGGAGACTGGAGCATCGCAGCCGCCCCGTCGCGCGCGGAACGAAGGGGGCCGGAGCGCCGCCACCAGCAGGTCACCCCGCCGCCCTGCAAGACCGCCGTCGCGCTGCTAGATCCCTCGGACATCCAGCGCCGCCACTCGAAGGGGCCGCCCCGCGCCGGCGCCTACATGCGAAGGGGGGAGAGTGGCCCGCCGCCGCCGTGCCCACCGGGCTTTGTCCGACGGAGCTCGCCGGCGGCGGCGTGGAGAGGGAAGCAAGGCGAGGTGCGCGACAGCAGGAGATCCTCCCCGACGCGCGCGGGCGCGCCGCGGGAGGGGAGGGAAGGAGGGGGGAGCGGGGCGGGCCGGGAGGAGCGCCTGGCGGCCGGCGGCGGCGGAGGGAAACCCTAGAGGGGTCGCGGGGGAGCGAGACTCTGGATTCCTATATGGTCTTAAATAAGCCCCCCGTGCTTGGTTTGAGCGTTTTGCCACTGTGGTGACTACAGCTAGTTTTTCTCCAGTGCTCATGATCCAGCGTTGTTTGTGCACCTTTTTGCTCGTGGCCGCACTCTACTTCTGTATGTTGATGACATGATCATCACTGGCGACGATCTTGAGTACATTGCCTTTGTCAAGGCCCGCCTCAGTGAGCAATTTCTTATGTCTGATCTTGGTCCTCTTCGTTACTTTCTTGGGACCGAGGTTTCCTCCACCTCTGATGGCTTTTCTATTTCTCATGAAAAGTATATCCAGGATCTTATTACTCGTGCGGCTCTTAGTGATGAGCGCATTGTTGAGACTCCTATAGAGCTTAATGTTCAGCTTCATGCTTCGTGCTTCTGATGGTGAGCCCTTGTCTGATCCGACTCGTTACTGTCATCTTGTTGGCAGTCTTGTCTATCTCGCTGTTACTCGTCCAGATATATCCTATCATGTCCATATCCTGAGTTAGTTTGTTTCTTCTCCCACTTCACTCCACTACAGTCACCTTCGTGTTCTACGATACCTCCATGGCATGATCTCTCACCGTCTTTTCTTTCCTCTTTCCAGCTCGTTACAGCTCCAAGCCTATTCAAATGCTAACTGGGCTAGTGACCTTTCAGATCGTTGTTCACTCTCTGCTTATTGTGTCTTTCTTGGTAGTTCTCTCATTGCCTGGAAGACGAACAAACAGACTGTTGTTTCCCGTTCGAGTGCAGAGGCTGGGTTGCGAGCTATGACTCTTGTCACGGCAGAGTTGACTTGGCTATGTTGGTTACTCGAGGATTTTGGTGTTTCTGTTACTACACCTATTACACTCTTGTCGTACAGTACGATGCTTTCTTTGTGCGCGCTCGTGTGCAGGACCATGTTGTTGCTCTTCAGTATGTGCCTTCTGAGTTACAGCTGGCGGACTTCTTCAAGAAGGCCCAGATTAGAGTGCAACATGGATTTACTCAGTGTTGTGGATCCACCATGAGTTTCGAGGGGGGGGGGGTGTTATATTTATGATGTCTTTTGGCTTGCTGTATTTCGGCCTTCGGCCTCCCACTTGTACTTGTATATATGATGGCTTTGGCCTCTGGATAATATCAAGTTGCGATTCCTAACATAGGGGAAGTCTCTGGTCATCAGTTGCATTTAGGGTGTCATCATTCTGAGAAAACTGACTTTAATACTAAGTTGGCAGATAAGTGAAGTATGTTTCACTGGAATACTTAACTTCTCAAAAAAAAAGACAATTGAAAAAGAGGATGGGATGTGAAGGTAACAGTATACCTGTCCTTGTAAAGTCATGATGTATATTGACGAAGTCTTATTGCAGACAACAATGTGATCACTATTCTTTGGAAACAAATGAACAGAGTTAACAGATGCATCTCCTCCCTGGAAATTTAAGAATACATATGGATAAGAAAGCATGGCTGAAAGCCTGTGTTATGGAAGGAGTCAGACAATGTGACAAATAGTTACCCTCAAAGGAGGAGGAGGTTTGAACGATTGCAAACAGTCTGCTGTTTTCGCATCCCATACCTACATCAAGAAATCATAAATGAATGCGCAGACAGTTGTATACCATACAGAACAATAGATTGTGGGAAATTGATGAATAAACAGATAATAGTTCTCATCAGAAGTTCAGAACAGAAGTTCAAATGCTGATACACAAGATCTGCACCTTAATAGTACAGTCACTGGAAGCTGTGATAACACGAGTGCCATCAGTAGAAAAGATGGCATAGTTCACATAGGAGTCATGACCGCGAAATTCTTTTAGCATCTTCCCAGACTTAAGGCCATGGATTCTGCAGAAATGAAGAGAATAACCCTGGGATTATTTTCAGGCACTTGGATTATATAAGACCGAAACTATGAACACAGCAGCACCAAAAACGAAAAAAAAATGGCATCATGGAAATGGCAATATGCAGGATGTTGCAGAATCAGACAAAATTCAATATGCAATTCATGGTTCAGATTTGTGGTGCCTACACAGGTTGTTTTCCCACTCAAAACAGGGAAATTTTGACTAACTACTCGATACATTTAAGTTCTGGTTTATTCTTTTGTTAAGTCTGATTTATATAAACACTAAATTTGTTAACATAGAGGGAGAGTAAGGCTGTAGACAAAATTTCGTAAACCAATGATCAGTGCCTTGTTGTAGACACTACTCAATACACTGAACGTTCGATTTGAAAAATCAATTTTCGTTCCCACTTTAGACAAGAAAACTATGCACTGAGAAAAGGTGTTCAGGAAATAACCCATGCTAGACCTCTTATTGCATAATTTTATTCTGACTAATTTTAAAATTGATCCAATATTTCAGAGATATGCAATTTAGCCATGACTAAACATCTTTTAACTGGACTATCTTAAAGAGGCTGAAAAGAGAGCCTATAAGAGAATATACCCATAGGAGAATAACAGAAGTGGTTAAGGGGACAGCTGCTATGTTACGAGTCCTCAAACACAAGGATGGACAAAAGCATGAGGCTTTCCCAAATAATGTACACTAGCTCAACACATTCAAAATATAATCTTTGACGATGCTTTGTCATGAGAACATAATATAGTGAAAAGCAAAGAAGTATATATCCATTGTAAATTCAAATTGGTGGTATTGTAAGAAACCTCGCAGTATTGTCAAAAGAGGTACTCAATATCTGAGTTCCATCACGTGAAAATGCAACACTTGTAACACCTTTCGCATGCGAACGCTCGAGGCGTCGCAAGCACTGGCCAGTTCGTATACGCCAAACCTGAAAATCAGTGACAAGAAACAGTTAAATACGGCAATGCAATTCTTCTCTCACGACCAGACAAATGGCTGGTGAAATAATGGCCCAGAATAAAGGTCTATGAATTTAGTTGGCCACATGTATTGACTAATGATAAACTTTTACCAACTGATTGTGTGGTCAAACATGATTAGATGACCAATGATACCATGTATATATGTACTCAACATGACTGCACTCCACAGGAGGAAGAAAAAAATATAGCAATTAACACATGTCAGCACATTAATCAATCAGAACTGTAAAGAGGTCAGGCTTTGTCTCTTAGCAAACACACTTACAAGCAGTTCAATGACTACAAACACCGTGACTACTCTGAACACTGAACTTGCAATAATATTGCCAATAAGGAGGGGGGGTGGGGGGGTGGGGGGGCTGGGGGAGAGAACGGTGAGAGTACCTTAATTTTTCCATCCTGTGATCCGGATGCCAGCATCTCAGAATCTCTACTAAAATCAACACAGAGCACAGCATCCTCGTGCATCATAAAGCTTTCCTGGAAAGTATTTTCAAACAAAGGTTATGCAGAACTTAACAATCTTGACAGTATCTAACTCAAATACTCCCTCCGATCCATATTACTTGTATTAGACTTGTCTAGGATGTATCTATGGATTGGAGGGAATAACAAGAATTATTGATGTCCCTCTAAAGCTATTGATCTTGAATAGCTTGGCTACATGCACAATTACAGGGTTCATGTAAATTCCGTGTTAAAGACAAAAAGCCCAATGCTAGGGCCTTACATCGGCTTGATACTGAAGATCCTTTTTCAGCTTGCCACTGACATAATCCCAGACCTGAAAATGTTAATGAAATTTAGCCGTCTTACGACAAAAGAGCTAACCTGTAAAACACACTAGCAACCAACTTACTTCGATGATTCCATCCACTGAGCATGAAACAAGGTACTGGCCATCGGGTGAGAATCGAGCACACTCGGGGTGGGTTTTCTTCCCGAACTGAAATTAAAAACAAAATGCCAAGTTGTAACCTTGAGGAAAAGCCTGAGAACAGCAATTCTCCTGGCAGTCATGTGTTTCTGTATCCTCCTTTCAGCATGGAAGTGAAGATGGTAGAATCCTTAACTACATCTTAAAGCATGTTGACATGTCCTAGTGTGTTTTCTATTGATATTTTCCAAAGAATTTTGGGACCACCATAATGTCCCAAAGAGTCACATACAATTAAGCTAACACACAAAAAAAAAAAAAAATAGTTGTGTCAATATTCTTCTGCTATCAACTTAAGTAAGAAATCATCATTTTAGGCTTCTGAAAGTCATTGATATCAAATATGCTGATCATTAATTTATCTTCTGCAGTTTCCAAAAATCATGTGTACATGAAAAGGCCAATGTAAGCTCGCTGATACAGCCCCAAGATAACCTTTATTTGATGTGACAAAGTAGTAGGATATGCCTCTTCTTCGTCTTGCTTCATTGCAGCGGTTCCTCTGAACAAATCAAACTGTGTGCCAGGCGGTAACAAACCTATGCAAGGGGAACAAGAAAAAAGGAGCTAGGATGAGTTCACAATTGGCAATACTAGGATCATCACAGTATCACAGATTTAAAATGTGCGACCAAGAGTACCTTGGTGCTGTTGCCATTTCAAAGCCTGGGTAATCAGTGCCATTAGCCGAGCTGGTGGGACTACTGAAACTTCAGAAGCAATTGCTGACATCAGCAAGGCAGGTGAAGCGTTAGTATTGAGGATGAGAAAGGCAAACTTCCATTGCGGCTATTATTGCAAAAGTAGGACTACATGCCTATGAGCATTGCACAACTTTAAATCATCAATTAATAAGTACCAGTCCCTCCTATTCATCAGCACATTGAACAATAAAATTTATAATTTTAAAAAATGTTCAAGAAAAATATTCCCTCCATGGCTCTGTTCCAAAATATAAGGTGTGTTATTTTTCTGAAAAAATCAAACTTCCCTATGTTTGACCAATCTTATAGAGAAAATATCAATATCCACAATACAGCATAATTAGGTTCATCATGGTAAATAATTTATATTTTATTTATTTTGTACTGTAGATATTGACATATTTCTCTACTGAAGTTAGTAAAACATAGAAACGTTTCACTTCTTGAAAAAATCAATACACCTTATATTTCAGAACGCAGGAAGTATATTACATTCTGAAAGTGTAGCATATCTCAGAATCAAGAAGCACTCAAACTTCTCTACTAAGTATGAGAATCATTAACATGTATGCCTCAAGAAAAGACAATCAGCAGCCTAACCTTGGGCAATCTGCGCACGTCGCTTTTCCTTGGTAGATTCTTGGTAAGCCTGTTGGCAGAGTGACATCCCAGCATTTCACAGTTAAGAAAAATAGCACAACAAATTAACAATAACTAAATAGCAAGAGCAGGCTACCAACCTCATTCGGGTCAAAGTATGTCCGGACAAGGAGGTGCTCTAGTCGGAGGTATCGTTCGGGTTCCTCCTGTTTCATGACGCCCATCACCTGTGTCTGGCGAAGGATTGCACGGGCCGTGTCAAGCTCACGGAGCTCTGCCATCTCCAGCACGATCTGCTCGTAGAGGTCCTCAAGCTTCTTGCGTGGCAACTTGAGCTGGGCAACCTGCGGCAGCACGGCATCCCAGCGCCCAGCATTAATGTCGGCAGTGAAGGTGTCCATGCTGTCCACCGTGTTGAGCGAGACCTGGCACTCGTTCTGCAGTGTCTGGAAGGTCTGATGAAGCGAGTTTTCCTTGCAGAACTGCAGCATTATCTTCACCACGCTGCATCAATGGATGCAAGAAACAAATCAAACCCCAGCTTTCCAGATTTTCCTCTTCAAAATAAGTTACTACTAGTATAGATTTAGCAAACATCATGGAAATCACAATCTCCCGCTTCACTGTGTAAGCCGCAGACGAATTGAAGAAACATTAAGCACTACTGTAGATGGGTTCGTGTAAGAATGGGCGGATTCAAGAAAAAACGCGTAGGGTTTAGGGTTCTTTGGTTGCTTTCGTTGCCGTAAGGTCTAGGGCACGAAAAGAAAGAAGGGTTTGTACGTACTCGCGAGCCTCGATCTCTAGGGTGGACGTCGAAGACGCCATCTGCGGCTCCTGCGGGTGGGGGCGCGCGGGCACCAAGTCTGAGGCGGCGGCCGGAGAAGAACGGGAGTACGTGGTGGTGCCGAAGGAGAGGATTTGTGGTTGTTGCCCAAAGCTCGATAACGAGGAGAGTCTACTTGCTGGGCCTCGTGAATATTACTTCGGCCCATGATGTGTCTGTACATCAAGTTGCCACGCAAAGAAAAGAAATCATGTCGTTTATCTATCTACTACCCCTATAAAAGAAAGAGAGGGCAGATCCAACTAAGCATATTAGCCGTCTGATATATAATCTAATGGTCTAAAATAGGCATTAACGAAACGCTAACGAAAAGCACTAACGAAGCGCTAACGAAGCGCTAACCCGAACGGTTACGTCGAAAATAGAGGACACGATCTCTTCCCTGTACTACTCGCACGACCTCCTCTACTGCTCAAACAACTCCCTCCTCGCACGCAGTCCACCCGGCCCTCGATCCCTCCACCCTCCTCACACGCGCCGCCGCCAGCGCACCGTCCGCGACGATGCCCGTCACCCCTTGCCGCCCCTTGATCCTAGGTCCTACCGCAACATCACGGCCCTGCCGCTGCGACTCCTAGGTCCTCGCCCCCGTCCGAAACAGCATGGCCCTGCCGCTCCTCTGTCCTTTCCGTCGTCGCCGTGCCGTGAGAGGTAACAGTCAGGACTCAGGACAAGCTCAGGCCGGCGGGGATGTATCAGGACGAGCCTCACGCGTGGCGGACCGTGAACGAGCTTCACGGGGGATTAATTGGCGCACTCTCGTGCGGGTCTGTTGGGTACTAGCTGGAGCGATCCACACGTCGTTGGCTGGCCGAGATCTGCACGTCTATCGGTGGTGGATCGATGGGGGTCTTGGCAGGTGACAGCTATGGCCGTCATGGACCGATCGGAGCACACGGTTTGAAGCTACGGTTCTTCGGCCAGGACGACAAGGCAAACATCTTGCCACTAGCGTGGACGGAGGACAAAGCAGATTGGTCCGACCAAAAGTGGCCTAGCTAGCCTCTTGGTCTGTGCGGCACGGCAGCTGAAGGTTGAAGCTCGCCGTCACGGTGGCCTCCGCTGCAAGTCTTTGTTGTGAGACAACTAAGCTTGAAGCAACTGCTAGGAGGAGAGAGATCATGGCTGAGCAGACACCGATGGGATCCAAACTGATTTGTGAGGGCCCCGATCGTTATCTCTGCCGATGCTGGCACTCTCCCCAAGCTGGCGACTTTCCACAGAAAGATAAAAAAAAAGACCAAGGTGAGGTTTCTAACGTTGTTGCCGCTCAGGTTTACTACTTTCCTCCAGTGTTTTTCTTCGATCACGTTGACAGAAAACTGTAGGAATTCATCATAGGTCAATTGGTGGTTTACAGAACAGCGATGTGACTTCTGCTACTTGCAAAGGTGACATGCCGTACATGATTGTTGATCGGTTAGTATCTCTCGTCTACACTAAGAAACGCTTATCTGATGTTTCTTCCACATGGTTAACTATTTATGCTGTATGTGATTCTTACTGTTGGTAGAATTCTAAATATAAGTCCGCTGCCCACTTCTGTTAATTTGAATGGCTCAATTTGGGTCCCTGGTTCACGGACAGTTGGCATGGCTAGGTGAATCTGTGAATGACAATTTGTAAGTCGATTATGCAAGATCCAAGTTCAAGTTCTTGTGACTTTGTTTGCCTACTTGGAGAACAAACAATCCTTTTTCAGTTAGGGAGGAGACATAATGGCAACCAGTTAGCAAATATTACTACAAAAAACAAATGGTAAGCTAGAACTCAAGTTTTTTTTTCATGCTTCATATGAGTTGTTTACCCTACTTTCTGTATATAGGTTCATGAACGCAGGAAAGTGCGGAAGTTGATATCTTCACAAAAGGTATCCATCATTTTCTTTTTCAATCGCATAATTAAATTCATTGATTGTAAAGCTCAATGGTCAAGAAGGTTTTCCAATCCTACAATGATACTCCCTCCATCCGAAAATTCTTGTCTTAGATTTGTCTAGATAGGGAAGTATCTAACACTAAAACATGACTAGATACATCCGTATTTAGACAAATCGAAAACAAGAATTTTGGGACGGAGGGAGTAGTTGATATATAGCTAGAAATTTGCACTTTACAGTAGATGTTATCCCCAATTTAGAGAGTTTTCTTTATCTCTGATTCTTTTGATGTGGGTGATCTAATTTTCCATGGCTTGTATCTTATCAAGCATCACCTGTGATGCTCCTCCATTTTCCTATGAAATGGTAACCCCGATATTGTATTATGTTTGGATTTATTGAAAAAACACGGCTTGATGCTATGTTTGTCTAAAATTTACAGTTAACCGTAATCTAGAGCAGCTTGCAGGGATCCATTGCTACAGGAGTTGCCTCCCTGTCCAGCAAGATGTGGAATCTCCTCGCCTGCGGCCTGTGTGAAGCCTCTTCGGGGGCGACATCGTTGATGGCTTGGCGGCTGGTGGTGTATCTGCCTCTCAGCTGGGCACAAACTGACTAACCAACACAATCAATGTACGTATGGTTTGTTAATCAATTGGTTCGGTTGAGTACAACCATAAAGAGAGAAGATAAGGTAGGAATTGCAAATTTACCACGAGGGGAATACATTCTTTTCACATGGCAGAATTGGGATAAAAATTAAAAAATGATTATAGTAATTAAAAAGGTATATAATATCAAATGAAAAAAGAAAAGCAAGCAAATCATCTAATCATATGTAAATAGGGGCAAATCATCTACTACCCAAATAAAATGGGGCACATGATCCAATCTCACACTCCCCAATGAAGTTTACGTGATCCCTCTAATTTCTACTTCTTGCGTGGTTATTTGTTTGATTAGTGACATGGAGGAAATAAAATGATTTTTTTCTATTTTAGATCATTAAATTATTTGATGATGATGTGTGGCCGATATCTGAAATGGAGGAAATAATAATGTATCACCTCTATGTGGTCTGCTTATTGGTTCATCCTGTCACCCACCAGGAAGTCTTACACTCACTTCCCACATTCACGGTTGCCAGATCCAATGCAAGGGCAACAACAAAGAAACTCATCAAGAGGGTTGTGTGGTTGTCACTTTGAGTCAGTAGCAGGTAAGGATGCAACACATAGCTTTCTAACCATTCTGTCTAGAAACGATGTCATTTTTTCACTTCATTGCTCTATTCACATCATGATCCAAGGTGGACGAAATTAGTTGTTCTTATTGTTTGTTGATGACGTCTGTTAACGAAAGTGGTTAGTTAATTGAGTCTGTACCATGGCCTGTACGATCTGTTCAAAGTTCAAACTAGCAAAGAGCAGCATATGTTATCTTGCCTTACTAGCATTCTCATTGTCTAATCTAATATGAGAACCAAGTGCACGTGATTTTGGACTGTAGACGGAGTAGAAGATACGGCCTCAACGCTGAAGTTCTGTTCATAACTAAGTTTGTGAACCGCAATGAGGAAATGTATTTATTATTGATTCCTTTGGTCCTGAAAAAGTACTAGCCAGGGATGCCGTCCCTGTAATAGTAAGTAGTTACTATTATTTTTTGTTAGGATTTTGCACTTCTTTTCCTCCTACTTCTTATATATTATTTTTAATTAATTGCAGGGGACTTAAAGACATCTTGATACCGCTTCAGGAAGCACATATTTTAGCATGGGCAAGAAGTGCCAGAACCTGGATGTTACTTCATGGCCAATCAAAGTAGCGCATGGAACGATGATATTTTTTCTAGCATCGTCGATTACCAGCTTGTGTTCCAAAAATCACAGACAGGTGAGTTCCTTTGAAACCCATTAAAGCATCTTATTTAATTTTGGCAAGACTCAAGATAATGACAATGAATTTATCAGAAGGACATTGTCTGGTTATTGTGCTTTTAGTTTGATGCACTCATGGAACGGGAAATATCTAAATCAACCAATTTGCACGGTTAGTATTCGTTGTTTCCTATTTTGACATTCTACTGGGAAAACTCCCGAGATAATAACTTAATATTCTCATCCAGGATGATGACCATCTAAGGAAGCGATTTTTAGTGCATCTGCCCAGTTACATTGACAATGAAGCAGCACACAACATTACAATTGTTTTCACTGGAATTTATTAGCCGTAGTAGAAAATACCAAAATAATAGTGTCTTTTTGGCTCTATTCATATGATGCTACATTAAAATGTTTTTTGATTTGTAATTCTTTTTAGTGCAACCGAAATATCTTTTTATATATGTTAATTCCCACATATATTAATAATATTAGTCGAGACGTGCATTTGCACGTGCACGCTTACTAGTAAAATCTCCAAACGACAGGAAAAAGAATTAATTGGAGGAGCACACTTGCTTTCGGGGAGCAACTTAGGAGGTGTTTGGTTTGGAAGAAGTAACGTAAACGTAATCGTAATCGAGTTGCGCTGGTAATGTAAACGTAATTGAAGAAAACAGAAATCTGTTTGGTTAGTTAATGTAATGTTATCGGCTAACGCTAGCCATCGCTCAACTAGGTAGGAAGTGCGGCTTGCCGGATGCTGCCGGGTATCTGATAATATAGTCATAGAAGCATTGTGAATATAAAAAATATCAATGATATAGATTAAGTACAGTGCCATACACCAAATCATTATCCATGAATATGATATGAAATTTAAGATGGGTTTTAGACATGGATAACATATTGGATACAATATATTGACAAAGATGATGAACAGTTCTGACATAAGCATCCTCAGAAAGAGAAATCTGGTTTATAACATTGGTAGTCACATGAAAAATTAGCCGAAAATAAGCATATGTGCTAAGTCAAAGAAGAAAAACAGTACAAAGGATACACTAAGTTAATATATGCATTCGAAGACAGACTATGTAGACACAACTCAACATCATCGATATAATAGTTCATATATTCAAATATTGTAACGTCCGGGTAATCACGCTACAGTAATTCTCTGCTAATGATGCCACGTCATCGCGTTACTGTTGATAACATCACGTTAATCGAGAACCCCGTTCCCCCGTTCGAAATAAGAACCCGAAAAAGAAATAAACAATATAAAATTTTCAAAATGTTAAATAAAAATGTTCGGGCGGTGCTAAATATTGCAAGATCAATTATGGTGTAGTTATTACAATTTCTAAAAATACCTAAGTATTTTGAATAAAATAAAACAGAAAAGGAATAATTAAATAAAAGAAAAGGGAAACCAAACAACAACAAAAAAGTAAAATAGAATCTAACCTAACCTAAACTACTGGGCCTCGGCCCACTATCACCTCACCCTATAACCCCCACCCCACGGTGGGGTAAAATATCCCACCGACACTTTCCCCCCATCTCTCTCGATTGGATCGGGAGCAAACGAAGCCCCATCGGCGCCCGACGCCGGCCTTCGGTCGCCGCCGCTTGGACCTCGCCATCGTCGCCGGACCTCCTCGTCCCTCCTCCCCGAGCACGCTGCCAAGTCCCCTGCCACCCTCGTGAGCAAGCCCCCCTCCTCCTTCTCTC
>LR738711.1:421102939-421171166 GCA_902687465.1 Secale cereale
GCCACGGTCACCCCTGTCCGCGGTCGTGCCCCTGTACCCCGCCCGCCGGCTCCGCCCGCGCACGCACCCCCCGCGGCCACCGCACCTGCCGCGCTGCGGCCCCTACGGCTGGCCGCCTCCGGCTCCATCCCCACGGCAACCGCCGCCGCACTGCCGTCCCGCTCCGCCGCGGCGCTCGCCCTGCGCCGCTACTGGCCCCGGCAGCCGCGCCACCGAAGCTCGCCACCGCTCCTTTTCCTCACCACCGCAGCCCCGCTCTGGCCCCTCGCCGCCGCATCGCTCCTGGCCGCCTCCCTACCGCCGGCGCCCTCCGCTCACTACAGCCTCGCGCAGCCTCGCCTCCTCCGCGCCCCGCGGCTGCCCCAGCCCACGCGCCGGCCGCGCCTGCCGCTGGCGCAACCGCCGCTTACCCCATGCGTCGTCGCCCGTCGCTGTGTGCTCCCGCGGCCGCGCAGCTTCTACGGCCGCCGCCCCCACGCGCCGCTGGCCGCCGCACTCCCGCCTCCCTACCGCCGGCGCCCGCCGCCCACACTGGCCGATGCGTCGCCCCGCCATGTGCCCCGTCCCCGGCCTCGTTGCCGCTTCGGCCAGGGGGCCACGCCCACGCCCGCGCGGCCCCTCGCTGCCGGCGACCGCACGCCCCTGGCCGCCGACGCCCGCACGGGCTCCGGCCTCCGTCGTTGTGCGGGCAGCGCCCGTGCCCACGGGCTCCTCCCCGTTACAACCGCAACCCGTCGCCCGTTTAGGCCCCCTGGGCCACTGCCAGGGGGGCCCCGCACCCCAGAACCGAGAAAAAAAAGGATTAAAAAATAATAATAATAAAATATATAAATAAATATTATTATTAATTAATTAATTAACAAATTAATTAAGTTAATTAATCCTGTTTAATTAATCTAATTAACTAGTTAGTTTAACTAAATAGTAATTAGATTAGATAAACCCAGATTAGGCTTAACACTGTATGACACACGGGCCCCACTGGTCAGTTTGACCAGTCAACCACGATGACGTCAGCATGATGTCATGCTGATGTCATAAATCTTTTTTGAATTAATTTAATTAATATTAAATTCCATAATTTAATAAAAACTTTAGAAAATCATATCTTTTAAACCGTAACTCGGATGAAAATAATTTATATATGAAAGTTGCTCAGAACGACGAGACTAATCTGAATACGCAGACCGTTCGTCAACCACACGTCCCTAGCATACCGAACCCGCAACTTTCCCCCTCCGTTTCATCCGCCCGAAAACGCGAAACACCGGGAATACTTTCCCGGATGTTTCCCCCCTTCGTCAGTATCACCCGATACTGCGTTAGGGCACACTTAGCACCGTTACATGTCAGGTCATGCATCGTCATGCATTTGTTTGCATTGTATTCACTGTTTCTTCCCCCTCTTCTCTCCGGTAGACTACGAGACCAACGCTGCTGCTGCCCCGATCGACTACGGTGTTGACGACCCCACTTTGGCTGCCGAGCTTCCAGGCAAGCCCTCCCCCCCTTTGATCACCAGATATCGCCTACTCTTCTCTCTACTGCTTGCATTAGAGTAGTATATCATGTTACTGCTTTCGATAATCCTATTCTGCTGCATAGCCTGTCATTGTTGTTACCACTGTTGATACTTTACCTGCAATCCTAAATGCTTAGTATAGGATGCTAGTATTCCATCAGTGGCCCTACACCCTTGTCCGTCTGCCCTGCTATTCTATCGGGCCGTGATCACTTGGGGGTGATCACGGGTATATTATACATACACTTATACATGATACTTGATGTGACTAAAGTTGGATCGGCTCGTTGAGTACCCGCGGTTGATTCACGGATTGGGGGCTGAAAGGACATACTTTCCCGACGGCCCTCTGTGTGGATCTTTGTGGCGGAGCGACAGGGCAGGTTGAGACACCCAGTGGAGAGGTGGGCTGGCCCTGATCGTTGTCCGCGATGATTTTCATAATAACACGCTTAACGAGTTTGGATATTTGATCTGAGTCTGGCCATTTGGTCTATACGCACTAACCAGCTACGTGGGAATAGTTATGGGTACTCGACGTCGTGGTATCAGCCGAAGCCTTCTTGACGTCAGCGGTTTAGCGGCGCGCGCCGGGTTGGACCGCGTAACGTAACTTCCTTAGTAATGGAGGTTGCTAGGTCTGCTCACCGGCCGCCCTCGCAACGTGCAGGTGTGCATTGGGCGATGGGCCCAGACCCCTGTGTGCTTAGGACTTAGACCGACGTGCTGACCTCTCTGCTGTGCTTAGGTAGGGCTGCGACGTGTTGATCTTCCGAGGCCGGGCATGACCCTGGAAAGTGTGTCCGGCCAAGTGGGATCGAGCGTGCTGGGATATGTGGTGCACCCTTGCAGGGAAGTTAATCTATTCGAATAGCCGTGTCCCTCGGTAAAAGGACGACCCGGAGTTGTATTCCGACCTCATGATAACTAGAACCGGACACTTGATAAAACACACCCAGATGAGTTCCAGATATAACTCGGTGGTTGCTCTCTCACAGGGTGATGTGCGGGAGGATCGCCGAGTAGGTTTATGCTATTCGATGTTACTTGGTGAACTTACCATCTATTCTCTCCTACTGCTGCAAGATGGAGGCTGCCAGAAGCGTAGTCTTTGTTTGGATTAGCTATCCCCCTCTTATTCCCGCTTGCTACAGTTCAGTCCACCGATATTACCCATATCATTGTTACCATTGCATTTGTAGTATAGATCCTTGCTTGCGAGTACTTTGGATGAGTACTCACGGTTGCTTTGCTCCCCCTTTTCCCTCATTTTGTTCCTTCTTCTCGGATGTTGCAACCAGATGGTGGAGCCCAGGAGCCAGACGCCACCTACGACGACTCCTACGACACCGGAGGCGCCTACTACTACGTACAGTCTGCCAACGACGACCAGGAGTAGTTAGGAGGATCCCAGGCAGGAGGCCTGCTCCTCTTTCGATCTATATCCCAGTTTGTGCTAGCCATCTTATGGCACCTTGTTTAACTTTATGTCTGTACTCAGATATTTGTTGCTTCCGCTGACTTGTCTATGATCGAGCACTTGTATTCGAGCCCTCGAGGCCCCTGGCTTGTAATATGAAGCTTGTATGACTTATTTTACTTTTAGAGTTGTGTTGTGATATCTACCAGTGAGTCCCTGATCTTGGCCGTACACATTTGCGTGCATGATTAGTGTACGGACAAATCGGGGGCGTCACAAATATAGATCGGATATGTTCTCCTTATAGACACCGTCAGTAAATGCACAGTACATTACTTAGTTGTCTCATCCTGATCTATTCTCGTAAGGTATGGTAGACAAAAGATAGTACTCAGCGTACATAAGGACCTTGATCGCCGTTGTGCGTTCCTGTTGCCTTTGACTTTATCAAATGCCTGCAAAGAAGCAACAAAGAAGCACATTAGTGGTTACATAAGCGAGTAGAAAAATAGTACTGACAAATATATATAGCCAATGACCAATCAAAATTCATTCTTGAGGTTACTTAATAATTAGCACGAACATGTGGGAAGAGGTGGCAGCTCACCAACGGCATGACGCAAAAAATATTAGGAGCTCTTCCTTTCCTATTGTATGAACATGACACCGCTGCCTTGCACCTTGATGCAACACCACTGTCACCAGCCGATTAACAGGAGGTATCTATTTGTATCCGGAGCAAAACATGTTGTTTAGGAAGCTTCTATAATATCTAAAAGAAAGACCATTATGTTGATTACAGCATCAGCAAAAAGTAGTGTTTTGAATCAAATAAAGAATCAATTAGGCAGGAAACGTGCCTTGGCACACGGCACCTGGCTAAACATGTTGTCAAGCGCTTAAACAAAGCATTTAGTGTTGTCAAATGCGAGTTTAAGTAATTGGATCAGCCCAGTACAACAAGTATACATCGAAAGCAGGGCATTGCCTTTGCCCATGACAATCATGGCATTTTATTAAATCAATGCCAAAAGGCAAGACAATTAGACAACCAAAAGCAAAGCAAGTAAGATACATTTGGTTAATAGAACATTTGATTTGCAAGTTCATGACAAAAAGGGAATATAAATGTGGTTTCAAAAGTAAGTCAAGACTATGAATCAAATAGAACATAAAAGTATGCTTAGAAGAGTATAATCGAAAATGCAACAAAATAAAAGACTTATTAATCATCTCATCATCATACAAAGAAACTCGGATCTTGTTTTCATAACAACTACAATCCAAAATATGTACTCCCTCCGTTCCATATTACTTGTCGCTAATTTAGTACAACTTTGTACTAAATCAGCAACAAGTAATATGGAACAGAGGGAGTAAGACATAAAAGCCCCTAGACCATACATTTGACCATAGTAAAGCACAACTCTTAATCATCTCGTCGGCATAGAAAGAATGTCAGATCTTCTTCTTTCATAACACGATCGGATAATTCCAAAAATATAATCTGATGTATGAAAAAATATATAAGCCCCTTGACGATACTATACAAATGTCAGCCAGGAAATGAAAGGCTTACTATACATATAAACCTCCAATGTCCATGAATTTTGATAAATAACCTTCAGCTAAGAACAGAGTTGGGTGCCACCAAAATTATGCAAATAATCAAGCATAATTCTTTTTGACTGAAGCAATGATGATCGATGAACGTTCATTTGAAATAATGAAGTAATACATGTTGGTAAAAGCTTTTTCCACCGACTCCTGGTTAGTATGTGCTTTAAACCGGTGGTTGTTGGGCTCACACCAAACCACATACTCCTTGTTTGGTTCAGTCCCTAAGCACCCCTAAATAGCACATGTATATAATTTATTTTATGTATTATTTTTGAAACAATCATAATTTAAAAGCTTCCATAAACGTGTTTAGCCTAGTTAGCATGAAGTCGCTAGGTTTCAATTGCCATTTATTCCTCTGAATGTTCCCCAGATCTATTAAAGCATTAGTTTATTTTTGTAAAGAACAATGAATCTATACTTGCTAGTAAATAACCTGGAGGATCCCCATACTACATCGACTAAAAATTTAATGATCCAACATCGCTCTTACACATATGTCATTCACAACACCAAACATAATCTGAAGCAAGATTAATCAGGTTGTCTTTTTGTAACTAATTAAGAACTGTTGCCATTTAAGTTGCCTATGCATTATTACACTTCAGTCAACAGAGACGGGTAATGAAATAAATAAATGACTATACTGGCATAGGTATCTCGTAACTAATAGTAAACTGCAATATAAGGAAGTACCTGAAGACATAGGAGTCTCGACATCTTTATTTATTAATTGCCTACTCTGAATCTCTATCAATCATCTACTTCCTCTGAATGGACAGACAGAAATCATAGCAAAGTTCACTCTGGAAGAACAGAGTACATAACAAATATAGTCAACAATCTCAGGTACCACTTACAGTAAACATCATAGCAATAAACACCATACAGGAACATGACCCTTTATTACTCAGCCTTGGCCTTGGCTATCGATTCTTTAGCAGTGCCAACAATATAATTTGCCCCGCTGATTCAAAGGAACACAAAACATTTGCTCAAATCTGTTTAGCACAAAATATCTATTAATGCTGCATAAACAACAGATACTCATAACTGAGATATGCTTCAGACATCTATAAAGTCATCTGCTAGGGGGTAGATGTAAGGCATGTAAATTCTACTTCCCTCAATGACATCTATAAGGTCATCTGTTGTTGCATCAATCTTAGGAAGACGTCGGCATTACGAATCTTGTACTCACCACAGATTGCTTTTATTGTGTTAAGGCTAGTTTGATAAATCTGATTTTTCCTGAAAGTAGAAGTCGAAACGACAATATGAATCTGCATTCACTAACCCTACAAAAGCAAGTATATTACATTTTTCAGTGGTCAAGCTTCACCCAGAAATTCAATAGATGTGTTACAATGTTATATATTAACGTTTCCCATTCCATCCTAATGTGCTAGTTATATTCTACTATGGATACATGAGAATATGGATTTGTTTCCTACAAATACATTAGAAGTGACCTTTGGTGGCGTGTAGTATTAAGAAGTTAGAACTAAACTTAATATGAATACCTCAGAATGACTCCAGCTGCTGCAATGTGTCACTATCAAGACAAAGCATTGAGGGTAACCCTTTGCTTTGCGCAGTCAATTCCAAGCGCTCATCTGCCTCGCCATCAATTTCTCTTTTCTGAGTCCCTCCTTTTGTCTTTGTTTCTCTACCTGCAAATATGTAGACATATCTTAATGCTAAACAGAATTAGTGCTACATATACTACAGTACCATATCTGGGTTACAGTTTATTTCAAAGGAACTAAAAAGACTAACTCGTCTAGATTGCTTCTGCAAAAACTTCTCCATGCGCTCATGTTCTCGCCTTTGCTCACTTTGGTTTAATTCCCAAACCAGGAAACATGCATCTGACCTCAACCAAGCATGTCCAACTCTCTATCAGGAACCATGGAACCAAACATAAGACCATACACTAACTCCCATGGCTCAAACGATTAGCAATAAAAAAGAAAATCTCAGATCTGTTGTACGAACAAAATAATGAACTAAATATAGCAAGAAGAAGAAGAGAGACAACCTGAGAAAAATTACAAGAGCAACACACTCCTGAAACCAGATGGAACAAGCCTTGCAATCCCCAGGACCACACCAATAGAAAACCCACCTGCAACATTAGCATAGGAAACAAGAATCATATAAAATCGTGAAGCAACAAAAGGAAAAAGGAAGAACAAAACTGCACAAATCCTTCCCGCTCTTGCCGACCTGCTCCCTCTCCCCTGCAAGTCCACCCCACCGCGACGGGATTGTTGTCCCCACTGCTTCTTGTCCACATTGACGACCTAATATTAGCACCCGCCTCGCTGCTCCTTCCCTTCTACTCAACCTCAGCCGTGAAGACCTCGCTGGCCTGGTCACGATCTGCGGGGGCACCATGAGTGGAGGGGTGGGGAGGGGAGGCAGCGGCACGGGGGAAGAGCATCCGGGGAGATGGGGAGGCTGGACGGTGGCTGCAGCTGGGTCGGACCCCCCCTCCATGGCTGACCTCGAGGACGGTGGCGTCTCAGGTCGACGATGGCGCGTCGATGCCGCCGTGGATCTGGGCGCTGCATCACCACGTCCTCCTCGCGCTCTGGGAACGGGCGGTGGTTCCCCTTCTCGCCCCTGAGCACGAGCGTGCGGTGCGGCGGCGGTCGGCTGGGCGAGAAGACGATGACGACATGGGGCGACGGCGATGGGAGGAGAGGAGGGGAGTCGAGGCGAGAGCGAGGGCTGAGGGGTGGGAAAGGATAGAGGCGGCTAGGGTTACACACGGGCATGCTGCATTTTATGTGCCTTGAGTATGAAAAGACGAAAATGCCCTCGGTGGGTCACGGGATTTACCGGCGGTGGCACGAGCTTGACCATTGTAGCGGTGCTCAACTCGATCGGACGGCCAGGAGCAGTGCTCATTTCGATCGGACGGACAGGATTGCTCCACCCGGAGATCTGATGGGCCTCGAACCCCTCGTTGGTTACCCCAAGTGGAAGGTGTAAGATGCAGTAAGTACAAGTGTTTTCCCCTAGCAAAGATGCCAAGGATCTAATCCCCAGAGACTCCTAGGTTCAACAGGTAGGTGTCAACTGCTAACGGCGCAATTAGCAATCAACGTGGACCTGCACACAGATACAAATAACTTTGCTCCCAACGAGTACAAAGAGGTTGTCAATCTCTCCGGCCTTGTAGTTCACAAAGGTTAAAAGCAATATGATAGTAGTGATGGATAGTGTTTTGCAATAGTAAATAAAATAGCGAAAAGTAAATAGTGGATGTGATCAATGATGGTAATATGGACCAGAGTCTCATGATGTTCACTAGTGATGTCTCTCTCACAAAAGACGATAAAACAGCTATGTGAGGTAAACAAATTACAGCTGGGCAATTGACAGGACCACGAACGCAAACCAATGCTGACTACATTGCAAGAAAGGTTGAGGTTCAAAGCATGGGCGGTACGCCAAAGTAAGTAGACCGAAATCCATCAATATCTACTACTAATCATCCACCTTGAGATATCTATCCAGAACATCTCGCTAGTATTAAGTTGCGAGTCCCACCCATAGTGTAAACTCAATGCAACAGACAACTGCATTAAAAGAACTTTGCGTAAAGTAAACAATCCTTGCACCCGCGGGCACAAGCACCGTTGTTTCCCCCCTTGTGGCAACAGCACATCCCCTAGACTCATGTTTCTGTCACTCAAGCTAGTCATCGAGGGGCATGAACCCACAATCGAGCATAACGTTCCCTCTTGGAGTCACTACCTATTACTCGGCCAAAGCAATAAATAACAACGGAGAACATGCAAGAATTACTTATGAACTAAAATATAAAAGAGGTGAATCAAGTATATTACTCAAGATCAATCTGAACATAATCTCATAATCCATCGGATCCCAGCAAACTCAACATAGCAACATCATAAAGATTACATAGGTGCCTCGATCATGTAGGGCAGCTCACGAGGACTAATTAGTGAAGCACAAGAACGGGAGGAGAACATCACATAGCTACTGGTCATGGACTCATGGTCCAAGGGAGACTACTCACGAGTCATCCGGGAGGCGTCCATGGTGGTGGAGAAGCTCCCGGTGGTGATCCTCCCCTCCGGCGGGGTGCCGGGAAGAGTTCTCCTGGTGCTCCCGATCTTGGAAGCGGCGGCGGCGGCGGAACAGAGATGGGATCGCGAAAAGAAGTCCTATTCTGAGGGTTACGGGGAACCCTTTAAATATATGCCAAAGTAGGGCACCGGGGGAGCCTCGGGGGGCCCAGGCGCCCCCCCCGGCGCAGCCCGGGGGGGGGGGGCGCCCACAGGGCGCCTGGAGCCCCTGTGGCCCCCCCCAGGCTGCCCTTCGGACGCAGTGTTGTTTCCGGTTCGCTGATTTTTTATATAATTTTTCTGGGCAGTTCTCGAAACGTGAAAACCTGAAATACAAAAACAGCCAAAAACAGAAACTGGCACTGGGGTGCACTGGATTAGTAAGTTAGTCCAAATATGATCAAAAGTGTATGGAAGTGTATGAATATCATAGCAATATCACCCAAAAGTGGCATGGAGCAAGCAGAAATTATAGATACGTTTTGGACGTATCAACATCCCCAAGCTTAATTCCTGCTCGTCCTCGAGTAGGTAAATGATAACAAGAATAATTTCTGTGGTGACATGCTATTAACCATATAGGACTTTCTCATAGTCATATGACAAAAGCTTACTGAGACAATGATTCTAAAGTAATTAAGTTGTATCAAGAGAAAATCACAAATGACTGAAAGTTTTACAATATGAAACTGAAACATCAAAAAGATTTGCAATGAACATGATGTGCAAATATGATCAAGTGATATCTAGCTTGCCCCCTTTAGTGATGCAAAACATAAATGCAAGGGCACCTTCAAGGTTTAAGTGATGACTAGATACAATCATTTCAGAATAAACGATATCACAATCATGCAAAAGACAATGCTACTTTGGGACAATGCACATTACACTCAGAATGACAATCATGCTCTCAGTAGTTGGTGCTTGAAGTGCTAGAGCTTTTTATTTTGAAACATGGAAGCAATTGTGTCAACGGTAGTAGTACTTCATATGTGTCATGTATAAAACATCCTATAAGTTGCAAGCCTCATGCATCGAATACTAATAGTGCTCGCTCCTTGTCCTAATTAGCTCGGATCCCCATGGGTTATCATTGCATTGCATATGTTTTAACCAAGTGTCACAAAGGGGTACCTCTATGCCACCTGTACAAAGGTCCAAGGAGATAGATCGCATTTGATTTCTCGTTTTTGATAGATCTCAACTTGAGGACATCCATATTGGGACAACATAGAAAATAGATGATGGACTCCTCTTTAATGCATAAGCATATTCTCATGAGAGATTGAGGATTAAGGTCCAAGCTAAAACTTCCACCATGATGCATGGCTTTGGTTGGCAGCCCAATGTTCTTCTCTAACAATATGCATATTAATTCAACCCACGGTAAATCACCCTTACTTCAGACAAGACGAACATGCATAGCAACTCACATGATATTCAACAAAAGTGTGACAGTTGATGGCGTCCCCAGAAACATGGTTACCGCTCAGCAAGCAACTCATAAGAAATAAGATACATAGGCAACATAGTCTTTACCACAATAGTTTTTAGGCCCATGAGCTATGTATTGCATGGTTAATTTGCTTAGTGCAGGTGTAGGTTAGCAAAAGACTGGGAGCGACCAACTAAGAGAGCAATGACGGTCATAATCATGCAGAGCGACAAAGCAATATTGAATCAGGCATGGTAGTTATATCGCTACTTAGAAATAAAAGATCATCAAGGCTTGACAGACTTTCTTTACAGTCTTGAATATGCGTGAGCATACGCCAAGTCAATCCAAATAAATTCTCGAAGGAAGATATTACGAAACCATACCACATCATAGGCAAACAAACCAAGTTGGTACTCCAATAACACATTGGGAACCCCCCAGCTATTTGAGATTAACCATAAGAAAACCTGAACTACTAAGCACCATCATGAAAGTAGCATCTTTATCATAGACACATTAACCAATGCAACGGAAGCAAACTTTCTTAATAAGGTGAGCATGGTAATTAAAGAGAGTTCAAGCAACCAACTAAATAAAAGCTCTTGAAGAGATAAGCATGAATACTAAGAGCAGAGCACGATGGTAGCTATTTAAAAGACAAAGAACACACACAGCATAGATAGACATGAAAATTCTATGTAATGTTCTAGGTAGAGGTGGAGCGTGTTTCTCTCCCACATAAAGGAATGCTGGGTTCCGACTCGTTATGAAAAACTAAAAAGAAAACTAAAAGCAAGACGCTCCAAGCATAGCACATAACACATGAAGTGATAAAAATATAGCGGAACGAAAGACGAACTGATAATGTTGATGGAGAAGGGGATGCACGGGGGCATCCCCAAGCTTAGACGCTTGAGTCTCCTTGAATATTTCTTGGGGGTGCACGGGGGCATCCCCAAGCTTGAGCGCTTGACACTCCTGAATCTTTTTATCATCTTCCCTCGCACACTTGAAAACTCCCTTCATACACAACTCATCATAATCTGATTAGCGAGGTTAGTACCCTTAATAAAATAATTATACCTTGCTGGAAATAAGGATATTCTTGAAGTTCTACTGTTTCTCAAGATTGCCGAAAGGTTTTTGCAAAGAAAAAGCAAGTTCTTAATTTGCAAAGTGAAGGTAAGGCAAAACAGGACAGAATATGTGAAAAACAGAACAGCAGGCAGTAATTGACCTGTTCGGGATACTTCTGCAACTCAAATCAAAAAACTCAGAACTGACGCACGAAAGACAATTATATAGAGAACGCTTTCGAAAAAATTCAGACCAAAAAGATGATCTGGTGATTTTATACGAATTTTTCTATCCAAGGACAGAATCTGTTTCCTGGACAGCACCTCACAACTTTTGAACTTTCTAGCAACCAGAGGCTATACTTGGCACAAATATGAAAAGTAAAGATACAATGATGATGCTACATCAGTAAACAACATCAAGACACAACAAAAGCAAAAAATTTATTCATGTGGGCTGCCTCCCAAAAGCGCTTTCTTTTATGCCTTTAAGCTAGGCATAATGCAAAGATCAAGTTTTATCAAGGGTAAAAGAATAACTAGCCCGTACAACGGACTCAAAAGGTTACTTGACCTTCTTACGAGGGAAGTGTTCGATCCCTTTCTTGAGAGGAAACTGAAATTTTATATTACCCTCTTTCATGTCAATGACAGCACCAACGGTGCGCAAAAAGGGACGTCCCAAAATAATTGGACATGAAGGATCACATTCAATATCCATGATAGTGAAATCAACGGGCACATAATTATCATTGACAACAATAAGAACATCGTCGATCCTCCCCAAAGGTTTCTTTATGGAAGAATCAACGAGAACATTACCAAAAGAACAAGAATCAAAAGATTTCAATTTAAGCATATCATATAGTCTTTTGGGCATAATAGAAGTACTAGCTGCAATATCACATAAAGCAAAGCATGAGAAATTGTTTATCTTAATTTTAATCATAGAATCCCAACCATCTCCTAGCTTTCTAGGTATGGAGGCTTCTACTCTGAGTTTCTCCTCCCTAGCTTTGATGAGAGCATTAGTGATATGCTCCGTGAAGGCAAGATTAAGCGTGCTAGTGTTGGGATCCTTAGCCATTCCTTGTAGAAAGGCGACAACTTCTGAAATACTACAATTATCAAAATCAATTTTATCATTAGTGGGCAGAATTGTAGTGTCATCCTCTTTGTTTAATTCGCTCTCTATTATAAGAGTTTGAACATCTTCCCAAGTTTCGGGAAGCTTAGGAGCAATTTTAAACTGAGGCTCATACTTTTTTCCTGGAAGACCATGCCATGGGCATAACTCTCCGTCATAACTAGTGTAATCACAAGGTTTATCTTTTTTGTAAACCCCGTCAGAGATAAGTGGGGCAATGGAAGTAGGGGTGTACTCCTCCCATTTAGTGTTTTTGGTAGAACCCATAGTAGCAAGCAAGCAAGATAACTATTTTTGTGATTTTCGATAAAAAGAACTAAAGCAAAAAAAAATGAAAGGTAAACTAACAAGACTAAAAAGCAAAGGTAAAAGATAGCATGCAACTCCCCTATCCTAAAGAGTGGAGTCCCCGGCAACGGCGCCAGAAAATACTCCTTGATGGGCCTCGAACCCCTCGTTGGTTACCCCAAGTGGAAGGTGTAAGATGCAGTAAGTAGAAGTGTTTTCCCCTAGCAAAGATGCCAAGGATCGAATCCCCAGAGACTCCTAGGTTCAACAGGTAGGTGTCAACTTCTAACGGCGCAATTAGCAATCAATGTGGACCTGCACACAGATACAAATAACTTTGCTCCCAACGAGTACAGAGAGGTTGTCAATCTCTCCGGCCTTGTAGTTCACAAAGGGTTAAAAGCAATATGATAGTAGTGATGGATAGTGTTTTGCAATAGTAAATAAAATAGCGAAAAGTAAATAGTGGATGTGATCAATGATGGTAATATGGACCGGAGTCTCATGATGTTCACTAGTGATGTCTCTCTCCCAAAAGACGATAAAACAGCTATGTGAGGTAAACAAATTACAGCTGGGCAATTGACAGGACCACGAACGCAAACCAATGCTGACTACATTGCAAGAAAGGTTGAGGTTCAAAGCATGGGCGGTACGCCAAAGTAAGTAGACCGAAATCCATCAATATCTACTACTAATCATCCACCTTGAGATATCTATCCAGAACATCTCGCTGGTATTAAGTTGCGAGTCCCACCCATAGTGTAAACTCAATGCAACAGACAACTGCATTAAAAGAACTTTGCGTAAAGTAAACAATCCTTGCACCCGCGGGCACAAGCACCGTTGTTTTCCCCCTTGTGGCAACAGCACATCCCCTAGACTCATGTTTCTGTCACTCAAGCTAGTCATCGAGGGGCATGAACCCACAATCGAGCATAACGTTCCCTCTTGGAGTCACTACCTATTACTCGGCCAAAGCAATAAATAACAACGGAGAACATGCAAGAATTACTTATGAACTAAAATATAAAAGAGGTGAATCAAATATATTACTCAAGATCAATCTGAACATAATCTCATAATCCATCGGATCCCAGTAAACTCAACATAGCAACAGCATAAAGATTACATAGGTGCCTCGATCATGTAGGGCAGCTCACGAGGATTAATTAGTGAAGCACAAGAACGGGAGGAGAACATCACATAGCTACTGGTCATGGACTCATGGTCCAAGGGAGACTACTCACGAGTCATCCGGGAGGCGTCCATGGTGGTGGAGAAGCTCCCTGTGGTGATCCTCCCCTCCGGCAGGGTGCCGGGAAGAGTTCTCCTGGTGCTCCCGATCTTGGAAGCGGCGGCGGCGGCGGAACAGAGATGGGATCGCGAAAAGAAGTCCTATTCTGAGGGTTACGGGGAACCCTTTAAATATATGCCAAAGTAGGGCACCAGGGGAGCCTCGGGGGGCCCAGGCGCCCCCCCCGGCGCGGCCCAGGGGGGGGGGCGCGCCCACAGGGCGCCTGGAGCCCCTGTGGCCCCCCCAGGCTGCCCTTCGGACGCAGTGTTGTTTCCGGTTCGCTGATTTTTTATATAATTTTTCTGGATTTTTCTGGGCAGTTCTCGAAACATGAAAACCTGAAATACAAAAACAGCCGAAAATAGAAACTGGCACTGGGGTGCACTGGATTAGTAAGTTAGTCCAAATATGATCAAAAGTGTATGGAAGTGTATGAATATCATAGCAATATCACCCAAAAGTGGCATGGAGCAAGCAGAAATTATAGATACGTTTTGGACGTATCAAGATTCGACGGACAGGATCATTTTGGAAACGCAATCCGACGGTCCAAAATCACATGGCCTGAGGAGGCTTCATTTTGTTCCAGACTCTAACAATGGGATGTCCAATGCTGTCTCCCTCGTGCTCGCGTTCTCGCACCGGGTGCTCGCTGCCGCATCCACTCTCCCTCCTCTTTGACGGTGTGCCGTTGCACCACCACGCATAGTTCACGCGCCCCTGCCGGTCATCTCCAGGTTGTTCCCGTCCGGAAGCCATGTGCACAGCTTGGTGGCACAACTCAACCCACCGCTGTCGCCGCCGAGTGTAGCCTCACGCCTCGTGTTCGCCATGTGGGCGCTCATCGCCGTCGTGCGAGGACCCATCGGCGCCGCCGAAGTAGGCACTGCGGCCATCCATGTATGGAGGAGTCAAGCGGAGTGACGAGAAGGTGTCGTCAACGGCGTTTGTGTCCATGCTCCGGCCGCTAGCGTGGCGGGAGGTGGCAGAGGCCGGCTGTCCAGACTCCCGATGGTTGGCGGCTGTCAAGGTGTAGAGCTGGTGTGGCGTTGGTGGCGTCTTAAGGGGAGGAGACCCTGAAGAAGAAGACTCGTGCATAGATATGGTTTCCTTGTTTTGAGGGAAACGGTTTCCGCATGATTGTGTGGGTTATCGGATTACGCTCGATTGCAACTAGGCTGGGATCCGATACCTGCGTTGTCTGATTATGCTCGACCAAACCAAACAAAATTTAACGTTATCTCTTACCACGGTAAACTGGTTACGTTACAAAGGAACGAACCAAACACCTCCTTAAAGCAACTCTAATGCAGATCACTAAGGGGTTGTTTGGATAGATGGCTTGTAGACCGGAAAGTTTGCAATACAATGCACGTATATATAATACAAGGGAAGGCCTCTACCTCAACTATACAAAACTAGGAGGTGGGCCACAACTCCGATACATGTGTAATACAAAATACATACTCAACACCCCCCGCAGTGGAAGCATCGTCGGAGACCCAGAGACTGGACCAAAACTCCTCGAAGACGGGAGTATGCAATCCCTTAGTCATCACATCAGCAAACTGTTGCGTCATCGGCACGTGAAGAACCTGAACACGGCCAAGGGCAACCTGCTCGCGCACGAAGTGAATATCGAGCTCAATATGCTTCGTCCATCGATGGTGCACCAGGTTGGCGGAGAGGTAGACCGCGCTAACGTTATCGCAGTAGACAAGAGTGGCCTTGTGAACATCACAAAGCAACTCCTGGAGCAGCTGACGTATCCAAGAGCACTCGGCCACGACATTAGCCATGGCGCGATACTCTGCCTCGGCGCTGGAGCGGGGGACCGTGGACTGCCGCTTCGATGACCAAGAGATCAACGAGGGCCCAAGGTAGATGCAGTAGCCTGACGTAGAGTGTCGCGTGTCGGGGCAGCCAGCCCGGTCGGCATCGGAGTAGTCCACGAAGTCGGTGGAGGCGGAAGCCGTCAGGGTGAGTCCCAAGGACATGGTGCCGCGTATGTAACGGAGAATACGCTTCACCAGAGTCCAGTGAGAGTCACGCGGGGCGTGCATATGCAGGCACACCTGCTGGACAGCGTACTGCAGGTCGGGGCGAGTCTACGCCGGGTATTGTAAAGCACCGACAATAGAGTGATAAAACGCTCCATCGAACACAAGAGACTCCTCGAGAGCAGAGACCTTCGCCTTCGTGTCGACGGGGGTGGGCGCCGGCTTGCAGTTAAGCATACCGGCATGCTCCAGGAGCTCGTGGGCGTACTTCTGCTGATGCGGAAAGAAGCCGTCAGTCCGTCGGACCACCTCGATGCCGAGGAAGTAGTGCAGGGGCCCCCAAGTCCTTGAGGGTGAACTCATCATGAAGACGAGCAGTCATCCGCTGAAGGAGGTCGGGGGCGGACGTCGTGAGGATGATGTCGTCGACATAGTGTAGCAGATATGCAATGTCAACCCCCTGATGATACACGAAGAGTGAAGCATCGGAGCGAGTGAACCGAAATCCGTGAGACTGCAGGAAGGCTGCGATACGCTAGTACCAAGCCCGAGGCGCCTGCTTCAACCCGTAAAGAGAACGGGATAGCAAGCACACGAAGTCGGGGTGCTCGACGTCGACGAAACCAGTGGGTTGCTCACAGAACACCTGCTCGGCGAGATGGTCGTGCAAGAAGGTGTTGGAAACATCCAACTGGTGCACCGGCCAGGCGTGCGAGACTGCCAGCTGAAGCACGGCGCGAATCGTGCCCGGTTTCACAACCGGGGCGAAGGTGTCGGTGAAGTCCACACACACGCACCGCTGAAAACCACGAACCACCCACCGAGCCTTGTAGCGCTCGAGAGAACCATCTGGTCGAGTCTTTTGGCAAAACACCCACTTGCCAGAGATGATGTTGGCACGAGGGGGTCACGGAACAAGTTGCCACGTGCGGTTGCGCTGTAAGGCGTCAAACTCCTCCTGCATCGCAGCTAGCCAGTGGGGATCCCGAAAGGCAGCGCGAGCAGAGGTGGGGACGGATGATGGCGTCGACGTCGAGGTGGTGCACACATACTCATCGGCGGAGTAGCGTGTGTTGGGCCAAAGCACTCCTGCTCGGGCACGGGTAGTCATGCCAAGTGACGGGGCAGCAGGGCCGACGGGGGCCGCGGCAGCGGGGGCACCCGGTGCGGCGGTGGGGGCTGCGGCGGCAGCAGCGTCGGCCGATCTGACGGTGGAAGAGGCGACGGGCGAGGGTGACGTCGAGCCCGTAGCAGGGGTGGCGGGCGGGGTGCCGGGCTCAACCTCGTATGAGGGAGACGGGGACCTGGGGGCCCGCTCGGACTCGACCTCGGGGAAGGGAGGCTCGAAGCCAGTTGGTGGCGGCAGAAGGCGTCATGTCGGGGGGCGCCGGGGGCTGCCGCCACGCATCGCTCCACGAAGGGGGCGCGGGGGCCGGCGCCGAAGGGGCCGAAGCCGTAGGAACCTGGGAAAAAGGGAACACCGTCTCGACAAAGTACACATGCCTCGAGGGGTACACACGATGAATGACAGGATCATAGCACCGGTAACCTTTGGTGTTAGGAGGGTAGCTGATGTAGGGTGGAACCCTAATCAACAGATCTTTCACGTTTGGAGAGTATCCCACGACGAACACGAAGAACACAAGGCGGAAACGAGGGAAAACACGAGAGGAAAACACTCAAATCAACACAAAGATGGTCACACAAGTGCTAGATCCACGATACACATAGAGATACACGGTCCATAGTCAACGACGATGGTACAAAGATAGTCTGCTCCCGGAGGAGGTCTTGATATCCCTTGGGATCTTCTCCGATGTGGAGGTCCTGAATCCGAGGTGGATCTTCTCCGGAGAGGCGCGCGGTCTCGTGGGAGAGAATCCACACAAAGGTCTGAAATGAGCTATCCAAAAGCTGCCTCCAAAGGATGGGAGTCAACGAGTATATATTACACGAGTAGTCGCCGTCGGGGCGGACGTCCGCTAGTTACCGGACGTCCGATGGTTCCGGAGGGACCGGACGTCCGGTAATCGTCGGATGTCCGCTATTTTGTCCTGTGGTCGTTGTCACGGACGTCCGGTGGCTTCCGGTCGTCCGGTCGTCTGGGAGTGGCCGGACGTCCGGTGTCTTCCGGTCGTCCGGTGCCTGGGAGTCGCCGGTCGTCCGGTGCAGGCCGGACGTCCGGTGCCTGTAGCATCTTCAGCCTTTGCTCTTCTTGTTCCCGGCACTTGTCGAACTCGCCGTCTTGACCATTGTGCAGAGCTGTCCCGTGGCCTTCATCCAAGTACCTGAGTATGCACAGAGTTCCTAATGAGGGTAGAAGCCATGTCTCATGCATATCGGAAGGATTTAGAGCAAGGAGTGAAGTCACCTCGGTCTCGAGAGCTCTTGCACGTGCTCGAGTCATGGGTCCTTTGGGCACTTGATGAGGCGATGAAGGGTCCATGGGGATGACCCTAGGATACTCCGTATCATCTCCCCTCCCTTGGGAAAGATCCGACCTCGGATCGAAATCTTCATCACCATGGAAAGGAGAGAGGTCCTTGATGTTGAAAGTATCGTTCACGGAGTACTTGTCTCGTGGGAGGTCGATCTTGTAGGCGTTGTTGTTGTAGCGAGCTAACACCTTGAAGGGTCCGTCGGCGCGAGGTAGAAGTTTGGACTTGCGCTCGTTTGGGAAGCGGTCCTTGCGAAGATGAAGCCAAACAAGATCTCCCGGTTGGAACACCCTTGGTGCCTTGTTGACGTTGAGCTTGGTGGCGAGACGTTGGACTTGTCGCTCGATCATTGCCCTTGTATCTTCGTGCACCTTCTTGAGATAGGTTGCTCGTGCACTTGCGTCCATGTTGATGCGCTCTTGTAGAGGTAGAGGTAGAATGTCCAATGGGGACAACGGATTGAAGCCGTAGACAACCTCGAAGGGCGACTTGCCGGTGGTCGAATGTCTTGCGCGGTTGTAGGCGAACTCGGTGATGGGCAAGCAATGCTGCCATTCCCGGATGTTCCTCTTGATCAACACACGAAGAAGAGTGGAAAGCGTGCGGTTCGTCACCTCCGTCTGGCCGTCCGTTTGTGGATGGTACGCCGAAGAAAAGAGTAGCTTGATTCCGAGCTTGGCACATAGTGTTTTCCAAAAGTAACTCAGGAACTTGACGTCCCGGTCCGACACGATCGTTTTGGGCACGCCGTGTAGACGAAGTATCTCCCTACAAAAGAGAGTTGCAACATGTGAAGCATCGTCGATCTTGTTACAAGGAATGAAATGAGCCATTTTAGAGAATCTATCTACCACGACAAGCACGGAATCTTTGCCATTTTGAGTTCTAGGCAAGCCAAGTATGAAATCCATGCTTATGTCTTCCCATGGATGGTATGGAATAGGTAGAGGCATGTAAAGACCATGAGATTGAGCTTTGGACTTAGCTTTGCGGCATGTAGAACATCGGTTGGTGAGGCGTGAGACGTCACGAAGCATCTTGGGCCAAAAATAATTCTTAGAGAGGGTAGCAAACGTCTTGTCGCGTCCAAAGTGTCCCATGAGTCCTCCTCCATGCGATTCCTGCAAAAGGAGCAAACGAAGCGAAGACTCGGGAATGCAAAGTTTGTTAGCTCTCATAAGATATCCATCCTTGATGTAGTAATGTTCCCAAGAAGTATGAGTCACGCATTTGGCACAAGCATTTGCAAAGAAAGGATCATGCTCATATAAATCTTTAATATGCTCAAAGCCAATCACATTCAACTCAAGTTGTGTTACAAGCATGCATTTGCGGGAAAGCGCGTCCGCCACAACATTTTCTTTGCCCTTGATGTATTTGATGACATAGGGGAAAGACTCAATGAACTCACTCCATTTAGCATGACGCTTGTTCAACTTAGTTTGACCTTTGAGATACTTGAGTGTCTCATGGTCCGTATGAAGAATGAATTCATGAGGTCTAAGATAGTGTTCCCAAACACGTAAAACTCTCACTAAGGCATAAAGCTCTTTATCATAGATGGGATAGTTAAGTTGCGCTCCCGATAGCTTCTCGCTAAAGTACGCAATTGGGCGCTTTTCTTGCATTAGCACGCCACCTATGCCGGTACCACTAGCATCACAATGAATCTCAAACGGTTTGTCAAAGTTTGGTAGGGCTAGAAGTGGTGCGTGCGTGAGCAAGCTCTTAAGCTCATTGAACGCGGTGTCTTGTGAAGGACCCCAAATGAAGGGTGCGTTCTTCTTGCTCAAAGCGTGTAGAGGCATAGCAATGGTGCTAAAATCCTTCACAAAACGTCGATAGAAACCAGCGAGACCAAGGAAACTACGCACTTGCATGAGATTCGTTGGTTGAGGCCAAGTTTTAATTGCTTCAATTTTAGTTTCATCAACGTGAACACCTTGAGAAGACACAACAAATCCTAGAAAGACAACCTTGTCAACGCCAAAAGTGCATTTTTCCATATTAGCATATAATTGCTCTTTGCGAAGTGCTTGCAAAACCATACGGACATGGTCAACATGTTCCTCAAGCGACTTGCTAAAGACTAGAATGTCATCAAAGTAAACCACTACAAAGACACCTATATAAGGCCGGAGAACAAAGTGCATAAGATGCACGAAAGTGCCGGGTGCTTCCGATAAGCCCATTGGCATAACAAGCCACTCGTATAACCCAAACTTGGTTTTGAAAGCTGTTTTCCATTCATCACCCTCTTGAATGCGAATTTGGTAGTAACCACTTTTAAGATCAATTTTTGAAAAGATGGTGGCACCACATAATTCATCAAGCATGTCGTCTAAGCGAGGAATAGGGTGACGGTATCGAACGGTGATAGCATTTATCGGACGACAATCGGAACACATGCGGAAAGTTCCATCTTTCTTAGGCACGAGAATAACCGGAACGGCACAAGGGCTTAGACTTTCACGTACATGACCCTTGTCGATGAGTTGTTGTGCTTGCCGTTGTATCTCCTTTGTTTCCTCGGGGTTGACGCGGTAGGGAGCCTTGTTTGGAAGTGGTGCACCGGGTACGAGGTCGATGCGGTGTTCAATTCCGCGAAGTGGAGGTAGACCCGGAGGTAGTTCATCGGGAAAGACGTTCGAGAATTCCTGCAACAATTGAGACAACACAAAAGGTGTAGGTGGTGAAGTGTTAGTAGGTTTGGCTTCCCCTTTGCATAGAAGCACAAGGTGGAAGACGCTCGATGGGTTCTCACACACTTCTCTCATCTCGCGTTTGGTGGCAAATAGGACTAGGTGCTTCTTGTCTCTCATCGTGGAGTCGCTCATATTTGGCTTGTGGCTCTCACTCTCTCTTTGGTGGCTCACTCTCTCACCATTCTCTCCGCGATGGTTGGTAGGTAAAAGCTTGTCGGCGGCTACTTGACTTGGAGACATTGGTCGAAGCACGAATTCCTTGCCCTTCATCTTGAAATGATAGTGATTTGTCCGTCCATTGTGTGTGACTCCACGATCATATTGCCATGGACGTCCAAGAATAAGGTGGCACACGGACATGGGTATCACATCACATTCAAGAGTGTCCTCGTAGGCGCCAATCTTGAAAGAGACTTGCACGGTGTGCTCGACTCGAAGAATTCCGGCGTCGTTGAGCCACTGGACCTTGTAGGGGTGAGGATGTTTCGTCTTGACCAAATGAAGCTTGTCGCATAGCTCTTCGCTTGCCAAGTTGTGGCAACTTCCTCCATCGATGATAACCTTGACGGAGCGTCCATTGATGCCGGCCTTTGTATGGAAAATGTGACATCGTTGGTCTTCATCTTGTTGATGTTGGAGTGTCAAGACTTTGGAGACAAAAAGGTTGGGACTTGAGTCATTGTCGCAAAACACTTGACGATCTTCTTCTTCATTCACTTGGCGATGCATAGCGACATGCTCAAGTGCTTCCATCTCATCATCGCTCATGGAGTCATAAGATCCATCATCATTGCTGATCATGGTGCGAACGGTCTTGCACTCAAATGACTTGTGGCCTCGTCCTTGGCACTTGAAGCATTTGATGGAACTCGTATTGGAGTTTTCTTCGGTTGGAGTCGTAGTTGAGGAAGCTCTTGGCTTGAAGTTGTTGGTAGAAGGTGGACGACTCGATGTAGTCGCGTTCTTGTAGCTTGGCTTGTCGCCGAAGGTTGTAGGTGGCTTGGTAGAGGTAGGAGGAGTAGTCGAAGTCGTTGAAGCTTGGTTGTAGGAGCCGAAGTTCTTGGAGTTGAACTTGGAGTACTTGTAGTCCTCTTGAACTTGTCGCTCCGCTTTGGTTGCTTGATGTACTAGCTTGAGGATATTGTTGTATGGTTGGAAGTCCGCAATCTTCTTGATGGGATAGTTGAGTCCATTCAAGAATCTCGCCATTGTTTGCTCTTCATCTTCCGTGATGTTTGCTCGTATCATAGCAATCTCCATCTCCTTGTAGTACTCTTCAACGGACTTGGTACCTTGCTTGAGGAGTTGTAGCTTCTTGAACAAGTCACGATTGTAGTGGGTAGGCACAAAGCGTGCTCTCATGACTTCCTTCATTTGAGCCCAAGTGGTGATAGGAGGTTCGCCTTTTGCTTCTCTTCTCTCTATGATTTGCTCCCACCAAATGAGAACATAGTCTTGGAACTCAAGGGATGCCATAGCGATCTTCTTCTCTTCATCAAAGTTGTGAAGGCGAAATATCTTGTCAACCTTCAATGCCCATGAGAGATAGTCTTCGGGATCAATGCTTCCAGAGAACTTTGGCATGGTGAATTTGAGCTTGCCATAGCGATGCTCATCGTTGTTTCCTTGCCTATTGGGAGGGCGATCTCGATTTTGGCGGTTTGCCATATCTTGATGTTCTTGTTGATGTAGATGTTCTTGTTTGGGTTGATGCTCTTGCCGCGCTTGAGGAGGAGCTTCTTCTTGCATTCTTGCTTGATGTCGTCCTTCTTGCACCTCATCACGAAGGAGATCCTTTTGTTGACGAGTGTGTCGGTTGCGGGCGGCCACATTGCGGTGTGCATCTTGTAACGCTCGTTGCGCCTCCATAGCTTGAGCTTCTCGACGTTGTTGTGCTTGGCGGTTAGCCTCGGCGTCTTGTTCTTCTTGATATTGACTTGCTCGCTCTTGTTGTTGTTGGCGTAGTCATTGCCGTTCTTGTGCTTGCTCAAGTGTAGCTTGGTTTTGATGACGTCGGCTTTCTTGCTCGTCGAATAGCTCTTGTGAACTCTTGTCATGTATAGGCTGCCGGTGTTCATGTCGAGCTTGACGTGCGGCTTGACGAAGAGTGTTGGACGTAGGTGTACTTGAGTCTTGCGTGGAGTCGGAGTGTCGACTTGAGCGGCTACGTCTTTGAGATGATGTTGAGGAAGAACGTCGGTTGATTATCAATGTCCGGAGCTCATTGTATTGAGTAGTCATGTTGGTGTTGATGAGGTCGAATTGCTCTTTAGTGCTTTCTTGAAATTGGCGCGCGTCCTCGACGACTTGACCAATGTACTCGCGCATAGCTTCACTCTCTTGATGTAGAGCTCGTTGGACACCAAAAAGATGTAGTTTGGTGACGTAGTTGTTCACTTCTTGAGGATCGTCGAAGATCGGGTTGGAAGATGTACTTGGCCTATCCATCATCACAAGCAAGTATGTGAGTGGGAGAAAGGAGAAGACAATATCAATGTACCTTAACCGAGGTTGAAAATGGATCAATGATCACTCAATAATGTAACCCGGAAATAGCACTATTGGTACCACTTCGTGTCGATTCTCACACCTACACAAGTAAAGCTTTGAGAGGAGCTTGGTTAGGATGTGGCAAAAATTCAATGCAATCGTCAAAATGACTCAAAGATGTTGAAAATGGTTCACAATTTGCTCATGCAACAAGTATATCACTAGCAAAGTAGCACACGGAACACACGCACAGATAGATAAATGTGGTTGTGCAATCAAGGATGAGCGAAAATGTGGAATCCATGGAAAATGCTCGTGTTGCACAACGCTAGAGAGACGCTAACTGATTGCTTAATAGGCGGATACGCACTTGTGCACGACCTATAAGAGGCAAAATGTAACGACTATCTATCACAAGTATGCTATGAGTGTATGATGTGCCGATGCTTGAGCACAAGATAATGTTGCTATGATGTATAATCTCTTTTGATGCAAAGCGTATGATGCTATTGTGTTTTTGCTTTGGTTGGCTCTTTTGCTTAGAAGCTTGTGAGCTCTTTCTTTGGATACTTATGCATGCTTCTCGAATCAAGGTAGCTATTGTGTATGCGGAGCACTCTTGTGGCACACGGAGATATGCAAGATACCAAGATGGTGTGGTGACACTCACAATGATGTAGTATGCAATATCTATGACTATCACTAATATGCACAAGTGTCGTGGCCCTGCAATACTCAAATGGCTAGTCTCAATGGGAAAGCTACGCAAAGATGGTTCATAGGGTGACAATGCAATTGCAAGGTAGAATGAGCGAAGGGTCGTCGATGTTACCGTCCTTGCCGAAGTTGAGCGGTGGTGTTGTCGAAGTCTTGCCGTTCCAAGGTAGCCTAAACATCCAAGGAAACGGTGAAATCACAGCTCATGTATCCAAGGCAAAGGGAGACAAACTTTTCAAACTCGGAGCGGGTAAGCGATGGTGGTTGCGGAAGGTGGGGTGAAAGGTAGGTGGTAGCGGAAGGTGGAACGGAACTGAACAAGTTCAGCTGCGTCAGGGTTTGTCGGACGTCCGGAAGTTACCGGTCGTCCGGTCGGTCGGAAGGGATCGGACGTCCGGAAGTTCCAGAAATCCGGAAAAACTTTCTGTAAGCGGGGTGCCGGTCGTCCGGTGTTTAGCGGACGTCCGGTGTCTCGGAAGGTGCCGGGCGTCCGGTAAACGTCGGTCGTCCGGTAGGTTTGTGGCTAGGGTTTGGGGGATCCGTGGAGAAATTGGTCCAACGTGGTCGAATTTGCGGAGGAAAATCCGTGAAAGGTGGGGAAAAAGCTAGATCCACTCGTGGCACAGCAAATCCATGGAACAAAGTCAACAAAATCTTGCCAAATCAACTGATCACAAAAAAAAATTGGGGCTCTTTTTGTTGGGAATTTTTCGAAATTGGGAAGAGCACAACAAAAACAAGGTAGAAGACAGGGTGTGGGGCTCCAAAATCGTGATCAACCTTGCTCTTGATACCAAGATGATGTAGGGTGGAACCCTAATCAGCAGATCTTTCATGTTTGGAGAGTATCCCACGATGACCACGGAGAACACAAGGCGGAAACGAGGGAAAACACGAGAGGAAAACACTCAAATCAACACAAAGATGGTCACACAAGTGATAGATCCACGATACACATAGAGATACACGGTCCATAGTCAACGACGGTGGTACAAAGATAGTCTGCTCCCGGAGGAGGTCTTGATATCCCTTGGGATCTTCTCCGATGTGGAGGTCCTGAATCCGAGGTGGATCTTCTCCGGAGAGGCGCGCGGTCTCGTGGGAGAGAATCCACACAAAGGTCTGAAATGAGCTATCCAAAAGCTGCCTCCAAAGGATGGGAGTCAACGAGTATATATTACACGAGTAGTCACCGTCGGGGCGGACGTCCGCTGGTTACCGGACGTCCGCTGGTTCAGGAGGGACCGGACGTCCGGTAATCGTCGGATGTCTGCTATTTTCTTCTGTGGTCGTTGTCACGGACGTCCGGTGGCTTCCGGTCGTCCGGTCGTCTGGGAGTGGCCGTACGTCCGGTGTCTTCCGGTCGTCCGGTGCCTGGGAGTCGCCGGTCGTCCGGTGCAGGCCGGACGTCCGGTGCCTGTAGCATCTTCAACCTTTGCTCTTCTTGTTCCCGGCACTTGTCGAACTCGCCGTCTTGACCATTGTGCAGAGCTGTCCCGTGGCCTTCATCCAAGTACCTGAGTATGCACAGAGTTCCTGATGAGGGTAGAAGCCATGTCTCATGCATATCGGAAGGATTTAGAGCAAGGAGTGAAGTCACCTCGGTCTCGAGAGCTCTTGCACGTGCTCGAGTCATGGGTCCTTTGGGCACTTGATGAGGCGATGAAGGGTCCATGGGGATGACCCTAGGATACTCCGTATCAGTAGCCAAGGAAGACGCATGGGACAGATCGTGGTGTGAGCTTGTGTTGCGTGGTGGACGCGGTGGTAGGATAACAGAGACACCCGAAGATGCGGAGACCGTCATAGGACGGTGGTGTGCCGAAGAGAAAGTGGTGAGGGGCGTAGTTACACCGAGGGCGACACGGACGAATGTTAACTAAGAGAGTGGCGGTAGCGAGGGCATCGGGCCAGAACCAAGCGGGCACGTTAGAGTGAAAGGGTAACGTGTGAACGCAGTCATTAAGAGTGCGGAGAATGCGCTCGGCGCGGCCGTTCTGCTGGGAAGTGTTGGGGCAAATCAGACGGAAGGTGGTGCCGTGAGAGGCGAGAAGTGTGCGAAGAGCGATGTTGTCAAACTCTTTCCCGTTACCAGTTTGGAGTGTGAGTATGGGGCGACCGAACTGGGTGGTGACATATGAATAAAAAGCGGTGAGTGTGGCTAAAGCATCGGATTTACGACGAAGGGGAAAAGTCCACACATAATGAGAATAATCATCTAAAACCACCAAGTAGTATAGATAGCCCGTGTTACTCGCAACGGGAGATGTCCAAACATCACTATGAAGTAATTGAAACGGAAAAGTGGAAATAGAAGAAGACGCACTAAAGGGAAGACGAACGTGCTTGCCTAAGCGACAAGCCTCACAAGAGTGCTCGTCGAGCTTATCACATGAGAAAGAGAAACTCCTAAGAATTTGACGTACGACGGTGTGGTTGGGGTGACCCAAGCGAGCGTGCCAGAGGTCAACGCCGGCGGCAAGGGCGACAAGTGTGGAGGTGGAGGCGCCGGCGTGCACGGGGTAGAGCTCATCGGGACTGTCACATCGGTGATGGACCATCCGGGTACGGGCGTCTTTCATAGAAAAGCCAACACCATCAAATTCAACAGTAAGTGGGTTCTCAAGAGTAAGACGACGAACGAAAAATAGGTTCGTGACTAAATCAGGTGAAACAAGAATATTAGACATAGTGATGGGTGTGGAAGTGGAGGAAAGCTAGTGCTACCGATATGAGTAATAGGTAAGGAGGAGCCATTGCCGACAGTGATACGAGTGGGTGTGTGAACGGGAGTGGAGGAGGTTAGGTTACCGGGATGAACTGTCATGTGCGCAGTAGCAGCTGAGTCCATGTACCAGTCGCCTCCACCGATAGAGCTACTCGGCGACGGCGCGGAGTGCTGGGCGGCGAGGAGAGTGGGGTCCCATGGCACAGGTACCAGCGGCGCCGGAAGGCTCCCGTAGGGTGGCTGTAGGATCGAAAGTATGTCTAGAGGGGGGTGATTAGACTACTTGACCAAATAAAAATCTAGCCTTTTCCCAATTTTAGTTCTTGGCAGATTTTAGCAACTTAGCACAAGTCAAGCAGTCAACCTACACATGCAATTCTAAGAGTATAGCAGCGGAATGTAAAACAATTGCATATGAAGGTAAAGGGAGGAGTTTGAGGGAGCAAACGCAATGTAGACACGGAGAATTTTTACGCGTGGTTCCGATAGGTGGTGCTATCGTACATCTACGTTGATGGAGACTTCAACCCACGAAGGGTAACGGCTGCGCGAGTCCACGGAGGGCTCCACCCACGAAGGGTCCATGAAGAAGCAACCTTGTCTGTCCCACCATGGCCATCGCCCACGAAGGACTTGCCTCACTAGGGTAGATCTTCACGAAGTAGGCGATCTCCTTGCCCGTACAAACTCCTTGGTTCAACTTCACAATCTTATCGGAAGCTCCCAGGTGACACCTAAACAATCTAGGAGACACCACTCTCCAAAAGGCAATAGACGGTGTGTCGATGATGAACTCCTTGCTCTTGTGCTTCAAATGATAGTCTCCCCAACACTCAACTCTCTCTCACATATTTGGGTTTGGTGGAAAGATGATTTGAGTGGAAAGCAACTTGGGGAAGGCTAGAGATCAAGATTCATATAGTAGGAATGGAATATCTTGGTCTCAGCACATGAGTAGGTGGTTCTCTTTCAGAACAGTGAGTAGTTGAAGTGTAGGTTTATTTTGATGGCTCTCTCCACGAATGAGGAGTGGGTGGAGGGGTATATATAGCCTCCACACAAAATCTAACCGTTACAGACAATTTACCAAACTCGACGGGACCAATTTAGTTCATAATGTGACTGTTAGGCATTTCGGTGGGACCGATATGATCAACTCGGTAGGACCGATTTCATTAGGGTTAGGGCATAACGTCATCTCGGTGAGACCGATTACACAAACTAGGTAGGATCGGTTTTGGTAATAAGCTAACCAGAGAGTTGGTCAAGCAAACTCGATGGGACCGATTCGCTCGTTTCGGTTGGACCGAAATGTTACGACGGGGAAACAGAGTTTGCATTGCGAACTCGGTGGGACCGATCGCTCATCTCGCTTAGACCAAAATGTTACGAAGGGAAACAAAGAGTTTGCAATCCCATCTCGGTGAGACCGAGATCTCTTTCGGTGAGACCGAAGTGACTAGGGTTTTGTGGCAGTGGCTATGTCAAATGAACTCGGTGGCGCCGGATAGAACTTTTCGGTGGGGCCGAGTTTGACTTTTGGTTTGGGACATATGTGGATGTGAGAAAGTGGTTGAGGGTTTTTGGAGCATATCACTAAGCATTTTGAGCAAGAAACCCATTAAGAAACACCTCATCCCCTTTTAATAGTATTGGCTTTCCTATGGACGCAATGTGATCTTGGATCACTAAAATATAAAATGTAGAGTCTTGAGCTTGAGCCAATATGTGTCCTTAGCATTTTGAGGGGTCCACATTTCTAATCCATGCCATGCCAATCATTGAACTTTCTTGAAATCTTTATCTTGAAAGAGCATTAGTTCAATGAGGTATATGTTGTTAGGAATAACCAAAACCACCCAGGGATAGTTGCACTTTCAATCTCCCCCCTTTTGGTAATTGATGACAACATATAGATCAAAGCTTCGACAAATGATAATATGATTTAAGTACATCATTGCTTTGAGAAGTATGTGATAAGCAAGAGCTCCCCCTAAATTTGTGCATTATTTAAAATTTGCATTTGAATGCAAATGCACAATCGATTAGGATCATGGGTTACTCTTCCATATCACATACATCTTGGTGGAGCGCTCAAAGTGATATAAACTAAAAACATGCACCCATCACCAAGCAAAGTGAATGATCATGTAGGGATTCAAAAGATAATGTCATTCAAGCAAGCATTAAGGTAGCATATGATCAATCACATGATCAAACAAGTATCTCACACACATAACGTAACAAGCAAACACACAATTGTATCAACCAAATAGCAAGAGACCAAGAAGCAAAACACTCTCTCTCGAAGCCTATGATATATACATATTTCTTCCCCTTTGGCAAAAAGTTACCAAAAAGTTTGAAAATGCATAGTGCTATGCGTCTCTCGGGCTTGATCTTCGGGAGGCGGTGTAGAGAGAACTCCAAGGACGAAGGCTTCAGATGATGTAGTTGGAGCTAGTGGAGTGGCTGCTGGAGGTGGCACTGAAGCTGTGGCCGCTCGTGCTGATGTAGTAGCTCTCGTATCCTGTACTGGCACTGCAGCAGATCTCTGACCTTTAGGCACTCTTTGAAAGGCATCTGTGGTAGCCTGCCCTCTCCTCTCCTCTGCTTCCTCCTGGAGCTACTCAATTGCAGACTGTATCTCTGTCACTTTCAGATCAAGATCACATAACTTTGTTTCAATGATCCTCTCCAAGCTCTCCTGATTTTGAGTCAGGGTGGCCAAGCCCTTCTCAATCCTCAAAGTTGCTTGAATCAGATATGCCATTTGATCTTGTTTTGACTTGAGGGACACTTGAGATGCTTCTTCAACACTTGGCATCTTGGCAGCTTTCTCAGCTCTAGCTTTGGCTCTCTTCTCACGTGCTTGCATTAATGAAGGTTCATTCTCATCCATGACAACTGTGTTGTCCTCAAAGTCGGGATATAGGGGTAGATGTTCCTTGTCCAACAAGTATATGCCTGTGCCCATCTTGGAATTGATAAGCTCCTAAATGTGTGGAGCATACCCACATGATCTCTTCTGATCTGCAGTAGTTCTCTTGATTGTTTCAACAATTAGGCTCATGACTTTGAACTTTTGAGGGACATAAAAAATATGCAGCAAGTTGATTGAATGGCCTCTGATCATCTTGTGATCTCCTGATTTGGGCAATAATGTATGCCTTAAGATTGTGTTGATTGTGGGTAGACCAGACAACAAGAAATGCACAGATCCAAACTGATGTGTTTCCAATGCTTTATCATGGATCTCTTTGTACATGTTTGCCATAGAGTTGTGGTCTTGCTTCTTCTTAGCATACACATCCAAGTCATCCTCATGCTCTTTAGGGGCTTTTATCAGCTTGGCCCACTCATCAACAGTTGACTGGTACCTTGTACCTTCAGACATTCACACAATTCTACCATCAGGATAAAAGTGAGCTATGGAGTAGAATTTCATGATGAGTTCATCATTCCATTTGGCCAGCTTCTGACCCACAAACTTGTCAACACCACATGCTTTGAAACTTTCAACCACACTTGGGAAGTGATCTTCATTGTCCTTGATGTAATCCCAATCAACCCATCTCATGTCACACACACTATGGGCTTCTTGTCAAGCAGAACTGTCTCATAGAAGTCTTGCTATTCTTTGGTATGAAATTTGTAATCCACAGCAGTCCTTCTCCTCACAGCATATGGGTCACTTTGTCTCCATCTTCTGAGACCTGCATTCTTCCTGAACTTCATATCCGCAGCAACAATATGAGTATTATCATGATCAGGGATCTTGGGCTTCAACTTTCTGAGCACTTGGACCTCAGCATCTTCATCAATCTCAGGCACTGGGGCCTCGTTCTTTTCTGAAACTGGAATGTTTCTAGTGCTTCTCTTGGGTGCATACTTGGTGGCTTGAGCAGCTTTGGGAGCAGTCTTGGGCTTTGAAGGAGCAACCCCTGACTTGATTGCATCTCTCATAAGCTTATGAGCTTTTAGGTGCTGGTGCGACAACCTCTTCTTCTTCTTCATCTTCATCATCATCCTCTCTCATGGATGGCTTGCCAATCACTCTGGCTGTTGTCTTTCTAGCTCTCTTCTTGGTTCCTCCTGGCTCATCATCTCTGGTTTCAAGTGTGAAAACCATTGTTTCTTCAGTAGAGGCTCTGGCCTTAGACATTGGAGCTCTTTTGGCAGGTGCCTTCTTGTTCAGACCTGGCTTTGTTGCAGCAGTTGTGCCATACTCTTTCCTGAGCACCTTCTTCTTTCAAGTGGCCTCATTAGCCACAAAGTCCTCATCATCAGTGTCAAAAGTTCTCTTCTTCCTTGTCTTGGTAGCTGCCTTAGGCAAGTTGCTAGGTGTGCTCCTGCTACCCTCATCAGAGCTGCTAGAGGGACTAGTGCCCTCACTCATGTTAACTTACTCCTCAAACAAGTTCTGGCTGTCACTCTGCTCAGACATCTTGGCAAAGCGAACTGAAAGCTCACCCTGTGAATAGATGTAGATGAGGTAGAGTGGATGAGCATCACAAAGTGCAGAGTTTTTGCAAAACAGATGACTCAAAAACTTAGTTTTAGTTCTCTACAGAAAGCATTTCAGAGCTACCAATTTGTTAAACTCGGTGATACCGAAGCAATTCTGGAACCTAAACTAGTGAACTCGGTCAGACCGAGTCATAGTTCGGTGGCACCGAGATTGCTAGGGTTTCACAGAGAGTTGAACTCGGTCGCACCGATTTGCAATTTTCGGCCAGACCAAAAAGTGCAAGTGCAATGGCCTAAGACAAATCGGTGAGACCGATTTCTACAACTCGGTCGGTCCGAGATGAGTTCGGCGGAGACCTAACCCTAAAATTTTCAAATCAAAACTAATCTGAGGATGTTTCTGCTGGACAGGATGATTTCAATCGTGGCAAGAATCATGGCAAAGCAATGTGCTATGAACCAGAGTTAAGGAATAGCACAAAGATCAAGTTCATACCCTAACTCGACGGTGAACTTGCTACGACGGCAACGACGGGGCAGATTACCGTTGACGGCGGCGGAGACCAACGGCGGGAGGTAGCTGGCGGCAGGAAGGTGATCCGGAGACTCGAGGAGGCAGAGCAGGTCACGCGCGGGTGAGAAGGTTTTGAAAAGTTTTCCAAAATTTGACCCGTCGGTATATATAACCTGACCCTATCGGTGTGATGGAGTGGGACAACTCGGTGGCACCGAGATGCAAAACTGCTAGCAGTTACTGCAACTCGGTGTGACCGAAAAGTTCAAATCGGTTGCACCGAGATTGAAAACCTAGATCAACTTAGTGAACTCGGTGTGACCGAAGTGGATGATTCGGTCATACCGAAATGCACAAAGAGGTTTTGTAAGTTTAAGTCTATGACGAATCGGGGACTCCGAGTGCTCCTCACACAGAGTGGTTCGAATCCGACTTGATCAAACTTTGTGATGTAGCATGAATAGAGTTTGAGACGAGAAAAGCGTAGATAGCTAGAGGGGGTTCTTAGGCATTCTTGTCCATCCATTTGGAAAAATAAAAAAAGAGCCAAACAATCAAAGCAACAAATGGATGTCCTCGAATGAGAAAAATATGCATTCAACATGCTCACACAACAAGATAGCAAATGAAACATGTGGCAAAGCATGCACAACCATTCTAGCATCTATCAAGCAATTGGCGATGACTAGGTCATCTATATATGAGTATATTGACTTAGGAGTCAAATGAGAACATTTGATCATAGGTCATACTCATCGTTTAAGCACAAGTGGGGTTTACATAAAGCATTATTGTGTTCACATCATTGGAGTTGCTTTAGCTCAATTGATTAGAGTAAAGCTCCCCCTATATGTGATATCCCCCCTAAGAGGGATGAACTAACCTTGGGTTTTGTCGATGATGACTTCATGTAGATGTTGAAGATGTAGATGCTCAATGTTGATGTAGATCATTTGGAGCAATCCATTGGAGTGAATTGCACTTTCAATACCTACACGGGTTAGTCCCACAAGGAACAAACAAGGATATCCATACACATAGAGTGAATTGCACACGAGATGGTGTCCATGAAAGCATTAGGTTACCTTTTCACTTGTCTTACCAACAAGAGGGTTTGTGACTCCTTGAACTAGTGCAAGATATGGAAGTTGTTTGCACTTGTCCTCGCCAAAATGATACGAGTGAAGTATGTTGGTGGAGTCACCCTCAGCAACTATCTAGTTCTTCTTCTTTGGGATCCACACCATCTTGATGGGAATCCTTGGAGTTGTAGTCGTACTTGATGAAGTAGAACTTGATGTAGTCTTGGGAACCCACTTGACCAAGGCCTTAGGAGCTTCTTCAAATGCATCAATCTCTTCTTAAAGCTTGTCCTTGCCCTTTAGCTTGTGGTCTCATGGTGGAAGATCATCTTGTGCTTGTGTCCCTTGAAAAGAAGTAGGATCATACTTCTCTTGTTGAGGAACAAACTTTGTCTTGGGGTATTGATCTTCTTCCCATTCAACTCCATTGGCATTGAACTTTCGTTCAAAACCAACACCTTGATTCTTCCGGTGTATTCCTTGCTTGCGTACAATTTCCTCAAATTGCTTACTCCCGGCAAGGCTCTTGTAAACACCTTTCTCTATAATTCCCTTCAATAAGCTATTTTCTTGCTCAAGTGTAACTTGGCTAAGAGAATCATTAGTGGAATCAAGAGAACTACTAGAAGCAACAATATTGGATTTATCATGATTGTTGTTACTAGTAGAGAAAGAATCTTTCTTGTTCTTGTTGCTAGATTTTACTTGTGGCATGTAGGTAGACAAGAGTAAACGCTCGCAATGTAAGAAGAACTTTTCTTGCGAAGATCATCATTGATTGATTTTAAGAACTCATGCTCTTCCTCAAGGTTGAGCTTTTCAAAGCGTAACTTCTCATGAGTCTTTAAAAGTTCTCGATGATATTCCAAGGTAGTTTCATGAGCTAACTTGGGAGTGTTTAGTTCTTTTGTTAGACGCTCAATCTTCTCCTTATCATTATCATTCGTTTTATCTTGATTAGCATGATTAATAGCAATTTCATCATAGTTTTCATCACAGGTTTCATCACTATTGCTACCAACAAGTAAATCATCATCTCCTAGCAAGCCATCTTCATCACTATTAAAATCAAGATACTCGGGGTGTGATACCTTAGGGCCTTTAGCCATGAAGCATCTTCCAATTCCTTCATTTGGTGAGTCAAATATGTCATAGGAGTTGGTTGACACAAGAGCAATGCCGGCAACACCTTCATCTTGAGTATCTTCGGAGTCGGAGTAGTAGCTTCTTTTGAAGTGGTCATCGGAGTTGGAACCGGATACCCATTCACCAACATGAGCTTGATGTCTTCGTCTTGTATAGCTCCTAGATGATTTGTCCTTCCTTTACGAATCCTTGCTTCTCCGAGAAGGTCTTCTTTCATAACGATCATCTCTACTCCTTCTCTCTCTTGGTGGTGATTCTTCTCTTCTACTTCTCCTTTTGGTGAGTCTTCTGTTCTTTTGTGGGGATCCGTACACTCATTGGAGTAGTGTCCAGGTCTTCCACAATTGTAGCAATTCCGGTCACGACTAGAAGATCTTTTGTCATTGTAGGACCTTGACTTGGAACTTCTCTCTTTGCTTCTATTCTTGTAGAACTTGTTGAAGTTCGTCACCATTAAGCTCAATTCTTCATTTAAGACTTGTTTCTCACTTGATGATGTAGGAGCATCACATGAGGCTTTGTAAGCACCACTAGACTTGTTGTGAAGCTCTTCTTTATCTTTGAGTGACATCTCATGAGCAACGATTCTTCCAATGACTTTCGTTGGCTTGAGAACTTTGTAGTTGGACATCATTTGGATCAATGTGCATATGGTATCATATTTTCCATCCAAGGCTCTTAGGATCTTCTTGATGATGAATCTGTCGGTCATCTCTTCACTTCCTAAGCCGGCAATCTCATTTGTGATGAGAGCAAGCCTAGAGTACATTTCAGCGACACCTTCACCGTCCTTCATCTTGAACTTGTCAAGTTGATTTTGAAGCACATCCAATTTGGATTCCTTAACGGAGTCGGTACCTTCGTGCATATCAATCAAAGTATCCCAATTTTCCTGTGCATTCTCAAGACGGCTGATTTTGTTGAATTCTTCGGGCACAATCCGTTGAAGAGGATATCGCAAGCTTAAGCATTGTATTGCAGCATCTTCAACTCTCCGCGGCAGCTTTATGATTCGGTTCCTTCCCATCGAAGACTTCACCTTGGAAACCAATACACACAATAGCCCAAACGGCGGGGTTATATCCAAGAATATGCATTTTCATCTTATGCTTCCAACTAGAAAAATTAGTACCATCAAATTAAGGACCTCTACGGTGGTAACTTCCCTCGCTAGACGCCATACTCTCCTAGGTTGTGAAACCAAGGCTATGATCACCAAAGCTATGGAAATCAAGGCAAATGGAGACCAAAGCTCTGATACCACTCGTAGGATCGAAAGTATGTCTAGAGGGGGGGGGATTAGACTACTTGACCAAATAAAAATCTAGCCTTTTCCCAATTTTAGTTCTTGGTAGATTTTAGCAACTTAGCACAAGTCAAGCAATAAACTACACATGCAATTCTAAGAGTATAGCAACGGAATGTAAAACAATTGCATATGAAGGTAAAGGGAGGAGTTTGAGGGAGAAAACGCAATGTAGACACGGAGAATTTTTACGCATGGTTCCGATAGGTGGTGCTATCGTACATCTACGTTTATGGAGACTTCAACCCACGAAGGGTAACGGCTGCGCGAGTCCCCGGAGGGCTCCACCCATGAAGGGTCCATGAAGAAGCAACCTTGTCTGTCCCACCATGGCCATCGCCCACGAAGGACTTGCCTCACTAGGGTAGATCTTCACGAAGTAGGCGATCTCCTTGCCCGTACAAACTCCTTGGTTCAACTTCACAATCTTGTCGGAGGCTCCCAAGTGACACCTAAACAATCTAGGAGACACCACTCTCCAAAAGGCAATAGACGGTGTGTCGATGATGAACTCCTTGCTCTTGTGCTTCAAATGATAGTCTCCCCAACACTCAACTCTCTCTCACATATTTGGATTTGGTGGAAAGATGATTTGAGTGGAAAGCAACTTGGGGAAGGCTATAGATCAAGATTCATATGGTAGGAATGGAATATCTTGGTCTCAACGCATGAGTAAGTGGTTCTCTCTCAGAACAGTGAGTAGTTGAAGTGTAGGTTTCTTTTGATGGATCTCTCCATGAATGAGGAGTGGGTGGAAGGGTATATATAGCCTCCACACAAAATCTAACCGTACACACAATTTACCAAACTCGGTGGGACCGATTCATAGAACTCGGTCAGACCGATTTAGTTATAATGTGACCATTAGCCATTTCGGTGGGATCGATATGATCAACTCGGTAGGACTGATTTCATTAGGGTCCGGGCATAAAGTAATCTCGGTGAGACCGATTACACAAACTCGATAGGACCATTTTTGGTAATAAGCTAACCAGAGAGTTGGTCAGGCAAACTTGGTGGGATCGATTCGCCCGTTTCGGTTGGACCGAAACATTACGAAGGGGAAACAGAGAGTTTGCATTGCGAACTCGGTGGGACCGATCGTGAAGGAAATATGCCCTAGAGGCAATAATAAAGTTTATATTTATTTCCTTATATCATGATAAATGTTTATTATTCATGCTAGAATTGTATTAACCAGAAACTTAGTACATGAGTGAATACATAGACAAATAGAGTGTCACTAGTATGCCTCTACTTGGCTAGCTCGTTAATCAAAGATGGTTAAGTTTCCTAGACATAGACATGAGTTGTCATTTGATGAATGAGATCACATCATTAGAGAAAGATGTGGTTGACTTGACCCATTCTGTTAGCTTAGCACTTGATCGTTTAGTATGTTGCTATTGCTTTCTTCAAGACCTATATATGTTCTTATGACTTTGAGATTATGCAACTCCCGAATACCGGAGGAACACTTTGTGTGCTATCAAACGTCACAACGTAACTGGGTGATTATAAAGATGCTCTACAGGTGTCTCCGATGGTGTTTGTTGAGTTGGCATAGATCGAGATTAGGATTTGTCACTCCGATTGTCGGAGAGGTATCCCTGGGCCCTCTCGGTAATGCACATCACTATAAGCCTTGCAAGCAATGTGACTAATGAGTTAGTTGCGGGATGATGCATTACGGAACGAGTAAAGAGACTTGCCAGTAATGAGATTGAACTAGGTATGATGATACCGATGATCAAATCTCGGGCAAGTAACATACCGATGACAAAGGGAACAACATATGTTGTTATGCAGTTTGACCGATAAAGATCTTCGTAGAATATGTAGGAGCAATATGGGCATCCAGGTTCCGCTTTTGGTTATTGACCGGAGATGTGTCTCGGTCATGTCTACATAGTTCTCGAACCCGTAGGGTCCGCACGCTTAACGGTTCGATGATGGTTTGTATTATGAGTTATGTGATTTGATGACCGACGTTTGTTTGGAGTCCCGGATGAGATCACAGACATGATGAATAGTCTCGAAATGGTCGAGATGTAAAGATCGATATATTGGAAGGCTATATTCGGACATCGGAAAGGTTCCGAGTGATTCGGGTATTTTTCGGAGTACCGGAGAGTTACGGGAATTCGTACTGGGCCTTAATGGGCCATACGGGAAGGGAGAGAAAGGCCTCAAGGGTGGCCGCGCCCCTTCCCCACGGACTGGTCCGAATTGGACTAGGGAAAGGGGGCGGCCCCTTCCTTCCTTCTCCTTCTCCCTTCCCCTTTTCCTATTCCATGTGGAGGTGGAATCCTACTAGGACTAGGGAGTCCTAGTAGGACTCCACACTTTGGCGCGCCCTATGAGGACCGGCCTCCTCCTCCCTCCATCCTTTATATATGTGGCCAGGGGGCACCCCATGGACACACAAGTTGAGTATAGCCGTGTGTAAGGGCATATTTAGCCAAATGGTGTTTTGGTGATTGATGACAATGCGTTTGCGGACTAATCATGTGTTCTAAGCTCTTTCAGATACATCTCACAAAGGCCAGGGGGCATCACAAGGAGCTCATGCGTCAGTTGGGTGCAACTGTGGCCAGTGGCTCTGAGGAGCAGGTAACCGAGGAGGAAGAGTGGATCAAGCAGCATTGCCCATGGACTGATTCCGATGCCGAGCAGTTTCCGGTCAACGACGACGAAGACGATGACCCTGCTGCAACCTAATGATTCGAGACCTTCTCGTGCTCTCACTGGAGCCGTAGCTTAGCTCTCTGCCCTTTTGGTGTCTCGATGCCAAAGGGGGAGAGAGTTTAGGGATTTGTGCCTTTGTGTTTCTGTCGCTTGTGTGCTTTTCGTTTCTTGTGGTTTGGTTGGTTTTTCGTGAGACCTAAGTTCCCGTCATATGGTGTGAGACATATGCTACCCTATCTTATTTATGTACCTGGTACTCTCTAGCATGCATGATTATCTTACTATGTACTATGCTCTCATATCTTGCTTAGGTTGTTGGTCTCTAAAATATAGGGGGAGTGCTGATCCTAGCATGTGTGTCGTGCAGTCCAAAGCACTTATCTAGATAGCACACATCTAGGGGAGCCAGTCTATATTTTAGGGGTGTGGATTTTGCATTTACATTATGTTATTATTCATTTTGTGCAAATCCCGTGTTGTCATCAATCCACCAAAAAGGGGGAGATTGTAAGGTCATATTTAGCCAAATGGTGTTTTGGTGATTGATGACAATGCGTTTGCGGACTAATCATGTGTTCTAAGCTCTTTCAGATACATCTCACAAAGGCACAAGAAGATTAGAGGCCCCTCGGAATCAATGGAAGACGGTGTTTCCTTTTTGCTTAGTTTTCGGTGGTTTTGAGTGATAGGAAAGCCGTACTATTAAGAGGGGATCCACTTTGGTAAGGTTTGGGTGGAATCAACACGTACACTTCTTTATTGCACCCATCATTCCTTCCCGCCGCAATGGAGCTCTTCTTTCCCATCTTCTCTAGCTTTTTCTGGCTCCAGCGGTAGTACCGCGGATCCCAGCGGTAGTACCGCCCGTGTGTCTCAAGCGGTAGTACCGCCCCACTAAGCGGTAGTACCGCTTAGTACACACTGCGGTAGTACCGCCGCTGATCCGTGCTACCACCGCCTCGACTCGCGAGCGTTTTTTCGTGTTGAGTTTTGCGGTACTAGGTGCGACACTAGAGGCGGTAGTACCGCTCCCAACGGTAGTACCGCCCTGAGACCACGATAGTACCGCTCTGGGCCCCTACCCTATGGCACGGTAGTACCGCTTGTGTGGCAACGGTAGTACCGCTCTATAAGCGGTAGTACCGCTCCCCCAAGCGGTAGTACCGCTCTGTGCGGGGCTGAGTGGGGGATAACGGTTGGATTGTTCCCCCCACTATATAAAGGCTTCTTCTTCCTCCTTTTGACTCACCTCTTCCCCCACACACTCCATTGTTGCTCCAAAGCTCCATTTTCGCCCGATCTCTCTCCCTAGCCAATCAAACTTGTTGATTTGCTCGGGATTGCATGAGAAGGCACCGATCTACACTTCCACCAAGAGATATTTGATTCCCCCCACTAATCCCTAGCGGATCGTGTTACTCCTAGGTGTTTGAGCACCCTAGACGGTTGAGGTCACCTCGAAGCCATATTCCATTGTGGTGAAGCTTCGTGGTTTCGTTGGGAGCCTCCAATTTAGTTGTGGAGATAGCCCCAACCTGGTTTGTAAAGGTTCGGTTGTCGCCTTCAAGGGCACCACTAGTGGAATCACGGCACCTTGCATCGTGTGAGGGCGTGAGGAGAATACGGTGGCCCTAGTGGCTTCTTGGGGAGCATTGTGCCTCCACACCGCTCCAACGGAGACGTACTTCCCCTCAAAGGGAAGGAACTTCGGCAACACATCCTCGTCTCCACCGGTTCCTCTTGTGGTTATTTCTTACCTTTACTTGTGCAGGCATTACTTGTTTATCTCTTATAGCTTGCTTGTGAAGTTGTTATCTTTACTTTCTATTAGTTGTCATCTTAGTAGCATATCTAGACAACTTACTTTGACGCTTAATTTAAAGTGGTTAAGAAAAGCTAAAAATTGTTAGTTGCCTATTCACCCCCCCTCTAGTCAACCATATCAATCCTTTCAATTGGTATCAAAGCCTCGTCTCTTTTTAAGGACTTTACCGTCCAAAGAGTATGGGTGACAACGTAGTCGAGACGGAGGATCATTCCGGTGGAACTCCGTCCTTGCCTACGTCCGATGGGGGAGCCTCGGTCTGTCGTGAGGAGTTCAATGTGGCCTTGACCACATTGAAAGAGTCACTAGCGACCGAGGTCAAAGGCATGTTTAAAGATTTGCTTGAGGGGCTTAAATTATCCACCGCACCGTTGGAAGTGGTTCGTCCCGCTACCAACGTGTCGGAGGCTAATCCCGACAAGGGAGAAGCTAGTAGTGAACAAGCCCCTGTTACTAAGAATGGGAGTGGCATCTTTGCCCACTCTGCTCCTCCTACTCACTATGGAGGACCCGTTCCCACACCGCATTTAAATTCCGTTGGGCCTCCTCCCAAGTTTATCAAAAAATTTGATTTTGCTACTTGGGTGTTTCGTTTCAAACGTCATATAAATCATTGTTCTACTAATCTTTGGAGAATCATTGAGCAAGGTTTTTATCCGCGTGATCCCGACAACATGACTCCAAGAGAAACTGTGGATCATCAATTCAACGAGTCCGCTCTTTGCATTCTTCAAGATGCTATCCCTCCAGAAGACATTGCACATCTTCGACCCTTCACTGTGGCCAAGGAAGCTTGGGAGCATGTTGGCACTATGTACAAGGGAAGCACTAGCATTCAACGCTCTAACTACGAAGTTGTGCAAGATGAAGCCGATGAGTTTGCTATGATCGAAGAAGAAGATCCTCGTGAACTTTATTGGAGATTAACTACCCTTGCGGTTTCTCTTCGAGATCATGGCAGTAAGGACACATATGACAATTGGATCAAGCGCAAGTTCCTCAAGGCCATGATGCCCTATCATAAGGCCATGTCCTCTGTCATTCGTTAGAGACCGGACTTCCACCACTTATCCTCAAATGAAGTGTTGTATGAGTTCGTTGCCATGAGGATCTTGGACATGACTGCCGACAATGCGGTCTTAAGAGCTCAACGATTGAAGAAGCCCAACCTTGCCCTGAAGGCCAAGGCTTGTGTGGAAGAAGAGGAGGTGGAGGATGATGATGAGTGTAGCCCCGAGGACACCAAATATGCCTATCATGAGCACATGGCTCTTGCTTCAAGGCAATTTTGGGGCAACAAGAAGAACACAAGGCCCAACTTCAACAGGAACAACTCAAGTGGGATCAAGGGCAAGCAACGAGTGAGGACATGCTTCAACTTTGGAAATGTAAGCCACTTCGTTGCGGATTGCCCATATGAGAAAAGAGAAGACTTTGGAGGCAAGCTTATCCGGAAGGACAAGTCAAAGTCCTATCCCAACAAGAACAACTTCAACAAGAAGACTCCTCCTAAAGGGTTGGTGGCCCAAGAAGAATATGTTGAGGATGATGATAATGATGAAGATGATGAGATGGTCACCATGACCGCAATTGCTATTGCTACTACTCCGCACTCATCTCTCTTCGACTCACCAAATGAGAACATCACCGCCAAGTGTCTCATGGCCAAGGCCACCAACAAGGTAACCCCAAACATCAATACCACTATCACTTCTAATCCTTCATTGATGAATTGTATTGATGAGAGTGAGGGAACTAAGGAGGGAGAGAATGAATTTGAGTTGTTCATCAAAATCTCAAGGGCAAACCCAAGAAGCATTTTGTTGCTCTTTTGGAACAACTCGGTGAAGGCAATGACATGATCGAGGCTCACGAGGAAACCATTACTAAAATGGAAGGACATAGTCGAGACTATGTCGATGAGATATTGGATCTCTCTTACGCCCTAGAGGAAGAGCGTGGTCTTCGTTTGGCTCTTGAGGAGTCACACAACGATGATCATGCTAAATTAAAGAAAGATCTTGATCATGCTTTAGTTGTCTCTCGTGTGCTTAATTCCGAGAAGGCAAAACTTGAGGTTGACCATGCTAAACTCAAAGAAGAGTTTGTCATACTCGACAAGGCTCACAAGGCCTTGAAAGGTATGCATGCTACTCTCAAGGAGTCTCATGATCAACTCCAAGTTTCGCTAACCAAATAAAAATCTATCTTTCCTCGCATGGTATTAATTGATAATGCAAATGCTACTAACCCATGTTGCGAGCATGTGCATCTTGTTGAAGAAAATGCCGAGTTAAAGAAGCAACTTGAGAAAGGCCTTGTGACATGTATACAAGGTGAGAAGAACCTCAACAACCTTTTGAGCAATCAAAAGGAGGTTGTGGCAAAGGAAGGAATTGGGTTTGTTCCTAAGCCCCAAAAGAAGAAGAATGACAAGACCAAGCAACCACCCCCTCTCCGACAAACTTTTTTGAAAGAAGGAGAGGGCGCATCAAAGAAGAAGAAAATGGTGAAAAGTGGTGGTGTCAAGAAAAACTCCACCATACCATCAAACATGGCCGGCGACTTTAATCCTTCATATGTTTTATGTCGTGCTAGTGATGGTCATGTGTTTGCTAAATTTGTTGGTTCTTCTTATGAGTACATTGAATGGTCCATTTGGGTTCCTAAGACCCTTGTTACTAACCTCAAAGGACCCATTACCAAATGGGTACCTAAATCCAAGCATTGATCTCTTGCAGGAGTTTGCTTTCGGTGGGGGGTCATGGTTGCTCGATAGTGGAGCCACAAATCATATGACCGGAAGCAAAGACTTGGTGGTGGACGTGCATCTAGGTTCATCTATGGCCACCAACGTCGAATGGGGTGATGCTTCATCCTCTAAGGTATTGGGGCTTGGCAAGGTTGTTGTCTCTCATGATCTCACGATCGAGAAAGTCATGCTTGTTGAGTCCCTTGCATACAATTTACTTTCTGTTTGCCAACTTGCACTCATGGGCTTTGCAACATTCTTTGATATTGATACCGTGGCCCTCTTGTGGAGCAAGACTCTTAAAGTAGCCTATGTTGGGCATGTCGAGAACGGTCTTTATGTGGTTAACTTCTCGAAGCAACCCACTAAGGTCGCGACATGCTTAATGGCGAAAGTTGTTGTGGGATGGCTTTGGCATCGCCGTTTGGCCCACGTCAATATGAGATCTTTGCAAAGTCTTCTCAAGGGGGACCATGTCTGTGGACTAACAAATGTTAGCTTTGCCAAAGATCGTGCTTGCAGGGCTTGCATTGAAGGAAAGTTACATGAGACGGCTCACCCTCCCACGACTATCATCTACTCAAAGAGACCCCTAGAGCTCCTTCACATGGACCTCTTTGGGCCTCCATCTTTTGATAGTCTTGGGGGTAGAAAGTACTGCTTGGTGATTGTGGATGATTACTCAAGATACACCTGGGTATACTTCTTCAAGAAGAAGAGTGAGACCCAACAAACCGTCATCAACTTTGCAAATGAAGCTCAACGACAACATGAAGCAAAGATCTTGATGATTAGAAGTGACAACGGCACCGAGTTCAAGAACTACACCTTGGATGAGTTTCTCAGTGATGAGGGGATCAAACATCAATATGCAGCCCCATATACCCCTCAACAAAACGGTGTAGCGGAGAGAAAGAACCGAACTCTGATGGATGCGGCAAGAACCATGATGGCAGAATTCAAATCTCCATACAACTTTTGGGCCGAAGCCATCAACACCGCTTGCCATGCATCAAATCGGCTCTATCTCCGCAAAGGCTTGAACAAAACTCCGTATGAGATACTTATCGGTAACAAGCCCAATCTCAAGTACTTCCGGGTATTCGGGTGTAAGTGTTTCATTCTCAAGAAAGGTGTTCGCTTGTCTAAATTTGAATCTAGAGCTCACGAGGGCATATTTGTTGGTTATGCTACAATCTCTCATGCTTACCGTGTCCTCAACAAGTCCAATGGACTCATTGAGGAGACGAGTAACATAGAGTTTGATGAAAATAACGGCTCCCAAGTGGAGCAAAGTGGTACTTGTGATGTAGGTGATGAAATTCCTCCTCAAGCCATAAGAAGAATGGGTGTTGGATATATCATACCCATTGAGGAACCCCTTGTGGGCGAAGGAGAAGGACAATGTTCCACTCAAGTGGAACCATCACCAACCCAAGACCCTCATGCTTCCGAAGAACAAAGCGAAGGCCCTCATCCGGACGAACAAGGCCAAGTGCAAGATCATTCACAAGATGGTGGAGAGCCACCAAATGATGCACAAGGCCAAGTTCTGTCATCCAAGCAAGATCAAGGTCAAGAGGAAGCTCAAAATCAATATCTAGCTCCTGACGACGCTCAAGATGATCAACTCAATGCTCCTCAGTTATCACTTGAAGAGCAATTGGAGCGTCGTGCTGCAAAATTTGCCTCCAGGCTTGCTCTAGAGAACATCACATGGAGAACATTCTAGGAAGCATCAAAAGGGGGTAAGCTCTCGTAGACAATTAGCAAACTATTGTGCTCATCAAGCCTTTGTCTCCTATGTTGAACCTTAGAAGGTTTATGAGGCGCTCGAAGACCCTGATTGGCTTAATGCCATGCATGAAGAACTCCATAACTTCGAGCGCAACAAGGTGTGGCGTCTGGTGCCAAGGCCAAAGGAGAACCATAATGTCATTGGAACCAAGTGGATCTTTAAGAACAAGCAAGATGCTCATGGCATTGTCATCCGCAACAAGGCGCGTCTGGTGGCTCAAGGCTACTCCCAAGTCGAGGGTATCGACTACGGTGAAACCTTTGCCCCCGTTGCTCGCCTTGAATCCATTCGTTTGTTGCTTGCCTATGCTTCCCATCATAACTTTAAATTGCAAAAAATGGATGTGAAAAGTGCATTTCTTAATGGTCCTATTAATGAGTTTGTGTATGTTAAACAACCCCCGGGGTTTGAGGATCCTAAGCTCCCCAATCACGTGTACCAACTCGATAAGGCACTCTATGGCCTTAAACAAGCCCCACGTGCGTGGTATGAGCATCTTACCGAGTTGTTACAAGATCGTGGGTTTGAAATTGGGAAAATCGACCCCACTCTTTTTACTAAGAAGGTCAAAGGGGAGTTGTTTGTATGCCAACTATATGTTGATGATATTATCTTTGGTTCTCCTAACAAAGCTTTCAATGATGAGTTCGCCGCACTCATGACCACACATTTTGAGATGTCCATGATGGGAGAATTGAAGTACTTCCTTGGGTTTGAGATCAAGCAAAGAAGAGAAGGGATCTTCATCAAACAATCCAAGTATACTCAAGACATGCTCAAGAGGTTCAATCTAAGTGATGTCAAGCCGGCTACTACTCCAATGCCAACCAAGTGCCAACTTGACATTGATCCAATTGGTAAAGCAGTGGATCAAAAGGTATATCGCTCTATGATCGGTTCCTTGCTTTACCTTTGTGCATCTAGACTAGATATTATGTTGAGTGTGGGAATCTGTGCATGGTTTCAAGCCTCACCTAAGGAAAGTCACTTCGTGGCTGTCAAGCGAATCTTTCGATATTTGGCTCATACCCCAAACTTTGGCTTATGGTACCCAAGAGGAGCAAACTTCAACCTTGTAGGTTTCTCTGATTCTGATTGGGCGGGAGACAAAGTGGATAGGAAGTCCACTTACGGAGGGTGCCAATTCCTTGGTTGCTCTCTCATTAGTTGGTCTTCCACAAAGCAAAGTTGTGTGTCTCTCTCGTCCACCGAAGCAGAGTATGTGGCAACTGGCAGTTGTTGTGCTCAACTCTTATGGATGAGGCAAACTTTAAAGGATTACGGTGTCACTTGTGACAAAGTGCCTCTTTGGTGTGACAATGAAAGTGCAGTCAAGATTTCTCTTAACCCGGTGTAACACTTCAAGACGAAGCATATAGAGATCCCGTATCACTTCATCCGGGATCACATAAGGCAAGGAGAGATCGAGCTTCACTATGTCAACACTCATGATAACCTTGCAGATATCTTCACGAAGCCGTTGGATGAAGCATGCTTTCGCGAGTTAAGGCATGAGCTAAATATCATCGATTTGAGCAATGTGGCTTGAGACTTTGCACACACTCCTCACACTCAATATAATTATCTTGTCTAGATGCAGGCATGGACATAGGGGGAGCATTGTTCTCTCAATGAACTCTCTCTCCCCCCATTATGCATAAATTGATCTAGTCTTTCATTAACCATCATTGATGGTACTAGTGCTTCAAGGACGAGTTTTGGTCATGGGCCCAAGGTTAAAATCTTCGCGGCGCCATACCTCTAGACTCAAACATAGGTGACTTCGGTCACCGCCCTCTCGTGTAGAGGGGTCTCTTGCCTCTTGCTGGTGTGTGTGTGTGAGTGGTGGTTTGCTTTTCCTTCTTTGTGCGTTTCTTTTTGAGCTTTGCCTTGAACCTTTTGTTGCCGTGGCGTGCTGGGCGGTACTACCGCTCATGGTGCGCGGTACTACCGCTTGTAAGCGGTACTACCGCCCACCAGCACGGTACTACCGCTGCGGGGAGGTATGTGGGGGTTATCTCGGGGCAGGGGGAGGTTTCTCTCCCCCATACCCATTCATTCGCCCCCTCGTTTCTCTCCCTCTCTCTCCAGCAGTTCGTCGCCGCGGGAGGGCTCCGGCGGATCTCCTCCTCCGGGGTGCTCCTCTCCTTTTCCTTCGGTGGAGTCGATCCCCACCACGTCCTCTTGCCATGGATGCCGGTATTGCCCCCATTCCTCTTCTCCTCGTGGTTCTTTTTCAGATCTTATGTTTTAGGGGCAATAGTGTTTGCATCTGTAGATTTTTGACTAAATCTAGGCTTGAGTAGGAAGGAGAAAGCATCTAGACTATCTAGATTAGAGTATGATAGAAATATTTTTGAATTTGACAGGACGGTAGTGCCGGATCTGACCACGGTAGTAGGAAACCGCTGTTTCCCCGCCTCGAGCGGTACTACCGCTCCCTGGAGCGGTACTACCGCTCAGGCGGTACTACCGTTTACCAGATCATGGTACTACCGTGGCATGCCTAGTTCACATATATTTCTTAATTCCATGATCTTCTTTTGTTGGGTTCATTGGCTTATGCTCGTTCTTTTTGGTTGGTTCGTCTGTGTGTGTGTTTGGTTCCAGGTGATGAACATCCCGAGCATCAGGCTCGCCGTATCAACCCCAATCATGCAACCTCAAAGTGCTACCGCACATCTGAGTCTGCTGGAGGTTCCTCGAGTGCTCCACCTCCACCTCAACAGAAGAAGAAGGCCATGGCAAAGCCAAAGGGCAAAACCGTGACACAAATGAGTGGCAAAGAGTTCTGGGCAAGGCGTCGCCGCAATCCCTATGAGGTTGATCAAGAACCCAAGTTGGTCAACCGTCCATTCTGGAATCGCTTCCAGTTTGCTGTCTACTTTGATGTGCTCAAGGCTAAGAAGAATCTCTTTGTCAGTGTTCGCTCCATCGGCACGGAATATCTGGAGAAGAATCCGGTGTATTTTGGCGAGGCTCTTCAGATGTGCACTCAGCTCAACATTCTTCAGATCATTCAGTTCAACAAGGAATTTGATGCAGATCTTGTGGCTCAATTCTATGCCACGGTCCATCTAGGGACGGATGATGACAGAACTCTGACATGGATGACCAATGGCAAACTGTTATCTGTCAAGTGGAAGGCGTTCATGGAGTTACTTGGGGTGGAAGACCAGGGACTTGAGACACCAGTTGGCTTTCGTCCTCACCAGAACGAAACCTCCACTCACAAGCAAGCTCTCTGGTCTTACTGCACTGTGAAGGTCCACCCTGAGACTAAGAAGGTAACATATGAGTTGTCTACCTATCTGGATATCCTTCACCGCATCTTCCATGAGACTCTTTTCCCTCGGATTGGGAATCATGATATGGTTCACTCCTATCTTGTGGACATGCTTCTCTTTTGCCAACATCAGTTAGAGAGGAACACTGGTGAGACCCTGGATATTTCACATGTGATGTGGTCTGAGCTCCTGTCTGCTATTTCTGAACGCAAGTGCCTGATCTATGGTCCTTTCATCATGCTACTGATTGAGAAGGCTTGGGATCATGTCTATCCCAATGCATTGCTGGAGACTGGAGAGTTGGTGTCTCATGAGATCAAGCGTCTGAGGTGGAAGGACAACTGGGGCACTCATGCATCCAAGACTGGAGGCTCATCCTCCGCTGCTGCTATGGACACAGAGGAGGCTGAGGTTGAAGCAGATGATGATGATGACTATGAGCCATCTGGTGCAGAGCCCTCGTGGGCAAAGAAGGTCAAGAAGAAGATGAAGAAGCTGTTTTGCATGGAGTCTCATGGTCAGTACATGACTCATGTGGCAGAGAAGAAGGCCAGGGGGCATCACAAGGAGCTCATGCGTCAGTTGGGTGCAACTGTGGCCAGTGGCTCTGAGGAGCAGGTAACCGAGGAGGAAGAGTGGATCAAGCAGCATTGCCCATGGACTGATTTCGATGCCGAGCAGTTTCCGGTCAACGACGACGAAGACGATGACCCTGCTGCAACCTAATGATTCAAGACCTTCTCGTGCTCTCACTGGAGCCGTAGCTTAGCTCTCTGCCCTTTTGGTGTCTCGATGCCAAAGGGGGAGAGAGTTTAGGGATTTGTGCCTTTGTGTTTCTGTCGCTTGTGTGCTTTTCGTTTCTTGTGGTTTGGTTGGTTTTTCGTGAGACCTAAGTTCCCGTCATATGGTGTGAGACATATGCTACCCTATCTTATTTATGTACCTGGTACTCTCTAGCATGCATGATTATCTTACTATGTACTATGCTCTCATATCTTGCTTAGGTTGTTGGTCTCTAAAATATAGGGGGAGTGCTGATCCTAGCATGTGTGTCGTGCAGTCCAAAGCACTTATCTAGATAGCACACATCTAGGGGAGCCAGTCTATATTTTAGGGGTGTGGATTTTGCATTTACATTATGTTATTATTCATTTTGTGCAAATCCCGTGTTGTCATCAATCCACCAAAAAGGGGGAGATTGTAAGGTCATATTTAGCCAAATGGTGTTTTGGTGATTGATGACAATGCGTTTGCGGACTAATCATGTGTTCTAAGCTCTTTTAGATACATCTCACAAAGGCACAAGAAGATTAGAGGCCCCTCGGAATCAATGGAAGACGGTGTTTCCTTTTTGCTTAGTTTTCGGTGGTTCTGAGTGATAGGAAAGCCGTACTATTAAGAGGGGATCCACTTTGGTAAGGTTTGGGTGGAATCAACACGTACACTTCTTTATTGCACCCATCATTCCTTCCCGCCGCAATGGAGCTCTTCTTTCCCATCTTCTCTAGCTTTTTCTGGCTCCAGCGGTAGTACCGCGGATCCCAGCGGTAGTACCGCCCGTGTGTCTCAAGCGGTAGTACCGCCCCACTAAGCGGTAGTACCACTTAGTACACACTGCGGTAGTACCGCCGCTGATCCGTGCTACCACCGCCTCGACTCGCGAGCCTTTTTCGTGTCGAGTTTTGCGGTACTAGGTGCGGCAGTAGAGGCGGTAGTACCGCTCCCAGCGGTAGTACCGCCCTGAGACCACGATAGTACCGCTCTGGGCCCCTACCCTATGGCACGGTAGTACCGCTTGTGTGGCAACGGTAGTACCGCTCTATAAGCGGTAGTACTGCTCCCCCAAGCGGTAGTACCGCTCTGTGCGGGGCTGAGTGGGGGATAACGATTGGATTGTTCCCCCCCACTATATAAAGGCTTCTTCTTCCTCCTTTTGACTCACCTCTTCCCCCACACACTCCATTTTTTCTCCAAAGCTCCATTTTCGCCCGATCTCTCTCCCTAGCCAATCAAACTTGTTGATTTGCTCGGGATTGCATGAGAAGGCACCGATCTACACTTCCACCAAGAGATATTTGATTCCCCCACTAATCCCTAGCGGATCTTGTTACTCTTGGGTGTTTGAGCACCCTAGACGGTTGAGGTCACCTCGAAGCCATATTCCATTGTGGTGAAGCTTCGTGGTTTCGTTGGGAGCCTCCAATTTAGTTGTGGAGATAGCCCCAACCTGGTTTGTAAAGGTTCGGTTGCCGCCTTCAAGGACACCACTAGTGGAATCACGGCACCTTGCATCATGTGAGGGCGTGAGGAGAATACGGTGGCCCTAGTGGCTTCTTGGGGAGCATTGTGCCTCCACACCGCTCCAACGGAGACGTACTTCCCCTCAAAGGGAAGGAACTTCGGCAACACATCCTCGTCTCCACCGGTTCCTCTTGTGGTTATTTCTTACCTTTACTTGTGCAAGCATTACTTGTTTATCTCCTATAGCTTGCTTGTGAAGTTGTTATCTTTACTTTCTATTAGTTGTCATCTTAGTAGCATATCTAGACAACTTACTTTGACGCTTAATTTAAAGTGGTTAAGAAAAGCTAAAAATTGTTAGTTGCCTATTCACCCCCCACCTCTAGTCAACCATATCGATCCTTTCACCGTGTGCGGTGCCCCTCCCCACAGTTACACACCTCGGTCATATCGTTGCAGTACTTAGGCGAAGCCCTACGCCGGTAGCTTCATCATCACCATCACCGCGCCGTCGTGCTGACGAAACTCTCCCGTGACGCTCAACTAGATCAAGAGCTCGTGGGACGTCATCGAGCTGAACATGTGCTGAACGTGGAGGTGCCGTACGTTCGGTGCTTGGATCGGTTGGATCGCGAACACGTTCGACTACATCAACCGCATCACTATACGCTTCCGCTTTCGGTCTACGAGGGTACGTAGACACACTCTCGCCACTCGTTGCTATGCTTCTCCTAAATAGATCTTGCGTGATCGTAGGATTTTTTTTGAATACTACGTTCCCCAACAGTGGCATCATGAGCCAGGTCTATGCGTAGATGAGATGCACGAGTAGAACACAATGAGTTGTGGGTGATAATAGTCATACTACTTACGAGATGTCATACTTTGATTCTGTGGTATTGTGAGATGAAGCGGCCCGGACTGATATTACGCGTACGCTTACGCGAGACCGGTTTCACCGTTACGAGCACACATTGCTTAAAGGTGACCGACGGGTGTCTGTCTCTCTCACTTTAGTTGAATCGAGTGTGGCTACGCCCGGTCCTTGTGAAGGTTAAAACAACACACTTGACGAAAAATCATTGTGGTTTTTGTATGCATAGGTAACAACGGTTCTTGCTAAGCCCATAGCACCCACGTAAAACTTGCAACAACAAAGTAGAAGACGTCTAACTTGTTTTTGCAGGGCATGTTGTGATGTGATATGGTCAAGACGTGATGAGTTATACGTTACTGTATGAGATGATCATGTTTTGTAAATTATTGGCAACCGACAGGAGCCTTATGGTTGTCTCTTTATTGTATGAATTGCGAAGGCCATGTATTTGCTTTACTTCATCACTATGAGTTAGCGATAGTAGTAGTAGCAATAGTTGGCGAGACGACCACGATGCTACGATGAAGATCATGGAGTCTAGCCGGTGACAATGGAGATCATGACAGTGCTTTGGAGATGGAGATCAAAAGCACAAGATGATGATGGCCATATCATGTCACATATTTTGATTGCATGTGATGTTTTATCTTATTATGCTTCTTATTTTGCTTAGTACGTCGGTAGCATTATAAGATGACCCCTTACAAAATTTCAAGGTACAAGTGTTCTCCCTGAGTATGCACCGTTACGAAAGTTCATCGTGCCGAGACACCACATGATGATTGGGTGTGATAAGCTCTAGTTCAAATACAACGGGTGTAAAACAGTTTTGCACATGCAGAATACTCGAGTTTAACTTGACGAGCCTAGCATGTACAGACATGGCCTCGGAACACTAGAGACCGAAAGGTCGAGCGTGAATCATATAGTAGATATGATCAACATAAGATGTTCACGATTGAAAACTAGTCCATCTCACGTGATGATCAGACATGGTTTAGTTGATTTGGATCACGTGATCATTTAGATGACTAGAGGGATGTCATTCTAAGTGGGAGTTCTTTAGTAATATGATTAATTGAACTTTAATTTATCATGAACTTAGTCCTGGTAGTATTAGCATGTCTATGTTGTAGATCAATAGCTCGCGATGTAGCTCCCCGTTTTTTTATATGTTCCTAGAGAAATATAAGTTGAAAGATGATAGTAGCAATGATGTAGACTTGTTCCATGATCTCAGGATTTTCCTCATTACTGCACAAAAGAATTATGTCCTTGATGCACCGCTAGGTGACAGACCTATTGTAGGAGCAGATGCAGACGTTATGAACATTTTGATAAAAGCTCGGTATGATGACTACTTGATAGTTTAGTGCACCATGGTTTACGGCTTAGAACCGAGACTTCAAAAATGTTTTGAATGCCACGGAGCATATAAGATGTTCCTAAGAGTTGAAATTGGTATTTCATGCGCATGCCCGTATCAAGAGGTATGAGACCTCTGATAGTACTTTGTCTTCAAGCTGGAGGAAAATAGCTCAACCAGTGAGCATGTGCTCAGATTGTCTGGGTACTACAATTGCTTGAATCAAGTGGGAGTTAATCTTCCAGATAAGATAGTAATTGAAAAAGTTCTCTAGTCACTATCTCCAAGTTACTGGAACTTCGTGATGAGCTATAATATGGAAGGGATGACAAAAGTAATTCCCGAGCTCTTCGCGATGCTGAAATTGACGAAGGTGGAAATCAAGAAAAAACATCAAGTGTTGATGGTTGACAAGACCACTAGTTTCAAGTAAAAGGGCAAAGGAAAAGAAAGGGAACTTCAAGAAGAATGGCAAGCAAGTTGCTACTCCCATGAAGAAACCCAAAGCTAGACCCAAGCCTGAAACTGAGTGCTTCTACTACAAAGGAAATGGTCACTAGAAGTGGAACTACCCTAGAAACTTGGTGGATAAGAAGGATTGCAAAGTGAACAAAACTATATTTGATATACATGTTATTGATGTGTATTTTACTAGTGTTTATAGCAACCCCTCGGTATTTGATACTGGTTCGGTTACTAAGAGTAGTAACTCAAAACGGGAGTTGCAGAATGAACATAGACTAGTTAAGGGTGAAGTGACAATGTGTGCTGGAAGTGGTTCCAAGATTGATATGATCATCATCGCACACTCCCTATACTTTCGAGGTTAGTGTTGAACCTAAATAAATGTTGTTTGGTGTTTTCGTTGAGCATGAATATGATTTGATCATGTTTATTGCAATATGTTTATTCATTTAAAGTCAGAGAGTAATTGTTGTTCTGTTTACATGAATAAAACCTTCGATGTCATACACCCAATAAAAATAGTTTGTTGGATCTCGATCATAGTGATACACATAATCATAATATTGAAGCCAAAAGATGCAAAGTTAATAATGATAGTGCAACTTATTTGTGGCACTGCCGTTTAGGTCATATTGGTGTAAAGCGCATGAAGAAACTCCATGCTGATGGGCTTTTGGAATCACTTCATTATGAATCACTTGATGCTTGCGAACCATGCCTCATGGGCTAGATGACTAAAACTCCGTTCTCCGGAACAATGAAGCGAGCAACTGACTTATTGGAAATAATACATACTGATGTATGCGGTCCGATGAGTGTTGAGGCTCGCGACGGGTATCGTTATTTTCCGACCTTCACAGATGATTTGAGCAGATAGGGGTATATCTACTTGATGAAACATAAGTCTGAAACATTTGAAAATTTCAAAGAATTTCATAGTGAAGTGGAAAATCATCGTAACAAGAAAATAAAAGTTTCTACGATCTGACCGCGGAGGCGAATATTTGAAGTTACGAGTTTGGCCTTCATTTAAAACAATGTGAAATAGTTTCACAACTCACGCCACCTGGAACACCACGGCGTAATGGTGTGTCCGAACGTCGTAACCTCACTTCATTAGACATGGTGCGATCTATGAAGTCTCTTACCGATTTACCAATATCGTTTTGGGGTTATGCATTAGAGACAACTGCATTCACGTTAAATAGGGCACCATCTAAATTCGTTGAGACGACACCGTATGAACCGTGGTTTGGCAAAAAACCTAAGCTGTCGTTTCTTAAAGTTTGGGGCAGCGATGCTTACGTGAAAAAGTTTCAACCTGATAAGCTCGAACCCAAATCGGAGAAATGTGTCTTCATAGGATACACAAAGGAAACTGTTGGGTACACCTTCTATCACAGATCCAAAGGCAAGATATTCGTTGCTAAAAATGGATACTTTCTAGAGAAGGAGTTTCTCTTGAAAGAAGTGAGTGGGAGGAAAGTGGAACTTGATGAGGTAATTGTACCTTCTCCCGAATTGGAAAGTAATACATCACATAAACTAGTTCTAGTGATTCATACACCAATCGGCGAGGAAGCTAATGATGATTATCATGAAACTTCAGATCAAGTTACTACTGAACCTCGTAGGTCAACCAAAGTGCGTTTCACGCCAGAGTGGTATGGGAACCCAGTTTTGGAAGTCATGTTACTAGACCATGATGAACCTGCAAACTATGAGGAAGCGATGATGAGCCCAGATTCCGCAAAATGGCTTGAGGCCATGAAATCTGAGATGGGATCCATGTATGAGAACAAAGTGTGGACTTTGGTTGACTTGCCCGATGATCGGCAAGCCATTGAAAATAAATGGATATTTAAGAGGAAGACTGACGCCGTGTTGGGGAACGTAGTATTTTAAATTTTTTCCTACGATCACGCAAGATCTATCTACTAGATGCATAGCAGCGAGAGGGGAGAGTGTGTCTACGTACCCTCGTAGACCGGGAGCGGAAGCGTCAAGTGACGCGGTTGATGTAGTCAAACTTCTTCGCGATCAAACCGATCAAGCACCGAACATACGGCACCTCCGCGTTCAGCACACGTTCAGCTTGATGACGTCCCACGAGCTCTTGATCTAGTTGAGCTTCACAGGAGAGTTTCGTCAGCACGACGGCGTGGTGACGAATATGATGTATCTACCGGCGCAGGGCTTCGCCTAAGCACTGCAACGGTGCGACCGAGGTGTGTTTCTGTTGAGGGGGGCACCGCACACGGCTAAAACAATTAAACTTGTGTGTCCTAGGGTGCCCCCCTGCCCCCGTATATAAAGGAGCAAAGGAGAGGCCGGCCCTAGAGGGGGCGCGCCAAGTGTGGGGAGTCCTACTAGGACTCCCAAGTCCTAGTAGGATTCCCCTTTCCTTTCTGGAGTAGGAGAGAAGGAAAGAGGTGGAGAGGGAGAAGGAAAAGGGGGCTGCACCCCTTGTCCAATTCGGACAAGAGGGGGGGCACGCGCCTCCTTCCTTTTGGACTTTCTCCTCTATTCCCATATGACCCAATAAGGCCCATATACTCCGAAAAATACCCGAATCACTCGAAACCTTTCCGATGTCCGAATATAGTCGTCCAATATATCGATCTTTACGTCTCGACCATTTCGAGACTCCTCGTCATGTCCCCAGTCTCATCCGGGACTCCGACCTCCTTCGGTACATCAAAACTCATAAACTCATAATACCGATCGTCATCAAACGTTAAGCGTGCGGACCCTACGGGTTCGAGAACTATGTAGACATGACCGAAACTCATCTCCGGTCAATAACTAATAGCGGAACCTGGATGCTCATATTGGCTCCTACATATTCTACGAAGATCTTTATCGGTCAAACCGCATAACAACATACGTTGTTCCTTTTGTCATTGGTATGTTACTTGCCCGAGATTCGATCGTCGGTATCTCTATACCTAGTTCAATCTCGTTACCGGCAAGTCTCTTTACTCGTTTCATAATACATCATCTCGTGACTAACTCATTAGTCTTTTGCTTGCAAGGCTTATTATGATGTGCATTACCGAGAGGGCCCAGAGATACCTCTCCGACACTCGGAGTGACAAATCCTAGTCTTGATCTATGCCAACACCACGAACACTTTCGGAGACACTTGTAGAGCATCTTGATGATCACGCAATTACGTTGTGACGTTTGATAGCACACAAGGTGTTCCTACGGTATTCGGGAGTTGCATAATCTCATAGTCATAGGAACATGTATAAGTCATGAAGAAAGCAATAGCAGTAAAACTAAACGATCATAGTGCTAAGCTAACGGATGGGTCTTGTCCATCACATCATTCTCCTAATGATGTGATCCCGTTGATCAAATGACAACTCATGTCTATGGCTAGGAAACATAACCATCTTTGATCAATGAGCTAGTCTAGTAGAGGCATACTAGGGACACTCTGTTTTGTCTATGTATTCACACATGTACTAAGTTTCCGGTTAATACAATTCTAGCATGAATAATAAACATTTATCATGATATAAGGAAATATAAATAACAACTTTATTATTGCCTCTAGGGTGTATTTCCTTCAGTCTCCCACTTGCACTAGAGTCAATAATCTAGTTCACATCGCCATGTGATTTAGTACCGATAGTTCACATCGTTATGTGAATAACACCCATAGTTCACATCGCCATGTGACCAACACCCAAAGGGTTTACTAGAGTCAATAATCTAGTTCACATCGCTATGTGATTAATACCCAAGAGTAATAAGGTGTGATCATGTTTTGCTTGTGAGAGAAGTTTAGTCAACGGGTCTGTCACATTCAGATCCGTATGTATTTCGCAAATTTCTATGTCTACAATGCTCTGCATGGAGCTACTCTAGCTAATTGCTCCCACTTTCAATATGCATCCAGATTGATACTTAGAGTCATCTGGATTTAGTGTCAAAGCTTGCATCGGCGTAACCCTTTACGACGAACTCTTTATCACCTCCATAATTGAGAAACATTTCCTTAGTCATCCAGTTACTAAGGATAATTTTGACCGCTGTACAGTGATCTACTCCTGGATCACTATTGTACCCCCTTGACAAACTCATGGCAAGGTACACAACATGTTTGGTACATAGCATGGCATACTTTATAGAACCTATGGCTGAGGCATAGGGAATGACTTTCATTCTCTCTATATTTTTCTGCCGTGGTCTGGCTTTGAGTCTTACTCAACTTCACACCTTACAAGTCAGGCAAGAACTCCTTCTTTGACTGATCCATTTTGAACTACTTCAAAATCTTATCAAGGTAAGTACTCATCGAAAGTCTTATCAAGCGTCTTGATCTATCTCTATAGATCTTGATGCCCAATATGTAAGCAGCTTCACCAAGGTCTTTCTTTGAAAAACTCCTTTCAAACACTCCTTTATGCTTTCCAGAAAATTCTACATCATTTCCGATCGACAATATGTCATTCACATATACTTATCAGAAAGGTTGTAGCGCTCCCACTCACTTCTTGTAAATACAGGCTTCACCGCAAGTCTGTATAAATCTATATGCTTTGATCAATTTATCAAAGCGTATATTCCAACTCCGAGATGCTTGCACCAGTCCATAGATGGATCGCTGGAGCTTGCACATTTTGTTAGCACCTTTAGGATTGACAAAACCTTCTGGTTGCATCATATACAAGTCTTCTTTAATAAATCCATTAAAGAATGCAGTTTTGTTATCCATTTGCCAGATTTCATAAAATGCGGCAATTGCTAACATGATTCAGATAGACTTAAGCATCGCTACGGGCGAGAAAGTCTCATCGTAGTCAACTCCTTGAACTTGTTGAAAAACTTTCGCAACAAGTCGATCTTTGTAAACAGTAACATTACCGTCAGCGTCAGTCTTCCTCTTGAAGATCCATTTATTTTCGATGGCTTGCCGATCATCGGGTAAGTCAACCAAAGTCCACACTTTGTTCTCATACATGGATCCCATCTCAGATTTCATGGCATCAAGCCATTTTGCGGGATCTGGGCTCATCATCGCTTCCTCATAGTTCGTAGTTTCATCATGGTCCAGTAACATGACTTCCAGAACCGGGTTGCAGTATCACTCTGATGCGGAACGAACTCTGGTTGATCTACGAAGTTCAGCAGAAACTTGATCTGAAGTTTCATGATCATTATCATTAGCTTCCTCACTAATTGGTGTAGGAATCACTGGAACTAGTTTATGTGATGTTCCACTTTCCAATTCCGGAGAAGGTACAATTACCTCATCAAGTTCTACTTTCCTCCCACTCACTTCTTTTGAGAGAAACTCCTTCTCTAGAAAGGATCCACTCTTAGCAACAAAGACCTTGCCTTCGGATTTGTGATAGAAGGTGTACCCAACAGTTTCTTTTGGGTATCCTATGAAGATTTACTTCTCCGATTTGGGTTCAAGCTTATCATGTTGAAACTTTTTTACATAAGCATCGCAGTCCCAAACTTAAAGAAATGACAGCTTAGGTTTCTCGTCAAACCACAGTTCATACGGTGTCATCTCCACGGATTTAGATGGTTCCCTATTTAACGTGAATGTAGCTGTCTCTAATGCATAACCCCAAAAGTGATAGTGGTATATCGGTAAGAGACATCATCGATCACACCATATCTATTAAAGTACGGTTATGACGTTCGGACACACCATTACACTATGGTGTTCCAGGTGGCGTGAGTAGTGAAACTATTTCACATTGTTTTTACTGAAGGCCAAACTCGTTAACTCAAATATTTTACCTCTACGATCATATCGTAGAAACTCTTATTTTCTTGTTACGATGATTCTCCACTTCACTATGAAATTCTTTGAACTTTCCAAATGTTTCAGACTTGTGCTTCATTAAGTAGATATACCCATATCTGCTCAAATCATCAGTGAAGGTCAGAAAATAACGAAACCCGCCGCGAGCTTCAACACTCATTGGTCCACATACATCTGTATGTATGATCTCCAACAAATCTGTTGCTCGCTCCATTGTTCCGGAGAACGGAGTTTTAGTCATCTTGCCCATGAGGCATGGTTCGCAAGCACCAAGTGATTCATAATCAAGTGATTCCAAAAGTACATCACTATGGAGTTTCTTCATGCGCTTTACACCATTATGACCTAAACGGCAGTGCCACAAATAAGTTGCACTATCATTATTAACCTTGCATCTTTTGGCTTCAATATTATGAATATGTGTATCACCACGATCGAGATCCAACAAACTATTTTCATTGGGTGTATGACCATCGAAGGTTTTATTCATGTAAACAGAATAACAATTATTTTATGACTTTAAATGAATAACCGTATTGCAACAAATATGATCAAATCATATTCATGCTCAACGCAAATGCCAAATAACATTTATTTAGGTTTTACACTAATCCCGAAAGTATAGGGAGTGTGCGATGATGATCATATCAATCTTGGAACCACTTCCAACACACATCATCACTTCACCTTTAACTAGTCTCTATTCATTCTGCAATTCTCGTTTCGAGTTACTAATTTTAGCAACTGAACCGGTATCAAATACCCAGGGGTTGCTATGAACACTAGTAAAGTACACATCAATAATCTGTATATCAAAATATACCTTTGTTCACTTTGCCATCCTTCTTATCCGCCAAGTATCTAGGGCAGTTCCACTTCCAGTGACCATTTCCTTTGCAGTAGAAGCACTTAGTTTCAGGCTTGAGTTTTAGCTTTGGGTTTCTTCACGGGGGTGAAAACTTGCTTGTCATTCTTCTTGAAGTTCCCCTTCTATCCCTTTGACCTTTACTTGAAACAAGTGGTCTTGTTAACCATCAACACTTGATGCTTTTTCATGATTTCTACCTTCGCCGACTTCAGCATCGCGAAGAGCTCGGGAATTCCTTTCGTCATCCCTTGCATATTATAGTTCATCACGAAGTTGTACTAACTTGGTGATAGTGACTAGAGAACTTTGTCAATTACTATCTTATCTGGAAGATTAACTCCCACTTGATTCAAGTAATTGTAGTACCCACACAATCTGAGCACATGCTCACTGGTTGAGCTATTCTCCTCCATCTTGTAGGCAAAGTACTGTCAGAAGTCTTATACCTCTCGACACGGGCATGAGTATGAAATACTAATTTCAACTCTTGGAACATCTTATATGCTCCGTGGCGTTCAAAACGTTTTTGAAGTCCCGGTTCTAAGCCGTAAAGCATGGTGCACTTAAACTATCAAGTAGTCATCATACCGAGCTTTTGTCAAAACGTTCATAACATCTACATCTGCTCCTGCAATAGGTGTGTCACCTAGCGGTGCATCAAGGACATAATTCTCTTTGCAGCAATGAGGATAATCCTCAGATCACGGAACAATTCCGCATCATTGCTACTAACATCTTTCAATTTAGTTTTCTCTAGGAACATATAAAAAATAAACGGGGAGCAACATCGTGAGCTATTGATCTACAACATAGATATGCTAATACTACGAGGACTAAGTTCATGATAAATTAAAGTTCAATTTAATCATATTACTTAAGAGCTCCCACTTAGATAGACAACCCTCTAGTCATCTAAATGATCACGTGATCCGAATCAACTAAACCATGTCCGATCATCACATGAGATGGAGTAGTTTCAATGGTGAACATCTTATGTTGATCATATCTACTATATGATTCACGCTCGACCTTTCGGTCTCCAGTGTTCCGAGGCCATATCTGCATATGCTAGGCTCGTCAAGTTTAACCCGAGTATTCTACGTGTGCAAAACTGTCTTACACCCGTTGTATTTGAACGTAGAGCTTATCACACCCGATCATCACGTGGTGTCTCGGCACGAAGAACTTTCGCAACGGTGCATACTCAGGGAGAACACTTGTACCTTGAAATTTTGTAAGGGATCATCTTATAATGCTACCATCGTTCTAAGCAAAATAAGAAGCATAATAAGATAAACATCACATGCAAATCAAAATATGTGACATGATATGGCCATCATCATCTTGTGCTTTTGATATCCATCTCCAAAGCACCGTCATGATCACCTTTGTCACCGGCGTGACACCTTGATCTCCATCGTAGCATCGTTGTCGTCTCGCCAACTATTGCTTCTACGACTATTGCTACCGCTTAGTGATAAAGTAAATCACTTACATGGCGATTGCATTTCATACAATAAAGCGACAACCATATGGCTCCTGCCAGTTGCCGATAACTTTACAAAACATGATCATCTCATACAAAACCATATAACTCATCATGTCTTGACCATATCACATCACAACATGCCCTGCAAAAACAAGTTAGACGTCCTCTACTTTGTTGTTGCAAGTTTTACGTGGCTGCTACGGGCTTTAGCAAGAACCGTTCTTACCTACGCATACAAAACCACAACGATGTTTCGTCAAGTATGTGTTGTTTTAACCTTCACAAGGACCGGGCATAGGCACACTTGATTCAGCTAAAGTGAGAGAGACAGGCACCTGCCTGTCACCTTTAAGCAATGAGTGCTCATAACGGTGAAACCAGTCTCGCATAAGCATACGCGTAATGTCGGTCCGGGCCACTTCATCTCACAATACCGCCGAAGCAAAGTATGACATGCTGGTAAGCAGTATGACTAGTATCGCCCACAACTCATTGTGTTCTACTCGTGCATATTATCTACGCATAAACCTGGCTCATGATGCCACTGTTGGGGAACGTAGTATTTTAAAATTTTCCTACGATCACGCAAGATCTATCTACTAGATGCATAGCAACGAGAGGGGAGAGTGTGTCTACGTACCCTCGTAGACCGGGAGCGAAAGCGTCAAGTGACGCAGTTGATGTAGTCGAACTTCTTCGCGATCAAACCGATCGAGCACCGAACGTACGGCACCTTCGCGTTCAGCACACGTTCAGCTTGATGAAGTCCCACGAGCTCTTGATCCAGTTGAGCTTCACGGGAGAGTTTCGTCAGCACGACGGCGTGGTGACGAATATGATGTATTTACCGGCGCAGGGCTTCGCCTAAGCACTGCAACGGTATGACCGAGGTGTGTTTCTGTGGAGGGGGGCACCGCACACGGCTAAAACAATCCAACTTGTGTGTCCTAGGGTGCCCCCTGCCCCCGTATATAAAGGAGCAAAGGAGAGGCCGACCCTAGAGGGGGCGCGCCAAGTGTGGGGAGTCCTACTAGGACTCCCAAGTCCTAGTAGGATTCCCCTTTCCTTTCCGGAGTAGGAGAGAAGGAAAGAGGTGGAGAAGGAGAAGGAAAAGGGGGATGCACCCCTTGTCCAATTCGGACCAGAGGGGGGCACGCGCCTCCTTCCTTTTGGACTTTCTCCTCTATTCCCGTATGGCCCAATAAGGCCCATATACTCCGAAAAATACCCGAATCACTCGGAACCTTTCCGATGTCTGAATATAGTCATCCAATATATCGATCTTTACATCTCGACCATTTCGAGACTCCTCGTCATGTCCCCGGTCTCATCTGGGACTCCAAACTCCTTCGGTACATCAAAACTCATACACTCATAATACCGATCGTCATCAAACGTTAAGCGTGCGGACCCTACGGGTTCGAGAACTATGTAGACATGACCGAGACTCATCTCCGGTCAATAACCAATAGCGGAACCTGGATGCTCATATTGGCTCCTACATATTCTACGAAGATCTTTATCGGTCAAACCGCATAACAACATACGTTGTTCCTTTTGTCATTGGTATGTTACTTGCCCGAGATTCGATCGTCGGTATCTCTATACCTAGTTCAATCTCGTTACCGGCAAGTCTCTTTACTCGTTCCGTAATACATCATCTCGTGACTAACTCATTAGTCTTTTGCTTGCAAGGCTTATTATGATGTGCATTACCGAGAGGGCCCAGAGATACCTCTCCGACACTCGGAGTGACAAATCCTAGTCTTGATCTATGCCAACACCACGAACACTTTTGGAGACACCTGTAGAGCATCTTTATGATCACCCAGTTATGTTGTGACGTTTGATAGCACACAAGGTGTTCTACGGTATTCGGGAGTTGCATAATCTCATAGTCATAGGAACATGTATAAGTCATGAAGAAAGCAATAGCAGTAAAACTAAACGATCATAGTACTAAGCTAACGGATGTGTCTTGTCCATCACATCATTCTCCTAATGATGTGATCTCGTTGATCAAATGACAACTCATGTCTATGGTTAGGAAACATAACCATCTTTGATCAATGAGCTAGTCTAGTAGAGGCATACTAGGGATACTCTGTTTTGTCTATGTATTCACACATGTACTAAGTTTCCGGTTAATACAATTCTAGCATGAATAATAAACATTTATCATGATATAAGGAAATATAAATAACAACTTTATTATTGCCTCTATGGCATATTTCCTTCACGCCGATGGTAATGTTACTTTCTACAAAGCTTGACCTGTCGCAAAAGGTTTTCAGCAAGTTTAAGGTGTTGACTACGATGTGATTTTCTCGCTCGTAGTGATGCTTAAGTCTGTCCGAATCATGTTAGCAATTGCTGAATTTTATGAACTCTAGCAAATGGATAACAAAACTACATTCTTTAATGGATTTATTAAAGAAGAGTTGTATATGATGCAACCAGAAGGTTTTGTCAATCCTAAAGGTGCTAACAAAATGTGCAAGCTCTAGCGATCCATCTATGGACTGGTGCAAGCATCTCGGAGTTGGAATATACGCTTTGATAAGTTGATCAAAGCATATAGTTTTATACAGACTTGCGGTGAAGCCTGCATTTATAAGAAAGTGAGTGGGAGCACTACAACCTTTCTGATAAGTATATGTGAATGACATATTGTAGATCGGAAATGATGTAGAATTTTCTGGAAAGCATAAAGGAGTGTTGGAAGGAGTTTCTCAAAGAAAGACCTCGGTGAAGTTGCTTACATATTGAACATCAAGATCTATAGAGATAGCTCAAGACGCTTGATAAGTTTTTCAATGAGTACATACCTTGAAAAGTTTTTGAAGTAGTTCAAAATGGAACAGTCAAAGAAAGTGTACTTGCCTGTGTTACAAGGTGTGAAGTTGAGTCAGACTCAAAGCCTGACCACAGCAAAAGATAGAGAGAGAATGAAAGTCATTCCCTATGCCTCAGCCATAGGTTCTATAAAGTATGACATGATGTATACCAGACCTATTGTATGCCCTGCCCTAAGTTTGGCAAGGGAGTACAATTTTGATCTAGGAGTAGATCACTGGACATCGGGCAAAATTATCCTTAGAGGACTAAGGAAATATTTCTCGGCTATGGAGGTGATAAAGAGTTCATCATAAAGAGTTACGTCGATGCAAGCTTTGACACCGATCTGGATGACTCCAAGTCTCAATCTGGATACATATTGAAAGTGGGAGCATTTAACTAGAGTAGCTCCGTGCAGAGCATTGTAGACATAGAAATTTGCAAAATACATACGGATCTGAATGTGGCAGACCCATTGACTAAACCTCTCTCACAAGCAAAACATGATCACACCTTAGTACTCTTTGGGTGATAATCACATGGCGATGTGAACTAGATTATTGATTCTAGTAAACCTTTTGGGTATTGGTCACATGGCGATGTGAACTATAAAGTGTTAAATCACATGATGATGTGAACTATTGGTGTTAAATCACATGGTGATGTGAACTAGATTATTGACTCTAGTGCAAGTGGGAAACTGAAGGAAATATGCCCTAGAGGCAATAATAAAGTTATTATTTATTTCCTTGTATCATGATAAAATTTTATTATTCATGCTAGAATTGTATTAACCGGAAACTTAGTACATGTGTGAATACATAGACAAACAGAGTGTCACTAGTATGCCTCTACTTGACTAGCTCGTTAATCAAAGATGGTTAAGTTTCCTAGCCATAGACATGAGTTGTCATTAGATGAACGGGATCACATCATTAGAGAATAATGTGATTGACTTGACCCATTCTGTTAGCTTAGCACTTGATCGTTTAGTATGTTGCTATTACTTTCTTCACGACTTATACATGTTCTTATGACTATGAGATTATGCAACTCCCGAATACCGGAGGAACACTTTGTGTGCTATCAAAGGTCACAAGTAATTGGGCGATTATAAAGATGCTCTACAGGTGTCTCTGATGGTGTTTGTTGAGTTGGCATAGATTGAGATTAGGATTTGTCACTCCGATTGTCGGAGATGTATCTCTGGGCCCTCTCGGTAATGCACATCATTGTAAGCCTTGCAAGCAATGTGACTAATGAGTTAGTTGCGGGATGATGCATTACAGAACGAGTAAAGAGACTTGCCGGTAACGAGATTGAACTAGGTATGATGATACCGACGATCAAATCTCGGGCAAGTAACATACTGATGACAAAGGGAACAACGTATGTTGTTATGCGGTTGGACCGATAAACATCTTCGTAGAATATGTAGGAGCCAATATGAGCATCCAGGTTCTGCTATTGGTTATTGATCGGAGATGTGTCTCGGTCATTTCTACATAGTTCTCGAACCCGTAGGGTCCGCACGCTTAACGTTCGATTACGATTTGTATTATGAGTTATGTGATTTGATGACGGACGTTTGTTCGGAGTCCCGGATGAGATCACGGACATGACGAACAGTCTCAAAATGGTCGAGACGTAAAGATCGATATATTGGAAGGCTATATTCAGACATCGAAAAGGTTCCGAGTGTTTCGGGTATTTTTCGTAGTACCGGAGAGTTACGGGAATTCGTATTGGGCCTTAATGGGCCATACAGGAAGGGAGAGAAAGGCCTCAAGGGTGGCCGCGCCCCTTCCCCATGGACTGGTCTGAATTGGACTAGGGAAAGGGGGTGCCCCCTTCCTTCCTTCTCCTTCTCCCTTCCCCTTTTCCTATTCCATGTGGGAGGTGGAATCCTACTAGGACTAGGGAGTCCTAGTAGGACTCCACACTTCGGCGCGCCCTATGAGGACCGGCCTCCTCCTCCCTCCATCATTTATATATGTGGCCAGGGGGCACCCCATGGACACACAAGTTGATTTTATCCATGCGCAGTGCCCCTCCCCACAGTTACACACCTCGGTCATATCGTTGCAGTGCTTAGGCGAAGCCCTGCGCCGGTAGCTTCATCATCACCGTCAATGCGCCGTCGTGCTGACAAAACTCTCCTGTGATGCTCAACTAGATCAAGAGCTCGTGGGACGTCATCGAGCTGAACGTGTGCTGAATGCGAAGGTGTTGTACGTTCGGTGTTTGGATCGATTGGATCGCGAAGACGTTCGACTACATCAACCGCATCACTAGACGCTTCCGCTTTCGGTCTATGAGGGTACGTAGACACACTCTCCCCACTCGTTGATATGCTTCTCCTAGATAGATCTTGCGCGATCGTAGGAATTTTGTTTGAATACTACGTTCCCCAACAGATCGCTCATCTCGGTTAGACCGAAATGTTACGAAGGGAAACAAAGAGTTTGCAATCCCATCTTGGTGAGACCGAGATCCCTTTTAGTGAGACCGAAGTGACTAGGGTTTTGTGGCAGTGGCTATGTCAAATGAACCCGGTGGCGCCGAATAGAACTTTTTGGTGGGCCGAGTTTGACTTTTGGTTTGGGACATATGTGGATGTGAGAAAGTGGTTGAGGGTTTTTGGAGCATATCACTAAGCATTTTGAGCAAGAAACCCATTAAGCAACACCTCATCCCCTTTTAATAGTATTGGCTTTCCTATGGACTCAATGTGATCTTGGATCACTAAAATATATAATGTAGAGTCTTGAGCTTGAGCCAATACGTGTCCTTAGCATTTTGAGGGGTCCACATTCCTAATCCATGGCATGCCAATCATTGAACTTTCCTGAAATCTTTATCTTGAAAGAGCATTAGTTCAACGAGCTATATGTTGTTAGGAATTACCAAAACCACCCAGGGATAGTTGCATTTTCAGCGGCGCCGGGACGGGCAAGCCAGAACCATCGTGGGGCGGCGGCGCAAGGAGGGCGCCATAGCCGGCACCAGTTGGCTGGAAGGGCGCGCCGATGAATGCATGGTGGCCAGCGGGGAGAGCCTGCTGATAGTGCGGTGCCCCCCGGCGTCCCGGGCCCGCTGCTGCTGTAAGTGGCGGCGACCGCCGCCACACCGGTTGCGTCGGCCCCCTCCCCCTTGCGGGTGCTGCGGGGGAGGCGCTGGTGGCGACACCGGGTAACACCCGGCGGGTGCGGGAGGACGCGACTGGATCGGCGCGGCCGATGGAGCGGTTCCATCACAGATGGTGAAGTAGCCCGGAGAGTCCATGGAAGGCGTCAAAAACGGCGGAAAGAGGAAGGGGGTGGCGGCGGCGCGTCAGGTTAGGGTTGCGGCGCGACGGGGCGGCAGCGGCGCAGCAAGGGGCGCGCGGTGGCGGCAGCAAGTAAGTGCAACGGGTGGGAGCGGAAGCGGGACGGCGGCACGGGGCCACGGCCATGGGAGGCGGCGGCGGCGCGCGCGGGGAGGCGCTACGCGGCGACAACGCGCGCGAGGAGGCGCTGCGCGGCGGTGCCGACTTACCCTAGGGCAGGACCTTCAAGATGATACCATGTAGACGGGAAAGTTTGCAATACAATAAACGTTGTGTTGATGGGGTGCTGGTGCACGTATATATAATACAAGGAAATACCTCTACCTCAACTATACAAGACTGGGAGGTGGGCCACAACTCCGATACACGTGCAATACAAAATACATACTCAACATGCCTTATACAAAATATGTTCTAAATAAACTAGGAAAACTGCCTAACAACCTAAAATCACGTTTGACTAGACTAACTAATCCATGGATATGCCAAACCGAATTCTCTAAAACCTAGAATTTCGCGTTTGTTGAAAAATGACTATTAGTCGTTTTTGTAAAAACTCGATCTGCGTATCCTCGTTCCTCTCCGTTGCCGATCCTGGCGGGCCGTTCATGAGCGAAGAGAATCTAAGTACCGAGGTTGATGACCACCATTGCTACGTCCTTGACTACATATCGCCGGCCTTGTTCGACGGCCAGTAAGACGGCGGCGGCTGCGATGGGCTCGCCGGCGAGTATTTAACAAAAAACTACCACATTTCGCGGAACCGTACCTATAAACTATCACTTTACAAATTTATGCTGAAAACTATCACTTTTTGACTAATCTTTGACTAAAAACTACCATGTCGGGAAAGTGCCTGATTCGCCTCTTCTAAACGCCTTTTTGACAAGATGGGCCCACATGTCAGCATCAATCTTCTTCCTCCTCCTCCTCCTCTCTCTCGCATTTCCTCGAACACCTCATATGCACTCCGCGCTCTTCTCCATTGCGACGCCCCGGCGAAGCACCTTTCTAATGTTGGTCTCCCAGTCGATGGCGTACACGAGGTGCAAAGGTGAGGGCGTCGGTTGGTAGGGCCAAGCGGGGGGGGGGGGGGGGCAAGGC
>LR738711.1:421171215-421365752 GCA_902687465.1 Secale cereale
TGGCAAGGCCTTGGCATGATGGCGGCAGCCATGGCCGAGGCGAGCAGGCAGCTCGGCTAGGAGGGAGGGCGGCGCAGGTGACGGGGCTCGTCGGCCGGCGGGGCGGAGCGGCGGGTGGCGTGTGGCGAACGGAGCACACGCTCGCGGCGGCGGCGGCTACGCGCATGGCTGGGCACGCACACAAGCTAGCATGCAAAGCCAGCACAGTGCATGCGAGGCTACGGCTGCATGCTAGCACGTCCGCAATGCTCCCTTGGGCAACTAGCTAGCACGCGACGCTAGCTTCGACCGATCGCGCAGGTGGCGTTGCTCGCCGGCCGGCGGTGGGGGCGGGCACGACGCGTGGCTCGCGTGCATCACCCGCGTGGCACGGCCTGGGAGTTGACCATTGTGCCATGTCAGCGCCTACGTGTGGGCCAGCTCTGTCATAAACATTTTTAATTTCGGCAAACTACCATGAGGCAGAAATTAGTGTTTTGGGGGAAAAATTAGTCCAAAAGTGGTAGTTTTCGTCACAAATTTGTAAAGTGGTAGTTTGTAGGTACGGTCCCACGAAATGTGCTAGTTTTTTGTTAAATACTCCTCGCGAGCGGGTTGTACCTCGTGGCCGTATGTTCTCGTCTAGCTGCCGCACTGCGGCTACTGCGTCGTCCATCCTGATCGTCATCGCCGCTGCCGAGATCAGCTCGTTCAACGTTCGCGGCGAGCCATTGTTGCAGCACGTGACAACAAAGCAGGAGGAATCATCTCGCCATGACGTCGTTTTGCACCCGCGGGCACAAGCCTTGCTTCCCTAACCCCAATGGCAAGGGTGCATAGTCACAGGCACTGGCGCCATGGCCATGAACGCCGACGTTCATGCAGCGTGAACGACCAAGGGGAAGGTGGATCCGAGGATGCTTTTTCCATGAATCCTCTTGTGTCTCTTGCGTACGTCTGCGTTTCGTACATTTCACAGCTGGCGGATCGAATCGTTCGAGCTGCTTGCCCACGGTAGCAAGATTCTACGTGTGCGTGTACGTGGCCGTCCGGTGAGATGAACCACCCAGATCCAGTACCTGCATTCCATTGACGGAAATTGGAGAATAAGAAGATCATGAGAGAGTAAAGAACTGGACAAACACACTTTTCAACCCAAACGTGGTCTTCTATAAACTGATTATTAACAAAAAAGTTAGTAAAACTGGTTTTCCTAAAAATCAGGTAAAAACTCATTTTCTATAAACTCAATGCTAATATTTGTTATCCAAACAACCACTAAACGAACATGCAGAGCCAGTCGGGCAAAGACCATCCAACTAGAGTCACCAAAAAAAGTGAACACCGAATTTTCATTGTTTTAGGAATAACTTTTACATACCAAAAGGGCCGTGAAAAACAACTAAACCCTACTCTACTCCTCCCGTGAGAGGTGAGGTCCACCAGGGCCAGCATGAGCGGTTCGGCCTCATCCTCGTTAGCGGCCAGCTCGAATGAGGGAAAGCTGGCGACACCTCGTTGGCATCGTCTTCGTGCTAGTGCGACACATCATTGCCCTCCATCTCCAGCCCCTCGAAGAGCCTATTGTGCTCCGCCTCGCTAACGCAGATCAAGCAACACTCATGACAGGTGTTGTGATGGACACAGTGTTGGAAATATGCCCTAGAGGCAATAATAAAATGTTATTATTATATTTCCTTGTTCATGATAATTGTCTGTTATTCATGCTTGAATTGTATTATCCGGAAACAGTGATACATGTGTGAATACATAGACCACAACGTGTCCCTCGTAAACCTCTAGTTACTAGCTCGCTGATCAACAGATGGTTACGGTTTCCTGACCATGGACATTGGATGTCATTGATAACGAGATCACATCATTGGAGAATGATGTGATGGACAAGACCCAATCCTAAGCCTAGCACAAGATCGTGTAGTTCGTAATGCTAAAGCTTTTCCAAATGTCAAGTATCTTTTCCTTAGACCATGAGGTTGTGCAACTCCCGGATACCGTAGGAATACTTTGGGTGTGCCAAACGTCACAACGTAACTGGGTGACTATAAAGGTACGCAACGGGTATCTCTGAAAGTATCTGTTGAGTTGGCACGAACCGAGACTGAGATTTGTCACTCCGTATGACGGAGAGGTATCTCTGGGCCCACTCGGTAAGACATCATCATAATGAGCTCAATGTGACTAAGGTGTTGGTCACGGGATGATGTATTACAAAACAAGTAAAGAGACTTGTCATAACAAGATTGAACAAGGTATCGGTATACCGACGATCGAACCTCGGGCAAGTACTATACCGATAGACAAAGGGAATTGTATACGGGATTGATTGAATCCTTGACATCGTGGTTCATCCGATGAGATAATCGAGGAACATGTGGGAACCAACTTGGATATCTAGGTCCCGTTGTTGGTTATTGACCGGAGAGTTGTCTCGGTCATGTCTACGTGTCTCCCGAACCCGTAGGGTCTACACACTTAAGGTTCGGTGACGCTAGGGTTGTAGAGATATATGCATACGGTAACCCGAATGTTGTTTGGAGTCCCCGATGAGATCCCGGACGTCACGAGGAGTTTCGGAATGGTCCGGAGGTAAATAATTATATATAGGAAGTCCAGTTTCGGCCATCGGGAGAATTTCGGGGGTCACCGGTAGTGTACCGGGACCACCGGAAGGATCCAGGGGGTCCACCGGGTGGGGCCACCTATCTCGGAGGGCCCCATGGGCCGAAGGGGGAGGGGAACCAGCCCATAGTGGGCTGGTGCGCCCCCTTGGGCTCCCCCCTGCGCCTATGGTTGGGAACCCTAAGGGTGGGGGCGCCCCACATGCCTTGGGGGGCAAGTTCCCCCCTAGGCCGCCGCCCCCCTAGGAGATTGGATCTCCTAGGGCCGGAGCCCCTCCAGGGCCCCTATATATACTGGGTAGGAGGGAGGGCAGCCGCACCCTTGCTCCTGGCGCCTCCCTCTCCCTCCCGTTACACCTCTCCCTCCTCCCGCGGTGCTTGGCGAAGCCCTGCAGTAATTCCGTTGCATCCACCACCACGCCGTCGTGCTGCTGGATCTCCATCAACCTCTCCTCCCTCCTTGCTGGATCAAGAAGGAGGAGACGTCGCTGCACCGTACGTGTGTTGAACGCGGAGGTGCCATCCATTCGGCGCTGGGATCATCGGTGATTTGGATCACGACGAGTACGACTCCATCATCCACGTTCTCTTGAACGCTTCCGCTCGCGATCTACAAGGGTATTATTGCGGATTTAGCACGGCAGATGTCCTAGCAAAAGGACTTAGTCGTGAGGCCATCGCTACGGGTTAGCTTAAAGAGGTTAGAGCGGACGAAGGACACAGGGATTTTATACTAGTTCGGCCCCTTCGATGAAGGTAAAAGCCTACGTCTAGTTTGGTGTGGTATTGCTTGGGCTTCGATGACCAGGGAGCGAATCCGCTTTGCCTGTGTCTCGAGCTGTTGTTTCTTGTCCTGAACCATCGCCGGGTCGTCCATTTATATAAGAGGTGACGCCTGGTCCGGTTCACAGAGTCCCGAGGCCGGCTCATAATCGTGTCCGCCTCGGTCTCTAGTCTTTCTACCTTACATCCCAAGTTTACATAATATGACGGTTTACAAGTTATGGGCCCTATCGTACGGGCTCTAAGCCTTCTGGGCTATAACCTTGTTCTCCATACTAAGCTGGGCTTCTGGTAATACAATCTTGTTAACTTAAACCGGCCCCTCCTGGCTGGTTTATACCTGGTAGTAATATCCCTGACATTAGGCCCCAGATTGATTTGAACCAGTTCATGTCAATCTCCAAAGTCTTGTACAGCTTTTCATTTCCGCAGCTTCGATATGCTTGTAAACCGGCATGACGTCATCCCTCCGTGTCTCTTTGAACTGTCATGACATCATCCGTGCATTCAATGCCTGCACCTGCTTTTTACCTTTATCGATTAAAGCTCCGAAGATCGAGGCGACAACTCAATCCATATCTAATTTTTGGTCTCCTTGATTCCCGCGTCTGCCGTTTTATCTCTCTGGCCTATAAATAGGGCCGAAGGCCATCTCTTTACCCCCTCTGCTTCGTCTTCCTCTGGCCTCCACCGCTAAAGCTCCGCCGCCGTCCTTCGAGCTCGTCGTCGTCACCAAGCCCGGCCGCTGCATCAACCTGAGCGCGTCCAGAAACTCGTCGCTGTCCCTTGCTTCGTCGGGTACGTTACTTCTTTCTTCTCCATAGATCTTAGCTCTAGGGTTTCTCTGTAGCTTGCCCACGAACCCTTGTTCTTCGCAGTTCATCACCGTAGGCCGTTCTTTAGTTGTAGATGTAAAACTTTTAGGTCAACCCTCGTGCGCATGACTCCGCTCCACCTTTATAATCTTAGTTCCTCCAACACTGCTAGCTTAGATTGGATCTGTAGAAACCTTCGCTGTCTGCGACGGATATGACTTTAATTATCCTGATTTTTCCTCATGCCGTAGATCCATATTTTATCACTGCTCATGTGAAAGCTGTTTCTCACACTTTAGATCCACAATTTATCTGCTTATGTCACCGGTTCAACTGTAACCTGCGCCTTATACACTTGTGTTGACGGTTTAGATTTAGACCTGTATCCTGCAATTGGCGGTTTAACGTCTCACTACTAAAATTCACAAACCGGTAGCTGTCTCATTCATGCTTGGTCCAGATCGGTAGGTACCATTAGTCCCTTGCTTAAACCGTCAATTAGGTCAATATCTTCATAGAACATGCCGGTTTATATCTAGTGGATTATAAACCGGATCTTGTATTGTATTTTTCAGCGTTCCCACCTTTGAAAAAGATGGCTTCCACGGCGAAACAGTTTGTTGCCTGCAACTGGGTTCCGTCCCGGATCACTGAGGACGATTTAGTAGAGGCGGCCTCAATTGGCGTTCTGGGTCCGAAGGAGGTTCTACACTGGCGGGCCCCTGGGAAAGAGTGTCCTCCTAAGCCTAAGGAGGGAGAGACCATAGTCTTTTACGATCATCTGGCCCGGGGTTTTAGCCCTCTCGGTTCAAAGTTCTTCCGCGATGTTTTAGCCGATTTTCAACTCCATCCACAAGATATAGGTCCCAATTCCGTATCAAACATCTGCAATTTCCAAGTCTACTCAGAAGCATATCTGCAAGAAGAGCCATCTGTAGAGCTGTTCCGGGATTTCTTCCATCTGAACCGCCGGACTGAATTCTCTAACGGGCCCCATACCGAACTTGGTGGTGTGAGCATCCAGAAGAGGAAAGATGTCAGCTTTCCTCATGCCACTCTTCACAGCCACCCCAAGGAGTGGAAGCAGACTTGGTTCTACTGCAAGGATACTTCGCCAGAGGGAGAAAATCTGCTGCCGGGTTACCGTCCTTACCGCCTGACGCCGGATCATCCTTTCCCGCAGCGTCTGAGTGCCCAAGACCGGGCTCGATATGCCCCCCAACTTTCCAAGCTCAGGGCTTTCGTAGCTAACGGTTTAACCGGGGTTGACTTTGTCCGCTGCTGGCTCTCTTGGAGTATTTTCCCATTAAGCCGGCGCTCAAGCTTAATGTGCAAATATACTGGCAATCCGGAAGACCCTCAGCGTCACAAAAACATAGTGCTTCCCGACAAGGAAGTTACTGAATCTGCATAAAAGATGTTGAACATTCCTCTGGAAGAGTGTAGCCGAACCGGTTTAGCTCCTTTCTGCGCAAACAATGAACCACCATCCGTAAGTTTCTTCTATCCCTTTCTTTTTTGCTTTAATCCATCCATATTGCTTGTCTTCAATATGTTTTTACTCCTTTACACAGTCCAATGACCCCTTCTGGAAGAGGAAGGCTCAAGACAAACCGGCGAAGCCAACCCGCAAGAAGAGCTTGACCGTAAAGAAACACAAAAAGAAACCTGCCGCCGCTTCCGGTTCAAACCCCGAAGAAGATGATCCGGCCTCTGAGGTACTGTTTTGTTCTTTACACTCTTTAACTTTCCTTTGTCTGTATTCATATTAACAATGTCCTTTCCCAGGATCCGGCGGAAGGGAGTAAAGCGGATGAAATCGAGGTAATCTCTCTTTCTTCTGATTCAGAACCGTTGCCACCCAAAACTCATCGGGTAGCCCGGAAATATCCATTTTCTCACCCTTATGCTCAATTGGATCCCAACTTTTTTTTGAAGAAACAGCAGCATGAGGCTCGCCGGACCACACGCCATAGTGGTCACGTGGTTGAATCATCCGGACTACCCCACACGCCAGCTCGCACACGCCGCTCAGAGGTTTTGCTTACTCCAACCCTTCTTCATCCAAAAGCAGGTCTTATTCGCAAACCTCTTAAACCGTATGATCCCAACTATCAGGGGGCTCCTCTGTCTTCTTTCGGCGAGTCAAGTGCCACCCAAGTCCCGGTGCTTAAGACCGTTCCCGGGTAGGTTATCTTTCCAAACGTCCGGTTTACCTTTCCGTTTTGACTTTGCAATTTTCATTACTCTTTTAATCTTTCAGTATGCCCAAGCCTAGCAAGAAGGCGAAATTAAACAAACCGGCAACCGGAAACGCTTCTGAACCGGCAGAGGATGTTGAAACTGTCAATCCTCTGGAAGAGAACGCTGAGGTTCCACTCAATGATCCCCAATGGACCAAGAAGATCTTGCTGCTCCGGGGGGCGACACCATGGAGAACGTTGCTGAACCGGCCAGTCCTGTCCGGGTTAGTCCTCCTCGGGCTAGCCCGGCTCCTGTTAGTCTGGTGCGCACCGATGATCCCCCCGGGCCAACTGCTGGATCAACTGAGTGAGCTCAGGAGGAAACTGAAATTCGGGCTCACGTCTCGGAGGCATCTGATGGGTTTAGAGGGAAGAGATTAGAATAGAAATGAGGTCTAAGGGAAAATTCACTACCCATATGCACATGAGACAAACACAATCATATCACACCAATCAATTTTAAACAAGGGCATACAAAAGATTCTAACTAACGTTACGAAAGTGCTCTAAATTCTACTTTATGGGGGGGGGAACTACTAGTCATAGGGTGGTCATCTAGAAATTTTGATCGGCGAAAGATTCCATGATATCTGCTCCAGCTTCATCTTCGTAGTCATCATCACTATCATCGGGGTCCAAGTCGGTGCCGTCGATGATGATGCAGTCCTCAGAACGAATCTCCTTAGGTTCTTATTCTTCTTCTCCTCCTCGTGCTGGATCTCCCATGAATACTCCTAGCTTCCTTGTCAAGTCATCATTCTTCTCCACAAGTATTGTCATCTCCTCCTCGTATCCGTCGCGTGTCGACTTGAGTTCCTCTTCTAGCTCCAAGTTCCTGGTTAACGCCTTCTTCAAATATATCATCCCTGCGCACATCTGGTGCTCCTGTCGATGAATGTGCTCGTTTAACTCCTGGATGAATGCTGCAATGGACCTGTCCTTCTGGGTACTGATCATGTCCCATTGCTCATCTCGGCGTCCACATATCTGGTAGATAGTGTCCTTCAGCTCCTGCTTGTAGACTTCTCCAATACGTCCCATGGTAATGTGGGCTGCCATACTCTTGCCTAGCCTCAAGGTTGGTGCATCAAAAGAAAACTCTATGGGCTCAGTGGATGGTGCGAATGTCCTCCCAGGATTTTGAACTTGAATATTCCATCGCTCCTCCTCTGTTAAAGTGGCGGTGTAGGTCCCGGTGAAGCTTGGTATTTCGATGCTCAGGTACCTAGTGACTTCCTTCAAGTGTCGTCCAAAAGGTGTGTCTTCATCCGGTTGAGTGAACTTGTTTCTTGGGTCCACCATCCTAATGAGTAGAAAATGGAGAGGAGTCAGAAATGAGTAGAGAAGAGTGACCTAGGGTTTATCTTAGTGGTCGTGTCCTACATTCATCGTGTGCTCTGATACCATCTTGTAGCGACCATGATCCAAATGGACTGAAGTCTCTGTGTTCTGTGTCATCCCTGGATCGGTAATGCCGACACACACAGTACTTGAAGGATTTATAACAGAGTGGCAATCACACACTTATTACATCGAATGTCTCGAAAGAGAACTTATTACAAAAGTATATGGCATAAGGCCATCTAACAAAATAACAGCGGAAGGCTTGGAAGATAAGTGAGTCCATCAACTCCAACGGCATAGCTGAGTGCATGACAAACGACCTAGCGCACCTTACTCTTCTTTTGAAAAGTCTGCAACGTAACATGTTGCAGCCCGAAATGGGTCAGCACATGGAATATGCTGGCAAGATAACACAATAGAGCAAGTAACAGAATAAAGGCTAACACTATATGCATATTTGGCTGGTGGAGGCTCTAAGGTTAAGGTTTTTGCATAAAGGCAATTGTTTCCTACAATAAAGGAATAACTTTTATTTTAACTATCATGGTAGTTGAAACATCATTGAGAAGGTTCCTCCAACTCAATCCCAATTAAAGTAGTCATCGTTAACCCAACAAATTAATTTTAGAGTGATGAGATCAACCAATAATTCAAGTACCAGATACTCAAGATGTCCATAACCGGGGACAAGGCTAATCATGATTAGTGTGTACACTCTGCAGAGGTTTGCGCACTTTTCCCCACAAGACTCGATCTCCTCCATTAAATTTCTCGCACGGCATGGTGTTTGAGAAACGGATGACCGAGACACAGAACTTCAGAAGCATTTACTCTTTACCCCGGGTGGACCCGTACACCTACTTTCCCCTACATATGCTAGTCCACCACTGAAAGAGCTCACACAACTTACTCATACTATGCCAGAGCCCATAATGGCATTGTGCTTGCACACGGAAGTTTCTAGCATGAATAGTTTTATGATCCCTTTGAGCCTGGGTGGCATTCCATAAGATAATCACATGGTTCCTCCGGGATTTCCTAGGACAACACTGGATTCTCCAGGTGCCATGCAACCAATCCACCCAAAAGTGTATTAATGTAGCCACCTTAAGTTGAACCATTAATTAACATCTCACATCTGTCATGAATACTCTGAAACCCAAACCACGTCTACGAGCATAACATAGCAACCTAAGCACAACGTAGAAGTAACTACCTAGGGTTTGAAAATAATGCAGGTAATAGGTTCTACCTCAATCTACTTCTCAGACCCACAAGTTAAGAGATCCTACTCACGCAATGTGTGAGGGGTTGATCTAATGCATAAAAACTGGGTAATAAAGGGTATGATCAAAGTGTTACTTACCTTGCTGATGATTCGCAAAACCTAGGGACTCGTAGTAGCACGCTTCGCACTCTGGGAATTCTATCGCAAGCAAACAATAGCATACACAAGCAAACAAGCAAAGATGCACATATAAAACTCCAAATAAGAAGATCTAACCACAAAGATCAACTTAACAACTCCGGTTTGCAAACAGAATCAAAACAAACGGAGCAACGAAACTCAAACTATGAAAGAAACAAGATCCGTTCACTAGATTGAACTAAAGTCAATTTTTATAGTAGCAAAACCTTGTTAAAGTTGACTAAACGGAAAGAGGGCTTCGAGACGAAGATCTAGGCCTTTGAATCGCCTGATTCCGACTTACAAGCGAAAAGAAAAACTAAAAAGAAGATCATGGCAGAAATCGCGATTGAAAATAATCGCGGAAAAACCCTGAAAAAGAAAAACGGACGAACAAGCTGACGAACGAGCGTTCGCTGTCTGTTACTAAAAGACGAAAATCGTTCGTTAGAACGAATGAATGGACGAACGTCCGCTACTTAACCAAACCGTTAGAAAAACCGAACCGATCTAAAAAATAGATCTAGGGTTTCTAAAAAAACGAACGGTTTAAAAAAAACGGCAGTTACCTATCGGGTCGGGCGGCGGGTGGCGGAACGGGTTGCGGGCGGCGGGACGGGTTGCGGGTGGCGGGGCTGATGACCCACAAGTGTAGGGGATCTATCGTAGTCCTTTCGATAAGTAAGAGTGTCAAACCCAACGAGGAGCAAAAGGAAATGATAGGCAGTTTTCAGTAAGGTATTTTCTGCAAGCACTAAAATTATAGGTAACAGATAGTTTTGTGATAAGGTAATTGGTAGCAAGTGACAAAGGGTAAAAGTAAATAAGGTGCAGCAAGGTGGCCCAATCCTTTTTGTAGAAAAGGACAAGCCTGGACAAACTCTTATATAAAGGAAAGCGCTCCCGAGGACACATGGGAATTATCGTCAAGCTAGTTTTCATCACGATCATCTGATTCGCGTTCGGTACTTTGATAATTTGGTATGTGGGTGGACCGGTGCTTGGGTGTTGTCCTTACTTGGACAAGCCTCCCACTTATGATTAACCTCTAATGCAAGCATCCGCAACTACAAAAGAAGTATTAAGGTAAACCTAACCATAGCATAAAACATATGGATCCAAATCAGCCCCTTGCAAAGCAATGCATAAACTAGGGTTTAAGCTTCTGTCACTCTAGCAACCCATCATCTACTTATTACTTCCCAATGCCTTCCTCTAGGCCCAAATAATGGTGAAGTGTCATGTAGTCGATGTTCACATGACACCACTAGAGGAGAGACAACATACATCTCATCAAAATATCGAACGAAGACCAAATTCACATGACTACTAATAGCAAGACTTCTCCCATGTCATCAGGAACAAAAGTAACTACTCACAAGACATAATATTGTGCATGATCAGAGGGGTATTAATAGGCATAATGGATCTGAACATATGATCTTCCACCAAATAAACCAACTAGCATCAACTACAAGGAGTAATCAACACTACTAGCAACCCACATGCACCAATATGAGGTTTGGGTACAAAGATTGGATACAAGATATGAACTAGGGTTTGAGAGGAGATGGTGCTGGTGAAGATGTTGATGAAGATATCCCTCCTCAAGATGGGAGAGTTGTTGGTGATGACGATTTCCCCCTCCCGGAGGGAAGTATCCCCGGCAGAACAGCTCTGCCGGAGCCCTAGATTGGTTTCCGCCTCGAGACGGCTGGTCCCGAAAGCCTCCTTATGATTTTTTCCAGGTCAAAACACCTCATATAGGAGAAGATGGGCATCGGGGGACCGTCGGTGGGCCCACGAGACAGGGGGCGCGCCCCCCACCCTCGTGGACAGTCGGTGCCCCCCTCGTGAACTTCTTTCGCCAGATATTTTTTATATTTTCGGAAACGTAGTTCTGTGAAGTTTTGGGGCTTTTGGAGTTGTGCAGAATAGGTTTCTAGAGTTTGCTCCTTTTCCAGCCCAGAATTCCAGCTGCCGGCAATCTCCCTCTTCATGTAAACCTTGTAAAATAAGAGAGAAAAGGCATAAGTATTGTGACATAACGCGTAATAACAACCCATAATGCAATAAATATCAACATATAAGCATGATGCAAAATGGACGTATCAACTCCCCCAAGCTTAGACCTCGCTTGTCCTCAAGCGAAAGCCATTTGCATTTCAGCCCCTAACTAACTCGAACCACCCACTCACATTTACCCCTAATAAAATCATGTGCTCAAATTTGCCCCTCTTCCGTTAAGTGTGGTTATAGAAATGCCCTTCCGTACATTTTCCGTCCAGTCAAAGGCCTTTGACTATTAGATTTTTCTATACGCGCACTTAACGGTCAAAGGCCTTTGACTGGACGGAAAATGTACGGAAGGGCATTTCTGTAAGCGCACTTAACGGAAGAGGGGCAAATTTGAGCACACTGTTTTTTTAGGGGTAAATCTGAGAGCGGGCAAAAATTAGGGGCATAAATGTAAATGTCCCTATATATATTGTCATATGATTCTTATGCTAAAGTAACAATTCATTCACTATATCAAGCATGAATCATAAACTTCATTGAAAACTAACAAACTTTGATCTCGGTCATTGAAGCAATTGCAATTTATCGTAACACCGGAAAGAGTCAACATAAGAGCTTTTTAGCAAGCCTACATACTCAACTATCATATAGTCTTTCACAATTGCTCACACTCATGCAATATTTATGGTTATGGAGTTTTAATCGGACACAGAGAAAGATAGGTGCTTATGGTGATGCCTCCCAACCTTTTACCTCAAGGGTAATGTCAACAGTAATAGATCATGAAAACTTACATCCAAGTGGGTATATATGTCAGGATCTTTCCAACACAATGTGCTTGCCAAAGGATAAAATGTAAAAAGGAAAGGTGAATTTCACCTTGACTCTTAAAGAAGAAAAATAGATAGGCCCTTCGCAGAGGGAAGCAGAGGTTGTCATGTGTTTTTATGGTTGGATGCACAAAGTCTTAGCATAGAAGAACGTCACTTTATATTGCCACTTGTGATAAGGACCTTTATTATGCAGTCTGTCGCTTTTATTACTTCCATATCACAAGATCGTATAAAGCTAATTTCCTCCACACTAATAAATCATACATATTTTAGCGAGTTTGCAGCATGACAACTTACTTGGAAGGATCTTTCTCAATCCGTAGGTAGGTATGGTGGACACTCATGGCAAAATTGGGTTTAAGGATGTATGGAAGCACAAGTAGTATCTCTACTTAGTGCAAGGAGTTTTGGCTAGCATGAGGGGGAAAGGCAAGCTCAACATGTTGCATGATCCATGACAATATACTTTATTCGGATATAGGAAAACATAACCCATTATGTTGTCTTCCTTGTCCAACATCGACTCTTTAGCATGTCATATTTTAATGAGTGCTCACAATCATAAAAGATGTCCAAGATAGTATATTTGTATGTGAAGCCTCTCTTCTTTTATTACTTCCTATAAATTGCAACGATGACCAAAACTATGTTTGTCAACTCCCAACAACTTTTATTCATCATACTCTTATATGTGAAGTCATTACTTCACATAAGATCAATATGAGCTCTTGGACATTCTTTATGTTTTCTTTCTTTTTATCATGACCCTAGTGAGGAAATCAAGCCCTTGACTCAACACTAATGTTTATTATATAGCTCACGGACTCGATTACAAAGGGTAAAGATCATAAAGCAAAAGCTCACAACTAGATCATGCTAACTTTATTCTACTAGATCAAGATACTACCAAAAGGATCGAACTAAGAAAAACAGCTCGATCCCGATTTTTACCATGTATATCCCGAATATTAGGTGGCTGGATACTATTCCGTTCCGCACAGATTGGCAAGGTTGGTTAAAGACTTTTGGGCCGCCAAACATATTTGGGCCCATGCTTGCCTCCATGGCAGTATGCATGACCCAGGAAGCTACAATTACTACACCGCTTAAGGTCTGGACAGTTGGTGGCTGAATGGCCACCCTAGCTACAAACTAGACATGAAGGTTCCATGCGGCCCATCATGCATGCTTTCATCAGCTAATACGGTTTAGCAGAACATATACAATGTTCGATGGAATGTAAACAACGTTGGCAGTAGATACCTGGGTAGTCCAAAGCTAGATGGCCATGCCGAGAGTATTTCAGGCATTTCACGAGCCTAGAATCAATATAAGCATGTGTTGGCACATCCTTGATTTGAATCATAGACTTAATATCATGATCGGAATAACCAGCTTGCCAACCATCCATAATGTGATACAATTTGTCATCCGAGATGGAATTCCACTACGTTTCCCTGAAACGAGGTCCTTCAAAGAAGGGACCAACAGAAGGCAACTTATCTTGTTGGTTGAAAACAAAATCTCCCAGCCGGATAATCAAATCCGGATCTGAAATAATCAGAAAATTAAACTTTCCAAAGGAGAGGCCCTCCGTGATTGGAGCGATACTCAAGCTCAACGCCGCCGAGATGCTTTGACGCCCAACAGTATCACTGAACTTGAAACAATGAGATGAGCTGTCTTGCATTGCTGATCTAGAAGCCATTTAGATTTAATCGCAATCGGACGAAATCCCACCTCGGGAAGTTGAATATCCGCAAGCCAAACACTATCAGACTGATCCAAACATGACTTAAGATGTAACGCCCAAGATGCGACTATATCTCCTACGTGTCGAGGCACGACTTAGAGGCATAATCGCATTTTGGTATGATCGCAAGAAGGTTATCTTCACACATTCCCATGTACAAGAACAAAGAAAAAATACATAGTTACCTTACAATCGCCACTTCACACAATGCATAAATAAGTCATACATTCATCCAAGTACAATCACGGTCCGGCTACGGACAAATCCAAATGAAAAGAAGATAACCACCCACTATGCCCGATCGGCCCTAGTAGGAACCACTACTGATCGTCGGGAAACGTCACGTACATACGCCCATGTTTCTCATCGAACTCCCACTTGAGTTCCTGGCCATCAACTGAATCGTACTCGGTTGTACCTGCACCTGTGTTTGTAGTAAACTGTGAGTCACGAGGACTCAATAATCCCATTCCCCATTATCAAAACTATCAAAGCCTTTGGGGAAGGAGAATGTGTATAAGTGGGTTGCTGCAAGCGCTAAGCGTAGATGAGGTGGCTAGCTTACGTGTCAACAAAGCGAGAAGAGAAGTGAAAGCCATTGGTTATGAAATGTTCATGATCACTAGATGATCCTGTCTACCTACGAGTCAACCATAACCCAGCCGGGTTCTCTTCTCGAACTCCCTCGAAAAGAGACCATCATGACTACTCACACGATAGTGTATTATGTTTGAGGTTTTGTGTCAAGTTATCTTCAACCAGATATTAACAAATTCCAATCTGCCACATAACCGCGGGCACGACTTTCGAAAGATCATAACCTTGCAGGGGTGTTCCTACTTAGCCCATCACAAGCTCTCGTGATCAACAGAGGTTAAAACCCCTTATCTTAGGGACTACCCGGTCAGACTCGAAATCCTGGTGTACAAGATATTTCGACAATGGTAAAACAAGTCCAGCAAGATCTTCCGACGTGCCGACACCCTGATAGGAGTCGTGCATATCTCGTCTCAAGCCACAATCGGATGAGCAGGCCGTACAACTAAAACCAATCCTCGAGTTTCCCCGTGGTGGCGCTGCAAGGGGCTCTAGTTTGGACCAACACTCATGAGGAGCACTGGCCCGGGGTTGTTAATTAAGTCCCCGGGTGCTAGCCGGTCCCTATGCAAGTTTTTAGTTATTAGGCAAATGGTAAAACCAAAGTTTGGCCTTGCCGGAGGAGTTTTATTCAAAGCGAACTAATAAGGGGTCCCCATATACCCAACCGCGTTAGGAACGCAAAATCAAGGAACATAACACCGATTTATCGGTTCTTATGGCGGCATGAGTGGAACAAATCACCGAGCAAAAGGCCAAGCCTTCCACCCATTGCCAAGTATATAAGGTGCATTAATGTAAAATAATAGATATTATGTTATTCCCAAAAACCCAATCCACATGGAGCAAACTTCATCTTCACCTGCAACTAGCAACGCTATAAGAGGGGGCTTGAGCAAAAGCATAACTTAGCGAAACAATGGTTAGCTAGGTGGGTAGTTAGAGGTTTCATGGCAAAGTGGGGGCTGACATGCAAAAGGATAGGTATCGTGATAAGCAATAGAGCGAGGCATCTAGCATAGCAACATTAGAGGTGATATCAAGGAATGGTCATCTTAACTGTTGTGTCCTCGGTAGGATTGTAAACTTTCTCCTCGAACACGGTCTCGACAGGACCCTCGAACTCCGAATCGTCACCGGGCTCTACCCAACACAAGAATACAAACACCAGAACAAAATCAATCACGATGCAATGCATAATCACATGATGCAAGACATGATACATATGAGCATGAACATAGTATGATGCATCACAAATGAAACATGAAGGGTGCAACATGTGGCATGGCAAAATGCAACAACCTCCACTTATCTAAAAGAAACCCAACAAACATGAGGAAGCATGTTAACATAACAACACATAACTATATAGTTGAACTAGTTAAGCACCCAACAAGTATAAAATGTTGTTTAACATCATATGTAGTGCAACACAATGCCAACTACAACATACAAGCAATTTAAATGGGGCCAGAAGTAACAAACAACAATTCCGGAAAATCCCATGTGCATAATTATGTTTGGTACTGTTCTGCCTATTACCCCATTATATTTTTGTTAAACAGTAAAACAGATTGTACCATGCTGTTCTATGCAAAATTCTACCCCAAAATCATATAAAGATCATTCAAAATAGAGTTACGGTTCAAAAGTTATGAATTAAACCAATTTCAACATGTTAATTAGCAAAACATATGCAAACATCATTTTAAATATTTTAAACATGGCAGAAATTTACATATTATGAAACTACTCTAAATTCTAAACAGATTTCATATATAGTTTCTATCATATGAAAGCATGGATAAAAAGTTATTAGCAACACAAAACTAAATGCAATCTGAAAAAAACACAACAATAGAGAAAAACAAAAAGGACCCAGCCTGGGCCAGCCACTGCCAATGACAGGTAGGCCCCGGCGTGCTGAGGTGGCGGAGATTGGGTGCGGAGATGGGCGTGTGCATGCACAGAGGCTGTCTAGTGGGGCCTGGGTGTCATAGAGCTAGGAAAATGCAAAAAATGGGCTATTTACAATAGGCCCTGGGGTGATTCGAAACTGGGTCTGCGGGTTGTGGGAGTGAGCGGCTTACCACTAGGCTACTGTCAGGATGCTGGTTGGATTGAGGCTCCGCTCGTTTTGAACTAACTCGGAGTGGTGGTAGCTCCTTTGCTCGAGGGGAGACGACGACGGCAGCTATTGCGCCGGCAAGGGCACAATCAGGGCGAGGCGAGCACGGGCGAAGCGCGGGCAGCCACGACAACTACACGAAAAAATTCAGACTTAGCTAGAGCATAGCGGGCGCGACAAATACACGAAACGGGCGAGTTCTACGGGTGTCTACACGCCATGGGATGGATGGGAAATGGAGGTGCGTTACCTGGCTTACCCTAGGACATGACGAGGTCGACGAAGACGGGCAGGAGACGGCGCGACAGAGCTATGAACTTGACGACGAAGTTGTCCGCGAACAGGGGAGGTAGAGGATGACGGGGAGGAAGCCGGACTTGGCGTTCCTAGGCGTGACTCGACGTCAGAACGGACCAGGGGCAGAGTGGTCGTGCTTGTGGACGACGCGGAGGAAGGCCACGACGAAGGGTTAGGCCAGCGGCGAGCTTGTGACCGAGCTGGCCACGGCGTGCGTGGCGGCGGAAGCAAGCGCGTGGGTGCCTCTTACCTGCGTGGCGGCGGCAGAGAAGAGGGAGAGGAGGAAGGGGAATGTGATGGCCTGGCTTATTAGAGATGATAGACTACTCATATCAATAAGGAATTCCTTCTTTTCCGGGAGCCCATTCGGACAGAACTCCAAAGTTAAACGTGCTCAGCTTGGAGTAGTTTCAGGATGGGTGACCGACCGGGAAGTTGCTCCCGGGTGCGCACGAGTGAGGACAAAGTGCGCAGAAAAGACTAGTATTGATATGTGAGGCCAGTCTAGATCCCGCCAGGAGTAACGACCACCGGCGGGTGTGTCCGGGGCGTTACAAGTTGGTATCAGAGCCGACCCTCGCAGTTACACGGATGTTTGCGGACAGTTTGCAGTCATGTTGTGCATGACGTTTGTGACCCGTCGTGGCACACGGCATGGCACATGTGCTGTCCTGGAAGCACAGACGGTTGTGCCAAGAGGGAACGTTCATGTGGCCCGACGAGGACGTCGGTTCCTCCGAGTGAGGGTGTATGTGATGGCCTGGCTTATTAGGGATGATAGACTACTCATATCAATAAGGAATTCCTTCTTTTTCGGGAGCCCATTCGGACAGAACTCCAAAGTTAAGCGTGCTCAGCTTGGAGTAGTTTCAGGATGGGTGACCGACCGGGAAGTTGCTCCCGGGTGCGCACGAGTGAGGACAAAGTGCGCAGAAAAGACTAGTATTGATATGTGAGGCCAGTCTAGATCCCGCCAGGAGTAACGACCACCGGCGGGTGTGTCCGGGGCGTTACAGGGAAACCCTAGGGCGAGGCTGGGGCTGGTTAAATAGTAGGGGCCGAGGTGGACTAGCTCGCCACGGTGGCCATGTGCGCCTCCCTGGAGTTTTTACCGTGAGGAGGAGGAAGCGAGAGGTAGATGGAAAAGTGAGGGGGGAGTCACTGCAGGTGGGGTCGAGGCTGGGCGTCCACATGGGTTTTTAACCACGGGAGAGCGAGGCTGCGATGAGGCTACTGCTTCTACGAGGAGGGCCCAGGTGAGTGGATTCGGCCAAGAAGAAGAGGCCCAAAGGCGCGACCTGGCTGCTCGGTTACCTGCCACCTCTTCTTTTAATTTCTTCAGACAGAAAAAAATAAAGACCGAAAAACCCAGGGAAAAAGGAAAGGGTTGAGAGAGATATGAGAATATCGTTGGAGTCCTTGAATTATGCAAAAAAAATGATTTGGCAATTTTTATAGACAGAAAAATAAATCAGGTTTGAATTTAATTCAAACTTGATGCATTTTTTAACCTAACCAAAACAAGTCCGAACAAGTTGATTATTGGCAGAGAGGTTTCGGATATGGTGAAATATTGGTTGGGTAAAGATGAACATTAAATGGAGCTAGTAAGGTAGCTTGCCGCAAAAGAAGAAAAGAAGAAGTGGATGGATTAGGGGGAAATAAGAAGAGTGGTGATGATGCATAGATCACACATGGAGCATGCAACAATATATCCTACATGACAAACACACAATGCACATGATGAGCATGATAAAATGCAAAAGTCAAAAGGCATCGATGCAATATGATACGACAATGCACAATAATAAGCCATGACAATTCACAAAACATACTTGAATGAAAAACAACAAAGACCTGAAAATGGATAAGCCCAAGGAATTGATTATGACAAAGTTGAAAAAATTGCCAATATAGGGAAGTTTTACAATTGGGGCATTACAACACTCCTCCACTACAAAAAGATCTTGTCCCGAGATCTAGGACTGAAAGAACTCTGGATATTCGGAACAAAGGTGATCCTCGTGTTCCCACGTAGCTTCTCGATCGGTATGGTGTGACCATCTCTCTTTCAGGAACTTGATTGATTTGTTGCGAGTATTGCACTCGGTCTCTTCGAGGATAGCAACGGGGTGCTCATGATAAGACAAGTCTGCTTGAAGATCAATTTCTTCGAAGGCGACGGTGCGCTCGAGCATCTTGTAGCACTTGCGGAGTTGTGACACGTGGAACACGCCGTGCACATTGGAGAAGTTTGGAGGAAGCTCAAGTTGGTAGGCGAGGTCGCCCCTTTTCCCAACAATCTTGAAAGGATCCACGTATCTTGGAGCTAGCTTGCCCTTGATACCGAACCTCTGAGTGCCCTTCATAGGAGAAACACGGAGATAAACATGATCTCCAATGTCGAAAGCCAAGTCACGATGTTTGCCATCATAGTAGCTTGTTTGGCACGATTGCGCGGCCTTGAGATTCTCACGTATGACTTTGCACATTTCTTCGGCCTCTGAGATCAAATCATTGCCAAGGAGTTGACGTTCACTAGTCTCGGACCAGTTGAGAGGGGTACGACACTTTCTGCCATAGAGAATTTCAAATGGTGCTTTGCCTGAACTTGCTTGGAAGCTGTTGTTGTAGGAAAACTCAGAAAATGGAAAACAATCTTCCCATTTCATACCGAAGGAGATTACACATGCCCTGAGCATATCTTCATAAATTTGGCTCACCCTCTCGACTTGACCACTTGTCCGAGGATGGAAAGCTGTGCTGAAGCGAATCTTGGTACCCATAGCTGACTGGAAGGAATCCTAGAATTTGGAAGTGAACAAGCTTCCATGATCTGAGGAGATTACTTAAGGGATACCATGCAAAGAGAAAATTCTGGAGGTGTACAGCTCTGCCAGTTGTGCTGCATTGATGGATTCCTTGACTGGAAGAAAATGAGCCACTTTTGTGAGCTTATCAATCACCACAAAGATATCATCGTTTCCTCGCTTGGACTTGGGGAAGCCGGTGACAAAATCCATCTCAATGTGATCGAATTTCCAGTCAAGAATAGGCAAAGGTTGGAGAAGTCCAGCTGGACGTTGATGTTCTGCTTTGACTCTGCGGCAGACATCACACTCGTTGACGAATTGAGCAATTTCTCTTTTCATGCGAGTCCACCAATAGGATTGCTTGAGGTCATGATACATCTTGGAGCAGCCTGGATGTATCAAGAGAAGGGAATTATGAGCCTCGTTCATTATGACCTTCCGTAGATCACCTTTCGGAACCACAATCCGGTCCTCAAAGAATAAGGTGTCCTTGTCATCAATGCGGTAGCACCTGTACTTTGGAGTACCTTTGGCAATAACATGCTTCACTTTCTTCACCATAGCATCAAGAAGTTGAGCTTCACGGTTTTGATCTTCCAAGGTAGGAGCGACTTGAAGGTTGGCAAGAAATCCTTGTGGAACCACTTGAAGGTTGAGTTTTCGGAAAGCTTCACAAAGATCTGGTGGGAACGGTTTGCTGAAAAACCAAGAATTGGTCTTGCACATATTGAAAGGATCGGGTTAACTTGAAGAGAAACGCACCGGTTGAAAAGAATTTACATTACCATCTCTATGATCAAGAAGGACTAGCACTCCCATAGAAATATGAGAACACCGATTAGGAAAGATATGTAATCAACACTTGACATCGAAGCAACTCAAATACCACAACTCAAAACAAAACAAAGGATTTGGCATGCGAAAGAATCCGGAACAAATACATGATAGACCCCAACCTCATATCATGCATCCGTTGGAAGATTTCCTAAGAGCTACTTGAATTCCCACATTTAATTCCCGAAGCTTTCCAGTTATGCAATCTGGTCTTGGGGATACAGGGGAAGCACCGCATATCACACAACTAATAAGTCCTACATCCAGCTGTATCCATTCGTCAACACATAACCAGGCACCTTCGGAAACCGTTTACCTCAGACCTTCGAAAAGCATCCGCTATACTAGCTGTGGCAATACTCCCGAACTATCCCCCCAGTACTGGGTGACGTCGGGGTTATCTCACCACTAGACATGCATATAAACGTTTTCGATGTCGGCCACCTCTGGTATTCCAGAACTACAATGATACAATTGTGACGACAACACCTCAGAGCTCAACTCCCTGGGACACTGCCACAACCCCTAAATCATAGGAGGCACCAAGAACAATGTTCTCGTCACAAAGATATAGGAACGATCCCAACAATACCTGCGTGGTCCTAAAAAAATTTAGTGGAAAAGAGGGTAGGAAGTCAAAACTTCTACGTCAGGAGTCCTCACCAGAGCGACGAAGGGGATAAGGAGAAATAGAATTCCTACTCTCCGATGTATATAATCCTAAGACTCATTTAAAAAAAATCTAGACTCAACATCGCAGCTGTTAGATCAAGCAGGGGCTCCTAGGTCGGGGAGGGCTCTGATACCAACTTATAACGCCCAAGATGCGAATATATCTCCTACGTGTCGAGGCACGACTTAGAGGCATAATAGCATTTTGGTATGATCACAAGAAGGTTATCTTCACACATTCCCATGTACAAGAACAAAGAAAAAAAATACATAGTTGGCTTACAATCGCCACTTCACACAATGCATAAATAAGTCATACATTCATCCAAGTACAATCACGGCCCGGCTACGGACAAATCCAAATGAAAATAAGATAACCACCCACTATGCCCGATCGGCCCTAGTAGGAACCACTACTGATCGTCGGGAAACGTCACGTACATACGCCCACGTTCCTCATCGAACTCCCACTTGAGTTCCTGGCCATCAACTGAATCGTACTCGGTTGTACCTGCACCTATGTTTGTAGTAAACTATGAGTCACGAGGACTCAACAATACCATTCCCAGGCATCAAAACTATCAAAGCCTTTGGATAAGGAGAATGTGTATAAGTGGGCTGCTGCAAGCGCTAAGCATAGATAAGGTGGCTAGCTTACGTGTCAACAGAGCGAGAAGAGAAGTGAAAGCCATCGATCGTAAACTGTTCATGATCACTAGATGATCCTGTCTACCTACGAGTCATCCATACCACCGCCGTGTTCTCTTCCCGAACTCCCTCGAAAAGAGACCATCACGACTACTCACACGGTAGTGTATTATGTTTGAGGTTTTGTGTCAAGTTATCTACAACCGAATATTAAGAAATTCCAGTCCGCCACATAACCGCGGGCACGGCTTTCGAGAGATCATAACCCTGCAGGGGTGTTCCCACTTAGCCCATCACAAGCTCTCGCGATCAACAGAGGTTAAAACCCCTTATCTTAGGGACTACCCGGTCAGACTCGGAATCCCGGTGTACAAGATATTTCGACAATGGTAAAACAAGTCCAGCAAGACCACCCGACGTGCCGACACCCTGATAGGAGCCGCGCGTATCTCGTCTCAGGCCACAATCGGATGAGCAGTCCGTACAACTAAAACCAATCCTCGAGTTTCCACGTGGTGGCACCGCAAGGGGCTCTAGTTTGGACCAACACTCATGAGGAGCACTGGCCCGGGGTTGTTAATTAAGTCCCCGGGTGCGAGCCGGTCCCTATGCAAGGTTTTAGTTATTAGGCAAATGGTAAAACCAAAGTTTGGCCTTGCCGGACGAGTTTTATTCAAAGCGAACTATCAAGGGGTCCCCATATACCCAACCGCGTTAGGAACGCAAAATCAAGGAACATAATACCGGTTTATCGCTTCTTAAGGCGGCATGAGTGGAAGAAAACACCGAGCAAAAGGCCAAGCCTTCCACCCATTGCCAAGTATATAAGGTGCATTAATGTAAAATAATAGATATTATGTTATTCCCAAAAACCCAATCCACATGGAGCAAAATTCATCTTCATCTGCAACTAGCAACGCTATAAGAGGGAGCTTGAGCAAAAGCATAACTTAGCCAAACAATGGTTTGCTAGGTGGGTAGTTAGAGGTTTCATGGCAAAGTGGGGGCTGAAATGCAAAAGGATAGGTTTCGTGATAAGCAATAGAGCGAGGCATCTAGCATAGCAACAGTAGAGGTGATATCAAGGAATGGTCATCTTAACTGTTGTGTCCTTGGTAGGATTGTAAACTTTCTCCTCGAACACGGTCTCGACAGGACCCTCGAACTCCGAATCGTCACCGGGCTCTACCCAACACAAGAATACAAACACCAGAACAAAATCAATCACAATGCAATGCACAATCACATGATGCAAGACATGATGCATATGAGCATGAACATAGTATGATGCATCACAAATGAAACATGAAGGGCGCAACATGTGGCGTGGAAAAATGCAACAACCTCCACTTATCTAAAAGAAACCCAACAAACAAGAGGAAGCATGTTAACATAACAACACATAACTATTTAGTTGAACTAGTTAAGCACCCAACAAGTATAAAATGTTGTTTAACATCGTAAGTAGTGCAACACAATACCAACTACAACATACAAGCAATTTAAATGGGGCCGGAAGAAACAAACAAAAATTCCGGAAAATCCCCATGTGCATAATTATGCTTGATACTGTTCTGCCTATTACCCCATTATATTTTTATTAAACAGCAAAACAGATTGTACCATGTTGTTCTATCCAAAATTCTACCCCAAAAGCATATAAAGATCATTCAAAACAGAGTTATGATTCAAAAGTTATGAATTAAACCCATTTCAACATGTTAATTAGCAAAACATATGCAAACATCATTTTAAATATTTTAAACATGGCAGAAAATTACATATTATGAAACTACTCTAAATTCTAAACAGATTTCATATATAGTTTGTATCATTTGAAAGCATGGATAAAAAGTTATTAGCAACACAAAACTAAATGCAATCTCAAAAGAAAATAGTAGAGAAAAACAAAAAGGACCTAGTATGGGCCAGCCACTGCCAATGACAGGTAGGCCCCGGGGTGCTGAGGTGGCGGAGACTGGGTGTGGAGATGGGTGTGTGCGTGCACAGAGGCTGTCCAGTGGGGCCTGGGTGTCATAGAGCCAGGAAAATGCAAAAAAGGCGATTTACAACTGGCACTGGGGGGATTCGAACACGGGTCTGTGGGTTGTGGGAGAGAGCGGCTTACCACTAGGCTACAGTCAGGATGTTGGTTGGATTGAGGCTCCGCTCGTTTTGAGCTAACCCAGAGCGGTGCTAGCTCCTCTGCTCGAGCGGAGACGATGATGGCAGCTATGGCGCCGACGAGGGCACAATCAGGGCGAGGCGAGCGCGGGCAGCCACGGCGACTACAGCAACTACACGAGAAAATTCAGACTAAGCTGGAGCACGGCGGGCGCGGCAAATACACAAAACGGGCGACTTCTACGGGTGTCTACACGCCATGGGATGGATGGGAAATGGAGGTGCGTTACCCGGCTTACCCTAGGACACGACGAGGTCGACGAAGACGGGCTGGAGACGACGCGACGGAGCTCTGAACTTGACGACGAAGCTGTCCGCGAACAGGGGAGGAAGAGGATGACGGGGAGGTAGCCAGACTTGGCATTCCTAGGCGTGGCTCGACGTCAGAACGGACCCGGGGCAGAGTGGCCGTGCTTGTGGATGACGCGGAGGAAGGCCACAGCGAAGGGTTAGGCCAGCGGCGAGCTTGTGACCGAGCTGGCCCTGGCGTGCGTGGAGGCGGAAGCAGGCGCGTGGATGCCTCTTACTTGCGCAGCGGTGGCAGAGAAGAGGGAGAGGGGGAAGGGGAAACCCTAGGGCGAGGTGCTACTTCTCGAGCTTGCGTTGTATTCCCTCGAAGAGGAAAGGGTGATGCAGCACAGTAGCGTAAGTATTTCCCTCAGTTTTTGAGAACCAAGGTATCAATCTAGTAGGAGACCACGCGCTAGTCCTCGCACCTGCACAAACAAATAAGAACTTCACAGAGAACGCGATAAGGGGTTGTCAATCCCTTTACGGTCACTTACGAAAGTGAGATATGATAGAGATGATAGTTTGATATTTTTGGTATTTTTGGATATAAGAACAGAAAGTAAAAGCGAAAAAGTAAAGTAGATTGTAGATTGATATGTTGAGAATAGATCCGGGGGCCATAGTTTTCTCTAGTGGCTTCTCTCATGATAGCGGTATTCTACGGCGGGTAAACAAATTACTGTCGAGCAATTGATAGAAAAGAAAATAATTATGAGACTATCTAGGCATGATCATTATATATTGGCATCACGTCCGAGACAAGTAGACCGAAACGATTCTGCATCTACTACTATTACTCCACACATCGACCGCTATCCAGCATGCATCTAGAGTATTAAGTTCATAAGAACAGAGTAACGCCTTAAGTAAGATGACATGATGTAGAAGGATAAACTCAAAGATAGTGATATAAACCCCATCTTTTTATCCTCGATGGCAACAATACAATACGTGCCTTGCTGCCCCTACTATCACTCGGAAAGGACACCGCAAGATTGAACCCAAAGCCAAGCACTTCTCCCATTGCAAGAACTATAGATCTAGTAGGCCAAACCAAACCAATAATTCGAAGAGACTTGTAAGGATATTATAATCTTACATAAAGAGTTTAGAAAAGAACCAAATATTTCTCATAGATAATCTTGATCATAAACCCACAATTCATTGGATCTCGACAAACACACCGCAAAAATAGATTACATCGAATAGATCTCCTTGAAGACCGAGGAGAACTTGGTATTGATATCCAAAGAGAGAGAAGAAGCCATCTAGATACTAGCTATGGACCCGAAGGTCTATGGTAAACTACTCATAACTCATGGTGAGGCGATGATGATGATGTAGAAGCACTCCGTGTTAGATCCCCCCTCCGGCGGAGCTCCGGAACAGGCCCCAAGATGGGATCTCACGGGAACAAAAGGTTGCGGCGGTGGACCTAGGGTTTTCTCTGTTGTTCTGATGGTTTCGGGGTACGTAGATATATATAGGAAGAAGGAGGGCAGCGGGGGCCAGACGGGGTGCCCACGAGGCAGGGGGCGAGCCCTATAGGGGGGCGCCCCCACCCTCGTGGATGCCACGTCAGCCCTACTCCGTGGTTCTCAATTCTCCCATGTGTATTTTGCTCCAAAAACATCTCTCCCGAAGGTTTCATTCCGTTTGGACTCTGTTTGATATTCCTTTTGTGCAAAACCCTGAAATAGGCAAAAAACAACAATCTGGATCGGGCCTTTGGGTTAATAGGTTAGTCCCAAAAATAATATAAAGTGTATAACAAAGCCCATTAAACATCCAAAACATCATAAATAATAGCATCGAACAATAAAAAATTATAGATACGTTGGAGACGTATCAAGCATCCCCAAGCTTAATTCCTGCTCGTCCTCGAGTAGGTAAATGATAAAAACAGAATTTTTTATGTGGAATGCTAACCAACATAATTCCAATGTATTTCTCTTAATTGTGGCATGAATGTTCAGATCTGAAAGATTCAAGACAAAAGTCTATATTGACATATGAAATAATAATACTTCAAGCATACTAACAAAGCAATCATGTCTTCTCAAAATACTATGGCTAAAGAAAGTTATCCCTACGAAATCATATAGTCTGGCTACGCTCCCTCTTCATCACACAAAATATTCATATCATGCACAACCCCGGTTTCATCCAAGCACTTGTTTTCATACTCTATTCTTTCAAACCTTTCAACTTTCACGCAATACATGAGCGTGAGCCATGGACATAACACTATGGGTGGAATAGAGTGGTGGTTGTGGAGAAGACAAAAAGGAGGGAGATAGTCTCACATCGACTAGGCGTATCAACGGGCTATGGAGATGCCCATCAATAGATATCAATGTGAGTGAGTAGGGATTTCCATGCAATGGATGCACTAGAGCTAAAAATGTATGAAAGCTCAACAAAAGAAACTAAGTGGGTGTGCATCCAACTTGCTTGCTCACGAAGACCTAGGGCATTTGAGGAAGCCCATCGTTGGAATATACAAGCCAAGTTCTATAATGAAAATTCCCACTAGTATATGAAAGTGACTAAACATGAGACTCTCTATCATGAAGAACGTGGTGCTACTTTGAAGCACAAGTGTGGAAAAAGATAGTAGCAATTGTCCCTTTTTTATTTTTTATTTCTTTTTTTTGGGCCTTTCCTTTTTCTTTGGCCTTTCCTTTTTTCGGAAGGGCTTTCTTTATTTAGCCTTTCCTCACATGGGACAATGCTCTAATAATGATGATCATCACACTTACATTGATTTACAACTCGATATTACAACTCGATACTAGAACAAAGTATGACTCTATATGAATGCCTCCGGTGGTGTACCAGGATATGCAATGAATAGAGAGTGGCATGTATGAAAAATTATGCATGGTGGCTTTGCCACAAATACGATGTCAACTACATGATCATGCATGGCAATATGACAATATGAAGCGTGTCATATGAACGGAACGGTGGAAAGTTGCATGGCAATATATCTTGGAATGGATATGGAAATGCCATGATAGGTAGGTATGGTGGCTGTTTTGAGGAAGATATATGGTGGCTGTTTTGAGGAAGGATATATAGTGGGTGTATGGTACCGGCGAAAGTTGCACGGTACAAGAGATGCTAGCAATGGTGCAAGGGTGAGGGTGCGTATAATCCATGGACTCAACATTAGTCATAAGAACTCATATACCTATTGCAAAAATTTACGAGTCATCAAAACAAAGCAATCAACGCATGCTCCTAGGGGGGGAGGTTGGTAGGAGTTAACCATCGCGCGCCCCCGACCTCCACACAAAGGATGACACTCTACAAATACCTCATGCTCTAACTTCGTCACATAGCGGTTCACCATACATGCATGCTATGGGAATCACTAACCTTAACACAAGTATTTCTCAATTTCATATTAACTCTACTAGCATGACTCTAATATCACTATCCTCATATCTCAAAACAATTATCAAGCATCCAACTTCTCATCATATTCAATGCACTTAGTATGAAAGTTTTTACTACATTCATCTTGGATGCCTATCATGTGAAGGCTAGTTTTATAGCCAAAGCACATTACCATGCTGTTTTCATAGACTCTCAAAAGAATATAAGTGAGGCATGAGAGATCAACAATTTCTACAAAACATAATCACCATCGTGCTCTAAAAGATATAAGTGAAGCACTAGAGCAAAAAACTATTCAACTCAAAAGATATAAGTGAAGCACATAGAGTGTTCTATCAATTCCTAGGCCATATTTAACTCTCTCAAAAAGGTGTGTCCAGCAAGGATGATTGTGGAAAACTAACAAGCAAAGACTCAAATGATACACGACACTCCAAGTAAAACACATATCATGTGGTGAATAAAAATATAGCTCCGAGTACAGTTACCGATAGATGAAGACTAAAGAGGGCATGCCTTCCCGGGGCATCCCCAAGCTTAGGCTTTTGGTTGTCCTTGAATTTTACCTTGGGGTTCCTTGGGCATCCCCAAGCTTAGGCTATTGCCACTCTTTGTTCCATAGTCCATCAAAGCAATACTCAAAACTTGAAAACTTCACAACACAAAACTTAGACAAAAATCTCGTGAGCTCGTTAGTATAAGAAAACAAACCACTACTCAAAGGTACTGCAATGAACTCATTCTTTGTTTATATTGGTATTAAACCTACTGTATTCCAACTTCTCTATGATTCATACTTCCCAATACTACTCATAGATTCATCAAAATAAGCAAACAACACACGAAAAACAGAATTTGTCAAAAACAGAACAGTCTGTAGTAATCTATAACTTTCGCATACTTCTGTAACTCCAAAAAAATTGAATTAAATTGGTAAACGTGAGGAATTTGTCTATTAATCATCTGTAAAAAGAATCAACTAAATAGCACGCTCCGGTAAAATCTGGTGACCATTCTAGCGAGCGCTAACGATTCTGTTTTTCACAACAAGATCATATAAACTTCACACAAGTCTTCCCAAAGGTTCTACTTGGCACAAACACTAACTAAAACACAAAACCACATCTAAAGAGAAGCTAGATGCAATATTTATTCCTAAATAGAAGCAAAAACAAAAAATATAAAATTGGGTTTCCTCCCAACAAGCGCTATCGTTTTACGCCCCTAGCTAGGCACGAGAATTCAATGATGCTCACATGAAAGATAAGAATTGAAGCACAAAGAGAGCATCATATAGCATATGAAAATCACATCTAAGTCTAACATACTTCCTATGCATAGGAATTTTATAGGCAAACAAATTAGCAAGACAAACAAGAGCTAGCATATGCAAGGAAGGAGAAAGAAACAATAGCAATCTCAACATAACGAGAGGTAATTTAGTAACATGAAAATTTCTACGACCATATTTTCCTCTCTCGTAATAATTGCATGTAGGATCATAAGCAAAGTCAACAATATATCTATCAGAAAACATATTCTCAACACGATCCAGATGCATATGAAGTTGGCACTCTTCCAACATAGTGGGATCAACATTAACTAAAGTCATGACCTCTCCAAACCCACTTTAACCAAAAAAATCATAAGATTGATCATACTCCAAATATGTGGGATCTAAAGTTAACACTCTTCCAAACCCACTTTCAATATTATTGCAAACATTATTACCAATCTCATATTCATCATGGGGTTTAAATAAATTTACAAGATCGTAAGAATCATCACCCCAATCATGATCATTGCAACAAGTAGTGGGCATAGCAAAATAAGCATCCCCAAGCTTAGGGTTTTGCATGTAATTAACACAATTGGCATTAATAGAATTTACAATAACATCATTGCAATCATGCTTTTTATTTAACAAGCTATCATGAATCACTTTTTCTTTTAACAATTCCTCACAATTTTCAGATTCATGAATTTCAAGAAAAAACCCATAAAGATAATCTAGTGCATGCAGCTCACTAGCAATAGGTTCAACATAATTGGATCTCTTAAAGAGATTAGCAAGTGGATGAGGATCCATACTATAGCAAGCAAAGATGCAAGCTAATTGAGGGCACATAACACACAAGCAAACAGAAAGGCGAACGGAAACGAGGGTGAATAAAGCGGTAAGGGTGAAGTGGGAGGGGGGTAGGAAAATGAGAGGCAAAAATGTAATGCGAAGGATAAGGGTTTGTGATAGGTACTTGGTATATGACTTTTGCATAAGCCTTCCCGGCAACAACGCCCGAAATTCTTCTTGCTACTTCTCGACCTTGCGTTGTATTCCCTCGAAGAGGAAAGGGTGATGAAGCACAGTAGCGGAAGTATTTCCCTCAGTTTTTGAGAACCAAGGTATCAATCCAGTAGGAGACCACGCGCGAGTCCCTCGCACCTGCACAAACAAATAAGAACTTCGCAGCCAATGCGATAAGGGGTTGTCAATCCCTTTATGGTCGCTTACGAAAGTGACACCTGATAGAGATGATAGTTTGATATTTTTGGTATTTTTGGATATAAGGACAGAAAGTAAAAGCTGAAAAGTAAAGTAGATTGTAGATTGATATGTTGAGAATTGACCCGGGGGCCATAGTTTTCTTGAGTGGCTTCTCTCATGATAACGGTATTCTACGACGGGTAAACAAATTACTGTCGAGCAACTGATAGAAAAGCGAATAATTATGAGACTATCTAGGCATGATCATTGTATATAGGCATCACGTCTGAGACAATTAGACCGACTCCTGCCTGCATCTACTACTATTACTCCACACATGGACCGCTATCCAGCATGCATCTAGTGTATTGAGTTCATAAGAACAGAGTAACGCCTTAAGCAAGATGACATGATGTAGAGGGATAAACTCAAGCAATATGATATAAACCCCATCTTTTTATCCTCGATGGCAACAATACAATATGTGCCTTGCTACCCCTACTGTCACTGGGAAAGGAGACCGCAAGATTGAACCCAAAGCCAAGCACTTCTCCCATTGCAAGAACTATAGATCTAGTAGGCCAAACCAAACCAATAATTTGAAGAGACTTGAAAGGATATTATGAGGACACATAAATAGTTCAGAAAAGAACCAAATATTTCTCATAGATAATCTTGATCATAAACTCACAATTCATCGGATCTCAACAAACACACCGCAAAAAGAGATTACATCGAATAGATCTCCTCGAAGACCGAGGAGAACTTGGTATTGAGATCCAAAGAGAGAGAAGAAGCCATCTAGATACTAGCTATGGAACCGAAGGTTTGTGGTAAACTACTCACAACTCATGGTGAGGCGATGATGTTGATGTAGAAGCACTCCATGGTAGATCCCCCCTCCGGCGGAGCTCTGGAACAGGCCTCAAGATGGGATCTCACGGGAACAGAAGGTTGTGGCGGTGGAACTAGGGTTTTCTCTATTATTTTGATGGTTTCGGGGTACATAGATATACATAGGAAAAAGGAGGGCATCGGGGGCCAGACGGGGTGCCCACGAGGCAGGGGGCGCGCCCTATATGGGGGGCGCGCCCCCACCCTCGTGGACGCCACGTCATCCCTACTCCGTGGTTCTCAAGTCTCCCGTGCGTATTTTGCTCCAAAAATATCTCTCCCGAAGGTTTCATTCCGTTTGGACTCCTTTTAATATTCCTTTTCTGCAAAACCCTAAAATAGGCAAAAAAACAACAATCTGGACTGGGCCTTTGGGTTAATAGGTTAGTCCCAAAATAATATAAAAGTGTATAACAAAGCCCATTAAACATCCAAAACATCATAAATAATAGCATGGAACAATCAAAAATTATAGATTCGTTGGAGACGTATCATGAGGCTAGGGATGGTTAAATAGGAGGGGCCGAGGTGGACTAGCTCGCCACGGTGGCCATGTGCGCCTCCCTGGAGTTTTTACCATGAGGAGGAGGAAGCGAGAGGTAGAAGGAAAAGTGAGGGGGGGAGTCGCTGCAGGTGGAGTCGAGGCTGGGCGTCCACATGGGTTTTTAACCACGGGAGAGCGAGGCTGCGCTGAGGCTGATGCTTCTATGAGAAGGGCCACGTGAGTGGATTCGGCCCAGGAGGAAGAGGCCTAAAGGCGCGACCTGGCTGCTGGGTTGCCTGCTACCTCTTCTTTAAATTTCTTCAGACAAAAAAATAAAGACTGAAAAGCCCAGGGAAAAAGGAAGGGTTGAGAGAGATATGAGAATATCCCTGGAGTCCTTGAATTATGCAAAATAAATTGATTTGGCAATTTTTTTAGACAGAAAAATAAACCAGGTTTGAATTTAATTCAAACTTGATGCATTTTTGAACCTAACCAAAACAAGTCCAAACAAGTTGGTTATTGGCAGAGGGGTTTAGGATAGGGTGAAATATTGGTTGGGAAAAGATGAACATTAAATGGAGCTAGTAAGGTAGCTTGCCACAAAAGAAGAAAATAAGAAGTGGATGGATTAGGGGGAATAAGAAGAGTGGTGATGATGCATATATCACACATGGAGCATGCAACAATATATCCTGCATGACAAACACACAATGCACATGATGAGCATGATAAAATGCAAAAGTCAAAAGGCACCCATGCAATATGATATGACATTGCACAATAGGAAGCCATGGAAATTCACAAAACATACTTGAATGGAAAACAACGAAGACCTGAAAATGGATAAGCCCAAGGAATGGATTATGACAAAGTTGGAAACATTGCCAATATAGGGAAGTTTTACAATTGGGGCACTACAACTCTCCTCCACTACGAAAAGATCTCGTCCCGAGATCTAGGACTGAAAGAACTCCGGATATTTGGAACGAAGGTGATCCTCGTGTTCCCACGTAGCTTCTCGATCGGTATTGTGTGACCATCTCACTTTCAGGAATTTGATTGATTTGCCGCGAGTCTTGCGCTCGGTCTCTTCAAGGGTAGCAACGGGGTGCTCATGATAAGACAAGTCGGCTTGAAGATCAATTTCTTCAAAGGCGACGGTGCGCTCGGGCATCTTGAAGCACCTGCGGAGTTGTGACACGTGGAACACGTCATGCACATTGGAGAAGTTTGGAGGAAGCTCAACTTGGTAGGCGAGGTCGCCCCTTTTCCCAACAATCTTGAAAGGACCCACGTATCTTGGAGCTAGCTTTCCCTTGATACTGAACCTCTAGTGCCCTTCATAGGAGAAACACGGAGATATACATGATCTCCAATGTCGAAAGCCAAGTCACGATGCTTGCCATCATAGTAGCTCTTTTGGTGCGATTGCGCGGCCTTGAGATTCTCACGTATGACTTTGCACATTTGTTTGGCCTCTGGGGTCAAATCATTGCCAAGGAGTTGACGTTCACCAGTCTCGGACTAGTTGAGAGGGGTACGACACTTTCTGCCATAGAGAATTTTAAATGGTGCTTTGCCTGAACTTGCTTGGAAGTTGTTGTTGTAGGAGAACTCGGCAAATGGAAGACAATCTTCCCATTTCATACCGAAGGAGATTACACATGCCCTGAGCATATCTTCAAGAATTTGGTTCACCCTCTCGACTTGACCACTTGTGTGAGGATGGAAAGTTGTGCTGAAGCGAATCTTGGTACCCATAGCTGACTGGAAGGAATCCCAGAATTTGGAAGTGAACAAGCTTCCACGATCTAAGGAGATAACTTGAGGGATACCACACAAAGAGACAATTCTGGAGGTGTACAGCTCTGCCAATTGTGCTCCATTGATGGATTCCTTGACTGGAAGAAAATGAGCCACTTTTGTGAGCTTATCAATCACCACAAAGATAGCATCGTTTCCTCGCTTGGACATGGGGAAGCCGATGACAAAATCCATCTCAATGTGATCAAATTTCCACTCGGGAATAGGCAAAGGTTGGAGAAGTCCAACTGGACGTTGATGTTCTGCTTTGACTCTACGGCAGACATCACACTTGTTGACGAATTAAGCAATTTCTCTTTTCATGCGAGTCCACCAATAGGATTGCTCGAGGTCATGATACATCTTGGAGCTGCCTGGATGTATCGAGAGAAGGGAATTATGAGCCTCGTTCATTATGACCTTCTGTAGGTCACCTTTTGGAACGACAATCCGGTCCTCGGAGAAGAAGGTCTCCTTGTCATCAATGCGGTAGCACTTGTACTTTGGAGTACCTTTGGCAATACCATGCTTCACTTTCTTCACCATAGCATCAAGAAGTTGAGCTTCACGGATTTGATCTTCCAAGGTAGGAGCTACTCGAAGGTTGGCAAGAAATCCTTGCGAAACAACTTGAAGGTTGAGTTTCCGGAAAGCTTCACAACGATCCGGTTGGAACGGTTTGATGAAAAACCAAGAATTGGTCTTGCACATATTGAAAGGATCGGGTTAACTTGAAGAGAAACACATCGGTTGAAAAGAATTTACATTACCATCTCTATAACCAAGAAAGACTAGCACTCCCATAGAAATATGAGAACACCGATTAGGAAAGATATGTAATCAACACTTGACATCGAAGCAACTCGAATACCACAACTCAAAACAAAACAAAGGATTTGGCATGCGAAAGAAGCCGGAACAAATACATGATAGACCCCAACCTCATATCATGCATCCATTGGAAGATTTCCTAAGAGCTACTTGAATTCCCACCTATTAATTCCCAAAGCTTTCCGGTTATGCAATATGGTGTTGGGAATACAGGGGAAGCACCGCATATCACACAACTAATAAGTCCTACATCCAGCTGTATCCATCTGTCAACACATAACCAGGCACCTTCGGAAACCGTTTACCTTAGACCTTCGAAAAGCATCCGCTATGCTAGCTGTGGCAATACTCCCGAACTATCTCCCTAGTACTGGGTGACGTCGGGGTTATCTCACCACCAGACATGCATAGAAACATTTTCGATGTCGGCCACCTCTGGTATTCTAGAACTGCAACGATACAATTGTGATGACAACACCTCGGAGCTCAACTCCCCGGGACACCGCCACAACCCCTAAATGATAGGAGGCACCAAGAACAATGTTCTCGTTACAAAGATATCGGAACGATCCCAACAATACCTGCGTGATCCTAAAAAAATTAGTGGAAAAGAGGGTAGGAAGTCAAAACTTCTATGTCAGGATTCCTCACCAGAGCGGTGAAGGGGATAAGGAGAGAAAGAAATCCTACTCTCTGATATATATAATCTTAAGACTCAATTTTAAAAAAAGTTCTAGACTCAACATCGGCAGCGGTTCGATCAAGCAGGGGCTCTTAGGTCGGGGAGGGCTCTGATACCAACTTGTAACGCCCAAGATGCGACTATATCTCCTACGTGTCGAGGCACGACTTAAAGGCATAATCGCATTTTGGTATGATCGCAAGAAGGTTATCTTCACACATTCCCATGTACAATAACAAAGGAAAAAAATACATAGTTGGCTTACAATCGCCACTTCACACAATGCATAAATAAGTCATACATTCATCCAAGTACAATCACGGTCCGACTACGGACAAATCCAAATGAAAAGAAGATAACCACCCACTATGCCCGATCGGCCCTAGTAGGAACCACTACTGATCGTCGGGAAACATCACGTACAAACGCCCACGTTCCTCATCAAACTCCCACTTGAGTTCCTGGCCATCAACTGAGTCATACTCGGTTGTACCTGCACCTGTGCTTGTAGTAGACTGCGAGTCACGAGGACTTAACAATCTCATTCCCGGGTATCAGAACTATCAGAGCCTTTGGGTAAGTAGAATGTGTATAAGTGGGCTGCTGCAAGCGCTAAGCGTAGATGAGGTGGCTAGCTTACGTGTCAACAGAGCGAGAAGAGAAGTGAAAGCCATCGGTCGTTGTAAGGGCATATTTCTCCCTAAGTAGTTTTGGTGATTGATGACAATGCATTTGCGGTCTGATCGTGTGCTCTAAGCTCATACAGGTCCCTTAGGCACAAGACGATTGTTTGCCCCTTGGATTCTATGGAAGACGGTGTTTTCTTTTTGCTCCCTGTCGGTGGCTTTGAGTAATAGGAAAGCCATACTATTAAGAGGGGTCCGCGTCGGAAAGGTTTGGGTAGAATCAACACGTACTCATCCTACTCTCGCACCACCTTTCCTTGCTTCTCTGGAGGTCCAACCGGTTATTTTTCGTATATGCAAACTGTGACTTCTTAACTGATCATGTGCCTGGCAAGCGGTAGTACCGCTCAACCAAGCGGTAGTACCGCGCAGATACACGGTAGTACCACCTGCCGACGCGGTAGTACCGCTCTGACGGTAGTACCGCGTCTCCAGAGCGGTAGTACCGTGTATCTGGCCCAGGCGCTGATTCTAAGTATAGAAGTTGATGCGGAAGTATTTTTTTTACTTCCGCATCCAATGCGGTAGTACCGCTTAACCCAAGCGGTAGTACCGTGTCGCATTTTGCTACTACCGTTTTCCCAGCGGATGTAGCCACGGATGTAATTTATTTCATCCGTGGTTGTCAATCATGTCGCACTCTTTTGCCTAAGCGGTAGTATCGCTCTCGAAGCGGTAGTACCGCTCAGCCAGCGGTAGTACCGCAACTCATGTGCGGTACTACCGCTCTTTGCGGGCTGAAAACACTAATAACGGTTGGATTTGCCCCCCCACTATATATAGGGGGTCTTCTTCTCCAAGAAGACCTACCTCTTCCCCCACTACTCCATTGTTGCTCCAAAAGCTCCATTTCCGCCCGATCTCTCTCCCTAGCCAATCAAACTTGTTGATTTGCTCGGGATTGCTTGAGGAGGCATCGATCTACACTTCCACCAAGAGATATTTGATTCTCCCCACTAATCCCTTGCGGATCTTGTTACTCTTGGGTGTTTGAGCACCCTAGACGGTTGAGGTCACCTCGAAGCCATATTCCATTGTGGTGAAGCTTCGTGGTTTTGTTGGGAGCCTCCAAGTTGTGGAGATAGCCCCAACCTTGTTTGTAAAGGTTCGGTTGCCGCCTTCAAGGGCACCACTAGTGGAATCACGACACCTTGCATTGTGTGAGGGCGTGAGGAGAATACGGTGGCCCTAGTGGCTTCTTGGGGAGCATTGTGCCTCCACACCGCTCCAACGGAGACGTACTTCCCCTCAAAGGGAAGGAACTTCGGCAACACATCCTCGCCTCCACCGGTTCCACTTGTGGTTATTTCTTACCTTTACTTTTGCATGATTTACTTGTTCAACTCCTATAGCATGCTTGTGTAGTTGTTGTCCTTCTTTCCTTTAGTTGTCATCTTAGAAGTATATCTAGACAACTTACTTTGTCGCTTAATTTAAAGTGGTTAAGAAAAGCTAAAAATTGTTAGTTACCTATTCACCCCCCCCCCTCTAGTCAACCATATCGATCCTTTCAATTGGTATCAGAGCCTCGTCTCTTTTTAAGGACTTTACCGTCCGAAGAGTATGGTTGACAACGTAGTCGAGACGGAGGACCATTCCGGTGGAAATCCGTCCTTGCCTACGTCAGATGGGGGAGCCTCGGTCTCTCGTGAGGAGTTCAATGTGGCCTTGACCACATTGAAAGAATCACTAGCGAGCGAGGTCAAAGGCATGTTTAAAGAATTGCTTGAGGGGCTTAAATTATCCACCTCACCGTTGGAAGTGGGTCGTCCCGCTACCAACGTGTCGGAGGCTAATCCCGACAAGGGAGAAGCTAGTAGTGAGCAAGCCCCGGTCACTAAGAATGGGACTGGGAAATTTTCCCAATCAGCTCCTCCTACTCACTATGGAGGACCCGTTCCCACACCACATTTAAATTCTGTTGGGCCCCCTCCCAAGTTTGTTAAAAATACTGATTTTGCTACTTGGGTTTTTCGCTTCAAACGTCATATCAATCATTGTTCCACTAACCTTTGGAGTATCATTGAGCAAGGTTTTTATCCGTATGATCCTGACAACATGACTCCAAGAGAGACTGCAGATCATCAGTTCAACGAGTCCGCTCTTTGCATTCTTCAAGATTCCATCCCTCCTGAAGACATTGCACACCTTCGACCCTTCACTGTTGCCAAGGAAGCTTGGGAGCATGTCGGCACGATGTACAAGGGAAGCACCAATATTCAACGCTCCAACTATGAAGTGGTGCAAGATGAAGCTGATGAGTTTGCTATGATCGAAGATGAAGATCCTCGTGAACTTTATCGAAGATTAACTATTCTTGCAGTGTCTCTTCGAGATCATGGCAGTAAGGATACGGATGACAATTGGATCAAGCGCAAGTTCCTCAAGGCCATGATGCCCTATCATAAGGCCATGTCCTCTGTCATTCGTCAGAGACCGGACTTCCACACTTTATCCTCAAATGAAGTGTTGGATGAATTTGTTGCCATGAGGATCCTAGACGTGACCGCCGACAATGTGGTCTTAAGAGCTCAACGATCCAAGAAGCCTAATCTTGCTCTGAAGGCCAAGGCTTGTGTGGAAGAGGAGGAAGTGGAAGATGATGATGAGTGTTGCCCCGAGGACACCAAATATGCCTATCATGAGCACATGGCTCTTGCTTCAAGGCAACTCTGGGGCAAGAAGAACACAAGATCCAACTTCAACAGGAACAACTCTAGTGGGAACAAAGGGAAGCAACGAGTAAGGACATGCTTCAACTGTGGAAATGTAAGTCACTTCGTTGTGGATTGCCCATATGAGAAGAGAGAAGACTTTGGAGGCAAGCTTATTCGGAAGGACAAGTCAAAGTCCTATCCCAACAAGAACAACTTCATCAAGAAGACTCCTCCGAAAGTGTTGGTGGCTCAAGAAGAATATGTGGAGGATGATGATAATGATGAAGACGATGAGGTGACCACTATGGCCACAATTGCAATTGCAACCACTCCGCACTCATCTCTCTTCGACTCACCAAACGAGAACATCACCGCCAAGTGTCTCATGGCCAAAGCCACCAACAAGGTAACCCCAAACATCAATACTACTATCTCGTCTAATCCTTCATTGACCAATTGTATTGATGAGGGTGAGGGTGTTAAGGAGGGAGAAAATGAATTTGAGTTGTTCATGAAAAATCTCAAGGGCAAACCCAAGAAGCATTTTGTTGCTCTCTTGGAACAACTCGGTGAGGCCAATGACATGATCGAGGCTCACGAGGAAACCATTACTAAAATGGAAGGACATAGTCGAGACTATGCCGATGAGATATCGGATCTCTCTAATGCCCTAGAGGAAGAGCGTGGTCTTCATTTGGCTCTTGAGGAGTCACACAACAATGGTCATGCTAAATTAAAGAAAGATCTTGATCATTCCTTAGTTGTCTCTCGCGTCCTTAACTCCGAGAAGGCAAAACTTGAGGTTGACCATGCTAAACTCAAAGAGGAGTTTGACATACTTGACAAGGCTCACAAGGCCTTGAAAGGAATGCATGCTACTCTCAAGGAGTCTCATGATCAACTCCAAGTTTCGCTAACCAAGGAAAAGGCTATCTTTCCTCTCATGGTTTTAATTGATAATGCAAATGCTACTAATCCATGTTGCGAGCATGTGTATCTTGTTGAAGAGAATGCCGAGTTGAAGAAGCAACTCGAGAAAGGCCTTGTGACTTGCATACAAGGTGAGAAGAACCTCAACGCCCTTTTGAGCAATCAAAAGGAAGTTGTGGCAAAGGAAGGAATTGGGTTTGCTCCTAAGCCCAAGAAGAAGAAGAATGACAAGACCAAGCAACCACCCCCTCTCCGACAATCCTTTGTGAAAGAAGGAGAGGGCATGTCTACCAAGAAGAAAAGTGGTGGTGTCAAGAAAAACTCCACCATACCATCAAACATGGCCGGCGATTTTAATCCTTCATATGTTTTATGCCGTGCCAATGATGGTCATGTGTTTGCTAAATTTGTTGGTTCTTCTTATGAGCACATTGAATGGTCCATTTGGGTTCCTAAGACCCTTGTTACTAACCTCAAAGGACCCATTACCAAATGGGTACCTAAATCCAAGCATTGATCTATTGTAGGAGTTTGCTTCCGGTGGGGGATCATGGTTGCTCGATAGCGGAGCCACAAATCATATGACCGGAAGCAAAGACTTGGTGGTGGACGTGCATCTCAGCTCATCTATGGCCACCAACGTCGAATGGGGTGATGCTTCATCTTCTAAGGTATTGGAACTTGGCAAGGTTGTTGTCTCTCATGATCTCACGATCGAGAAAGTCATGCTTGTTGAGTCCCTTGCATACAATTTACTTTCTGTTCGCCAACTTGCAGTCATGGGCTTTGCTACATTCTTTGATATTGATAATGTAGCCCTCTTGTGGAGCAAGACTCTTAAAGTAGCCTATGTTGGGCATGTTGAGAACGGCCTTTATGTGGTTAACTTCTCGAAGCAACCCACTAAGGTCGCGACATGCCTAATGGCTAAAGTTGATGTGGGATGGCTTTGGCATCGCCGTTTGGCCCACGTCAATATGAGATCTTTGCAAAGTCTTCTCAAGGGGGACCATGTCCGTGGACTAACAAATGTTAGCTTTGCCAAAGATCGTGCTTGCAGGGCGTGCATTGAAGGGAAATTACATGAGAAGGCTCACCCTCCCACGACTATCATCTATTCTAAGAGACCCCTAGAGCTCCTCCACATGGACCTCTTTGGGCCTCCATCTTTTGATAGTCTTGGGGGTAGAAAGTATTGCTTGGTGATTGTGGATGATTACTCAAGATACACCTGGGTATATTTCTTCAAGAAGAAGAGTGAGACCCAACAAACCGTCATCAACTTTGCAAATGAAGCTCAACGACAACATGAAGCAAAGATTTGATGATCAGAAGTGACAACGGCACCGAGTTCAAGAACTACACCTTGGATGAATTTCTTGGTGATGAGGGGATCAAACATCAATATGCAGCCCCATATACCCCTCAACAAAATGGTGTAGCGGAGAGAAAGAACCGAACTCTAATGGATGCTGTAAGAACCATGATGGCTGAGTTCAAGTCTCCATACAACTTTTGGGCCGAGGCCATCAACACCGCTTGCCATGCATCAAATTATCTCTATCTCCGCAAGGGTTTGAACAAAACTCCATATGAGATTCTTACTGGTAACAAGCCCAATCTCAAGTACTTCCGAGTATTCGGGTGTAAGTGTTTCATTCTCAAGAAAGGTGTTCGTTTGTCTAAATTTGAATCTAGAGCTCATGAGGGCATATTAGTTGGTTATGCTACAAACTCTCATGCTTACCGTGTCCTCAACAAGTCCACTGGACTCATTGAGGAGACGAGTAACGTAGAGTTTGATGAAAATAACGGCTCCCAAGTGGAGCAAAGTGGTACTTGTGATGCAGGTGATGAAATTCCTCCTCAAGCCATAAGAAGAATGGGTGTTGGATATATGCTACCCATTGAGGAACCCCTTCTGGCCGAAGGAGAAGGACAATGTTCCACTCAAGTGGAACCATCACCAACCCAAGACCCACACGCTTCCGAAGAACAAAGTGAAGGCCCTCAACCTGATGAACAAGGCCAAGTGCAAGATCAATCTCAAGTTGGTGAAGAACCACCATTTGATGCACAAGGCCAAGTTCAGTACCTCGAGCAAGATCAAGGTCAAGAGGAAGCTCAAGATCAAGATCTAGCTCCTGACGACGCTCAAGATTATCAACTCAGTGCTCCTCAGTTATCACTTGAAGAGCAATTAGAGCGTCGTGCTGCAAAAGTTGCCTCCAGGCTTGCTTCCAACGAGCATCACATTGAGAACATTTTAGGAAGCATCAAAAGGGGGGGTAAGCACTCGTAGACAATTAGCAAACTATTGTGCTCATCAAGCTTTTGTATCCTATGTTGAACCTCAGAAGGTTTATGAGGCGCTCGAAGACCCTGACTGGCTCAATGCCATGCATGAAGAACTCAATAACTTCGAGCGCAACAAAGTGTGGCGTCTGGTGCCAAGACCAAAGGAGAACCACAATGTCATTGGAACCAAATGGATCTTTAAGAACAAGCAAGATGCCCATGGCATTGTCATCCGCAACAAGGCACGTCTGGTGGCTCAAGGCTTCTCCCAAGTCGAGGGTATCAACTACGGTGAAACCTTTGCCCCCGTTGCTCGTCTTGAATCCATTCGTTTGTTGCTTGCCTATGCTTCCCATCATAACTTTAAATTGCAACAAATGGATGTGAAAAGTGCATTTCTTAATGGTCCCATTAATGAGTTGGTGTATGTTAAACAACCCCCGGGGTTCGAGGATCCTAAGTTCCCCAATCATGTGTATCAACTCGATAAGGCACTCTATGGCCTTAAACAAGCCCCACGAGCGTGGTATGAGCACCTTACCGAGTTGTTACAAGATCGTGGGTTTGAAATTGAGAAAATCGACCCCACTCTTTTTACTAAGAAGGTCAAAGGGGAGTTGTTTGTATGCCAACTATATGTTGATGATATTATCTTTGGTTCTCCTAACAAAGCTTTCAATGATGAGTTCGCCGCACTCATGACCACACATTTTGAGATGTCCATGATGGGAGAGTTGAAGTACTTCCTTGGATTTGAGATCAAACAAAGAAGAGAAGGCATCTTCATCAAACAATCCAAGTATACTCAAGACATGCTCAAGAGGTTCAATCTTAGTGATGTCAAGCCGGCCACTACTCCGATGCCAACCAAATGCCAACTTGACATCGATCCCAATGGTAAAGCGGTGGATCAAAAGGTATATCGCTCTATGATCGGATCCTTGCTTTACCTTTGTGCATCTAGACCGGATATTATGTTGAGTGTGGGAACTTGTGCACGGTTTCAAGCCCTCCTAAGGAGAGTCACTTTGTGGCTGTCAAGCGAATCTTTCGATATTTGGCTCATACCCCAAACTTTGGCTTATGGTACCCAAGAGGAGAAAATTTCAACCTTGTTGGTTTCTCTGATTCTGACTGGGCGGGAGACAAAGTGGATAGGAAGTCCACCTCGGGAGGGTGCCAATTTCTTGGTTGCTCTCTTGTTAGTTGGTCTTCCAAAAAGCAGAGTTGTGTATCTCTCTCGTCCACCGAAGCAGAATATGTGGCCGCTGGCAGTTGCTGTGCTCAACTCTTATTGATGAGGCAAACTTTAAAGGATTACGGTGTCACTTGTGACAAAGTGCCTCTTTGGTGTGACAATGAAAGTGCCATCAAGATTTCTCTCAACCCGGTGCTACACTTCAAGACGAAGCATATTGAGATTCGGTATCACTTCATCCGGGATCACATAAGGCAAGGAGAAATCGAGCTTCACTACGTCAACACTCATGATAACCTTGCAGATATCTTCACGAAGCCTCTGGATGAAGCAAGATTTCGCGAGTTAAGGCATGAGCTAAATATCATCGATTTGAGCAATGTGGTTTGAATCAGTGCACACACTCCTCACACTCGAGATAGATATCTTGTCTAGATGTAGGCATGGACTTAGGGGGAGTATTGCTCTCTCAATGAACTATTCCTCCCCTATTATGCATAAACTAACCAAATCTTTATCATTTGCCATACTTAGTTGGCTTAAATGCTTCAAGTCGAGTATTGATCATGGGCCCAAGGATAATTCTTCGCGGTGCCATATCTATAAAACTCAAACATAGGTGGCCTCGGCCACCACCCTCTTATGAGGAGTTGTGTTACTTGTTTTGCTTGTGCACGTGGTTGTTTTACTCTCTTTAGTGCTTAAAGCCTCTTGTCATTTCGTGCATTCTCTTGAGGGAGCGGTACTACCGTGATCCATTACGGTACTACCGCAAAAGACTTACGGTACTACCGCACATCCAGCACGGCAGTAATTTTTTACTGCCGCTGGTAGGGCGGTACTACCGCCTGGAGAGCGGTCCTACCGCGCAAGCGGTACTACCGCAATGACCGCGGTACTACCGCTCATATTCGGACGAGTGGGGGTTATAAGCAGGCAGGGGGAGTTCCATCTCCCCCATACCCATTCACTCCTAACTCCCACGTCGTCCCTGTCTCTCTCTCTCTCAAGAACGCCGCCGGAGGACCTCGTCGGATCTCCTCCCTCGACCACTCTCCTCGCATTCCGACCGGTGGGATCGATCCCCACCGCGCCCTCTTGCCATGGATGAAGGTTTCTCCCCTTTTCCCTTCTTCTTGTTGCCTTGCTTTTGTTTTAGGGTTAGGGGAGATGCTTAGCGTTCTTGTGTTCTTCGTGTTCTTATCCATGGATGCTTAGGATGTGGGAGAGTGTTTGTGCACTAGAAATACGATTATGCTTGTTGCTACCAAGATACTATGATCAGCCGTAGTACCGTTAGTCGATCTCTTTGTCCGTTTCTAGATCTGTTCTTCTCAGATCTATTTCGTGCGGTACTACCGCTGGAGAACCGCGGTACTACCGCACGATCCGGTCCAGATCTGATCTATCCTGAGCGGTACTACCGTTGTCCTCAGCGGTACTACCGCTCGGGCGGAAGTAAAAATCTAGTACCGCTTGCCGAGCGGTACTACCGCGCCCCAACGCGGTACTACCGCTCCGCATGCAGCACTAAATTTTTACTTCCGCTCCTTCTTGCGGAAGTAAAATCTTACTACCGCAACGTATGCGGTACTACCGCATACATATGCGGTACTACCGCTTACCTTGCGGTACTAATTGTTTAGTTCCGCTTCTTCTTGCGGAAGTAAAATATTACTACCGCAACGTATGCGGTACTACCGCATCCGTCATGCGGTACTACCGCTTACCCTGCGGTACTAATTTTTTATTTCCGCATAGGGTCAGCAGTACTACCGCTTGTGTCATATTTTCTTCGTAGCGTGATCACTTTCCTATTTCTCCTGGTTTCTTGTGTTTATCGAGGCTTTGGCATTGATTCTTCTTGTGTTTGTGTTGTTGTGGTCTTGTGTTTGTGTTTTAGGTGGTGGCTCCGGTTTCGAGGGTCGTCGTACCAACCCTGTCCGCGACACCGGATCTAAGCGTTTGCGTACCCCAAGTGATGTGCCAGAGGGCTCCAATCCCCAGCGCAGGTACAAGACTGCAGCAAACAAGCGTAAGGAATCCTCAATGTCTATGGAGGAGATGCCCGCTGCTGAGTTCATGTCACGAAGGAAGCTCAACCCATATGGAGAACCCCGTGAGCACTTTCCTGGAGATGATATCTTCTGGACCAAGCAGCAGTTTCGCATCTACCATGAGGTGCTCAAGACCAAGACCAACCTTTATGTGGATGCTCACTGGGTGGATGTGGATCACATGAGGAAGGACAAGAACCGGGCATACTTTGCAGAGGCTCTTGATCTGATCAAGCTGTTGGGCCTGGAGCACATCATGACCTTCCAGAATGACTTTGATCCAGAGATTATTGCTCAGTTCTATGCCTCTGTCAATTTCCAAACCAAGGAGGATCGCCCCATGACATGGATGACCAATGGTCACAAGATGACCTCTTCTTGGAAGGAGTTCATGGATCTTCTTCAGATACCTGATGAGGGTCTCCACAACCCAATTGGTTTTCGGCCTCACGCCAATCCTGAATCTACAAACAAAGACATGCTGCTTCCATTTTATGAGGAAAAGACTCTTGCTAGTGGCAAACAGACATGGGTGTTGAACCCCTTCTTGGACATCATGTATCGGATCTTTCGCAACACTCTGTTCCCTCGTGTTGGAGATAAGGACAAGGTCCATGCCTACCTGGTTGACATGCTGCTGATGTGTCAAGAGGCTCGCTCATCCCAGACTGCACCACTTGACATATCCCACATCATGTGGAATGAGCTCCGTTTTGCCATCTACTCTCGCAAGGTACCCATCTATGGTCCATACTTGTTTCTGCTGATCTCCAAGACTTGGGAGAAGTTGTACCCAGAGGAGGAGTTCGAGGCCGACTGCTTCCGTGATGATCCCATCCGTCTTCGCGTCAAGACTCGATGGGCCAACACCACCACTCGTGCTCAGGCTGCTGCTGCCCAGATGGGCACTGATGAGGAGCCTGTGGAGGAGGCTGCTGATGTGCGCTCTGGCAGATTTGCCCCTTCTTCTTCCTCTGCTGTGGAGGAGCCTTCTTGGGCTAAAAAGCTTAACCAGAAGATGAAGGCCCTCTTCTGCATGCAGGCTAAGGGGCAATACCGGGCTCATGTGACTGACAAGAAGACACGCCAGCGTGACAAGAAGATTCTGGCAGTCTATGGAGAGGAAGTATCCAATGGGTCCGAGGATAACATCACCCCTGAGGCTACCTGTATGGCTCGCTAGGGGTACAAGTGGTCAGAGTCTGATGAGGAGTATCAGGAGGAGCAGCTGGGGTCTGATGATGAGTACGACGACTGAGCTTCTCCAGGGCTGCCACCCGTCTTAGTGTCCTCTTTCCCCTTTGTGGTGTCTCGATGACAAAGGGGGAGAGTGATTTGCGTCTTGTGCTCTTGTGTTTCTTTGAACTCTGGTTTATTTGCGTGTTTGTGTCGTGTGCGTGAGACTATCATATGGTGTAAGACATATGCCCCGTTATCGTTGAACTTATCGTTATGTCTTTAATGTTTATCCAGAGCAGTTAGTTTTTATATAGAGTATCTCGTGTGTAGATTATAGGGGAGCACTGTACCTAGTATGTGTGTTGTGCAGTCCAAAGCACGATCTTGTGTAGGCACACATCCAGGGGGAGCTCACCTATACTCTAGGGCTTGGATTGCATACTCTATTATTTCTTCCCTGTGCAAATCAAGTATTGTCATCAATACACCAAAAAGGGGGAGATTGTAAGGGCATATTTCTCCCTAAGTAGTTTTGGTGATTGATGACAATGCATTTGCGGTCTGATCGTGTGCTCTAAGCTCATACAGGTATATCTCCCTTAGGCACAAGACGATTGTTTTCCCCTCGGATTCTATGGAAGACGGTGTTTTCTTTTTGCTCCCTGTCGGTGGCTTTGAGTAATAGGAAAGCCGTACTATTAAGAGGGGGTCCGCGTCGGAAAGGCTTGGGTAGAATCAACACGTACACATCCTACTCTCGCACCACCTTTCCTTGCTTCTCTGGAGGTCCAACCGGTTATTTTTCGTATATGCAAACTGTGACTTCTTAACTGGTCATCTGCCTGGCAAGCGGTAGTACCGCTCAACCAAGCGGTAGTACCGCGCAGATACACGGTAGTACCGCCTGCCGACACGGTAGTACCGCTCTGACGGTAGTACCGCGTCTCCAGAGCGGTAGTACCGTGTATCTGGCCCAGGCGCTGATTCTAAGTACAGAAGTTGATGCGGAAGTAATTTTTTTTTACTTCCGCATCCAATGCGGTAGTACCGCTTAACCCAAGCGGTAGTACCGTGTCGCATTTTGCTTCTACCGTTTTCCCTGCGGATGTAGCCACGGATGTAATTTATTTCATCCGTGGTTGTCAATCATGTCGCACTCTTTTGCCTAAGCGGTAGTACCGCTCTCGAAGCGGTAGTACCGCTCAGCCAGCGGTAGTACCGCAACTCATGCGCGGTACTACCGCTCTCTGCGGGCTGAAAACACTAATAACGGTTGGATTTGTTCCCCCACTATATATAGGGGGTCTTCTTCTCCAAGAAGACCTACCTCTTCCCCCACTACTCCATTGTTGCTCCAAAAGCTCCATTTCCGCCCGATCTCTCTCCCTAGCCAATCAAACTTGTTGACTTGCTCGGGATTGCTTGAGGAGGCATCGATCTACACTTCCACCAAGAGATATTTGATTCTCCTCACTAATCCCTTGCGGATCTTGTTACTCCTGGGTGTTTGAGCACCCTAGACGGTTGAGGTCACCTCGAAGCCATATTCCATTGTGGTGAAGCTTCGTGGTTTTGTTGGGAGCCTCCAAGTTGTGGAGATAGCCCCAACCTTGTTTGTAAAGGTTCGGTTGCCGCCTTCAAGGGCACCACTAGTGGAATCACGGCACCTTGCATTGTGTGAGGGCGTGAGGAGAATACGGTGGCCCTAGTGGCTTCTTGGGGAGCATTGTGCCTCCACACCGCTCCAACGGAGACATACTTCCCCTCAAAGGGAAGGAACTTCGGCAACACATCCTCGTCTCCACCGGTTCCACTTGTGGTTATTTCTTACCTTTACTTTTGCATGCTTTACTTGTTCAACTCCTATAGCATGCTTGTGTAGTTGTTGTCCTTCTTTCCTTTAGTTGTCATCTTAGAAGTATATCTAGACAACTTACTTTGTCGCTTAATTTAAAGTGGTTAAGAAAAGCTAAAAATTGTTAGTTGCCTATTCACCCCCCCCTCTAGTCAACCATATCGATCCTTTCAGTCGTGAACAGTTCATGATCACTAGATGATGCTGTCTACCTACAAGTCATCCATAACCCGGCCGTGTTCTCTTCCCGAACTCCCTCGAAAAGAGACCATCACGACAACTCACATGGTAGTGTATTATGTTTGAGGTTTTGTGTCAGGTTATCTACAACCGGATATTAACAAATTCCAATCTGCCACATAACCGCTGGCACGGCTTTCGAAACATCATAACCCTGCAGGGGTGTTCCTACTTAGCCCATCACAAGCTCTCGCAATCAACAAAGGTTAAACCCCCTTATCTTAGGGACTACCCGGTCAGACTTGGAATTTCGGTATACAAGATATTTCGACAATGGTAAAACAAGTCCAGCAAGACCTCTCGACGTGCCGACACCCTGATAGGAAGCGCGTGTATCTCATCTCAGGCCACAATCGGATGAGCAGTCCGTACAACTAAAACCAATCCTCGAGTTTCCCCGTGGTGGCGCTGCAAGGGGCTCTAGTTTGGACCAACACTCATGAGGAGCACTGGCCCGGGGTTGTTAATTAAGTCCTCGGGTGCTAGCCGGTCCCTATGCAAGTTTTTAGTTATTAGGCAAATGGTAAAACCAAAGTTGGGCCTTGCTGGAGGAGTTTTATTCAAAGGGAACTATCAAGGGGTCCCCATATACCCAGTCGCGTTAGGAACGCAAAATCAAGGAACATAACACCGGTTTATCTATTCTTAAGGCGACATGAGTGGAACAAAACACCGAGCAAAAGGCCAAGCCTTCCACCCATTGCCAAGTACATCAGGAGCATTAATGTAAATAATAGATATTATGTTATTCCCAAAAACCTAATCCACATGGAGCAAACTTCATCTTCACCTGCAACTAGCAACACTATAAGAGGGGGCTTGAGCAAAAGTGTAACTTAGCCAAACAATGGTTTGCTAGGTGGGTAGTTAGAGGTTTCATGGCAAAGTGGGGGCTGCCTTGCAAAAGGATAGGTATCGTGATAAGCAATAGAGCGAGGCATCTAGCATAGCAACAATAGAGGTGATATCAAGGAATGGTCATCTTGCCTGTTGTGTCCTCGATAGGATCGTAAACTTGCTTCTCGAACGCGGTCTCTAAAGGACCCTCGAACTCTTAATCATCACCGGGCTCTACCCAACACAAGAATACAAACACCGGAACCAAATCAATCACGATGCAATGCACAAGCACATGATGCAAGACATGATGCATATGAGCATGAACATATTATGATGCATCACAAATGAAACATGAAGGGTGCAACATGTGGCATGGAAAAATGCAACAACCTCCACTTATCTAAAAGAAACCCAACAAACAAGAGGAAGCATGTTAACATAACAACACATAACTATTTAGTTGAACTAGTTAAGCACCCAACAAGTATAAATGTTGTTTAACATCGTAAGTAGTGCAACACAATACCAACTACAACATACAAGCAATTTAAATGGGGCCGGGAGAAACAAACAACAATTCCGGAAAATCCCCATGTGCATAATTATGCTTGGTACTGCTCTGCCTATTACCCCACTCTATTTTTATTAAACAGTCAAACAGATTGTACCATGTTGTTCTATCCAAAATTCTACCCCAAAAGCATATAAAGATCATTCAAAATAGAGTTACGGTACAAAAGTTATGAATTAAACCCATTTCAACATGTTAATTAGCAAAACATATGCAAACATCATTTTAAATATTTTAAACATGGCAGAAAATTACATATTATGAAACTACTCTAAATTCTAAACATATTTCATATATAGTTTGTATCATTTGAAAGCATGGATAAAAAGTTATTAGCAACACAAAACTAAATGCAATCTGAAAGAAACACAACAGTGGAGAAAAACAAAAAGGACCCAGTATGGGCCAGCCACTGCCAATGACAGATAGGCCCCGGGGTGCTGAGGTGGCGGAGACCGGGTGAGGAGATGGGTGTGTGCGTGCACAGAGGCTGTCCAGTGGGGCATGGGTGTCATAGAGCCAGGAAAATGCAAAAAAAATGGTGATTTACAACTGGCCCTGGGGCGATTCGAACCCGGGTTTGCGGGTTGTGGGAGAGAGCGACTTACCACTAGGCTACAGTCAGGATGCTGGTTGGATTGAGGCTCCGCTCGTTTTGAACTAACCCGGAGCGGTGCTAGCTCCTCTGCTCGAGCGGAGACGACGACGATAGCTATGGCACCGGCGATGGCACAATCAGGGCGAGGCGAGTGCGGGCGAAGCGCGGGCAGCCACGGCGACTACGACAACTACTCGAAAAAATTCAGACTTAGTTGGAGCATGGCGGGCGCGGCAAATACACGAAGCGGGCGAGTTCTACGGGTGTCTACACGCCATGGGATGGATGGGAAACGGAGGTGCGTTAGCCGACTTACCCTAGGACACGACGAGGTCGACGAAGACGGGCTGGAGACGATGCGACGGAGCTCTGAACTTGACGACGAAGCTGTCCGCGGACAGGGGAGGAAGACGATGACGGGGAGGTAGCCAGACTTGGTGTTCCTAGGCGTGGCTCGTCGTCAGAACGGACCTGGGGCAGAGTGGTCATGCTTGTGGACAATGCAAAGGAAGGCCACGACGAAGGGTTAGGCCAGCGGCGAGCTTGTGACCGAGCTAGCCATGGCGTGCGTGGCGGCAGAAGCAGGCGCGTGGGTGCCTCTTACTTGCGCGGAGGTGGCAGAGAAGAGGGAGAGGAGGAAGGGGAAACCCTAGGGTGAGGCTGGGGCTGGTTAAATAGGAGGGGCCGAGGCGGACTAGCTCGCCACGTTGGACATGTGCGCCTCCCTGGAGTTTTTACCGTGAGGAGAAGGAAGCGGGAGGTAGAAGGAAAAGTGAGGGGGGAGTCGGTGCAGGTGGGGTCGAGGCTGGGCGTCCACATGTGTTTTTAACCACGGGAGAGCGAGGCTGCGCTGAGGCTGCTGCTTCTATGAGGAGGGCCAGGTGAGTGGATTCGGCCCAGGAGGAAGAGGCCCAAAGGCGCGACCTGGCTGCTGGGTTGCGTGCTACCTCTTCTTTGAATTTCTTCAGACAAAAAAAATAAAGACCGAAAAGCCCAGGGGAAAAGGAGAGGGTTGAGAGAGATATGAGAATATCCCTGGAGTCCTTGAATTATGCAAAAAAATGATTTGGCAATTTTTATAGACAGAAAAATAAATCAGGTTTGAATTTAATTCAAACTTGATGCATTTTTGAACCTAACCAAAACAAGTCCAAACAAGTTGATTATTGGCAGAGGGGTTTAGGATAGGGTGAAATATTGGTTGGGAAAAGATGAAAATTAAATGGAGCTAGTAAGGTAGCTTGCCACAAAAGAAGAAAAGAAGAAGTGGATGGATTAGGGGGAATAAGAAGAGTGGTGATGATGCATAGATCACACATGGAGCATGCAACAATATATCATGCATGACAAACACATAATGCACATGATGAGCATGATAAAATGCAAAAGTCAAAAGGCACCGATGCAATATGATATGACAATGCACAATAAGAAGCCATGGCAATTCACAAAACATACTTGAATGGAAAACAACAAAGACTTGAAAATGGATAAGCCCAAGGAATTGATTATGACAAAGTTGGAAAAAACTGCCAATATAGGGAAGTTTTACAATTGGGGCATTACATAAGATCACCACGAAAGAGATGGAAGTGACAAACGAAATCCGGCCAAACCCGATCCTTACGCCCATAGATAAAATGACCAACTCTATTGGAAGCCACCGAGAACCAGAAGCGGCGGTCACTTAGGTGCAAAACCCTAAAACCCAAACTGAGACCACCAATGCAGCATTGCAGGGCTAGGGCCACCGATTCCTGTGTCGACGGAAAGGAAGCCAAGGAGAACAATACCACTAGGAAGAATTCCTTGGTGGATCTGGGATTGCCCAACGAGAAGTGCACTATAGATTTGAACCTGTCACATATGTGAGATTCAATCACCAAACCCGGGTAGAAGTCCTAATGGAGGAGACTCTCCATGATGGCGTGGTGGCTGCCACGTCCGGAGTGGCCAGTGACACGAAGGTGGCCGCCGGAGCCGGAGTGGCCACCGGCGATGGTCACCTAGGGAGTCGCCTAGGAGAGGGAGTCGCCTAGGAGAGGGGGTCGCCTAGGAGAGGGGGTCGCCTACTCCTGCAACATGTTTTAACCTTCTTCAAGGACCAGCTGTAGTCAAATTCGATTCAACTAAAGTGGGAGAAACAGACACACGCCAGCCACCTTTGTGCACAACTAGTTGCATGTCTATCGGTGGAACTGGTCTCATGAACGTGGCCATGTAAGGTTGGTCCGGGCCACATCATCCCACAATACCGCCGAATAAAAATAAGGCATTGGTTGTAAGAAGTATGACTATCACCGCCCATAACTCTTTGGGTTCTACTCGTGCATATCATCTACGCATAGACCTGGCTCATGATGCCATTGTTGGGGAACGTATCATGCAATTTCATTTTTTTCCTACACTCACGCAAGATCTATCTAGGAGATGCATAGCAACGAGAGGGGGAGAGTGTGTCTACTTACCCTCGTAGATCGAAAGCGGAAGCGTTTGATAACGCGGTTGATGTAGTCGAACTTCTTCTAGCTCTGACCGATCAAGCACCGAACGTACGGCACCTCCGAGTTATGCACAGGTTCAGCTCGATGAATTCCCTCGTCCTCTTGGTCCATCAAGATGTCGAGGAAGTAGATGAGTTTCGTCAGCATGATGGCGTGGTGACGGTGACGGTGATGTGATCCGCGCAGGGCTTCGCCTAAGCACTACGAAGATATGATCGTGGGAGTAAACTAGGGGGGGGGCGCACATGGCTAACAATTGATGTTGTGTGTTCTAGGCACCCCCTCCCCACATATATATAGGTTGGAGGTGGGAATAGGCGGCCAAGGGGCGCCCCAAGTAGGCCGAATCTTACTTGGGGTCATACCCAATTTGCCCCACCTACCAAATTCTAGATGGAGAAGAAGGAAGGAGGAAGAGAGAAAAGAAGGGGGGCCGAACCCCCCTTGTTCCTTCTCCAATTCGGCCACATGCCGAGGGGGCTCCACCCCTTGTGGGCTGGTGTGCACCCCTATTATGGCCCATATGTCCCGTATACCTCCCCCGGGGGTTCCGGTAACCCCTCCCCCGGTACTCCGATAATTACCCAATACGCTTCGGAACACTTCCAGTGTCCGAATACTATCATCCTATATATCAATCTTTATCTCTCGACCATTTGGAGACTCCTCTTCATGTCCGTGATCTCATTCTGGACTCCGAACAATGTTCGGTCACCAAATCACATAACTCATATAATACAATATCCATCGAACGTTAAGCGTGCGGACCCTAGGTGTAAGGGCATATTTCTCCCTAATAGTTTTGGTGATTGATGACAATACTTTTGCGGACTGATCGTGTGCTCTAAGCTCATACAGGTATATCTCCTTATGGCACAAGACGATTGCTTGCCCTCGGATTCTATGAAGGACGGTGTTTTCTTTTTGCTCCCTGTAGGTGGCATTGAGTAAATAGGAAAGCCGTACTATTAAGAGGGGATCCGCGTCGGAAAGGTTTGGGTAGAATCAACACGTACACATCTTTCTCCCACACTTCCTTTCCTTGCTTCTCTGGAGGTCCAACCGGTTATCTCTCGTTGTTGCAAATCTGTGGCTTCTGTACTGATCAACTGCCTAGCATGCGGTAGTACCGCTCTGCTAAGCGGTAGTACCGCACAGGTACACGGTAGTACCGCCTGCCGACACGGTAGTACCGCTCCCGCGGTAGTACCGCGTCCCCAGAGCGGTAGTACCGTGTATCTGGCCCTGGCGCTGAAACTAAGTATAGAAGTGGATGCGGAAGTAATTTTTTACTTCCGCATGCAACACGGTAGTACCGCCTATCTTAAGCGGTAGTACCGTGTCGCATTTTTGCTACTACCGTTTTCCCTGCGGATGTAGCCACGGATGTAATTTATTTCATCCGTGGTTGTGAATCATGTTGCAGTCTTTGCCTAAGCGGTAGTACCGCTGCCGAAGCGGTAGTACCGCTCAGCCAGCGGTAGTACCGCAACGCATGCGCGGTACTACCGCTCTCTGCGGGCTGAAACCTCCAATAACGGTTGGATTTGTCCCCCCACTATATATAGGGAGTCTTCTTCTCCAAGAAGACTTACCTCTTCCCCCACTACTCCATTGTTGCTCCAAAAGCTCCATTTCCGCCCGATCTCTCTCCCTAGCCAATCAAACTTGTTGATTTGCTCGGGATTGCTTGAGGAGGCATCGATCTACACTTCCACCAAGAGATATTTGATTCTCCCCACTAATCCCTTGCGGATCTTGTTACTCTTGGGTGTTTGAGCACCCTAGACGGTTGAGGTCACCTCGAAGCCATATTCCATTGAGGTGAAGCTTCGTGGTTTGTTGGGAGCCTCCGAGTTGTGGAGATTGCCCCAACCTTGTTTGTAAAGGTTCGGTTGCCGCCTTCAAGGGCACCACTAGTGGAATCACGGCACCTTGCATCGTGTGAGGGCGTGAGGAGAATACGGTGGCCCTAGTGGCTTCTTGGGGAGCATTGTGCCTCCACACCGCTCCAACGGAGACGTACTTCCCCTCAAAGGGAAGGAACTTCGGAAACACATCCTCGTCTCCTTCGGTTCTACTTGTGGTTATTTCTTACCTTTACTCTTGCATGCTTTACTTGTTTAATTCCTATAGCATGCTTGTGTAGTTGTTGTGCTTATTTACATTAGTTGTCTTCCTAGTAGATTATCTAGACAACTTATCTTGTCGCCTAATTTTAAGTGGTTAAGAAAAGCTAAAAATTGTTGTTGCCTATTCACCCCCCCCCCTCTAGTCAACCATATCGATCCTTTCAATTGGTATCAGAGCCTCGTCTCTTTTTAAGGACTTTACCGTCCGAAGAGTATGGTTGACAACGTAGTCGAGACGGAGGACCATTCCGATGGAAATCCGTCCTTGCCTACGGTAGATGGGGGAGCCTCGGTCACTCGTGAGGAGTTCAATGTGGCCTTGACCACATTGAAAGAATCACTAGCGAGCGAGGTCAAGGGCATGTTTAAAGAAATGTTTGAGGGGCTTAAATTATCCACCTCACCGTTGGAAGTGGGACATCCCGCTACCAACGTGTCAGAGGCTAATCCCGACAAGGGAGAAGCTAGTAGTGAGCAAGCCCCGGTCACTAAGCATGGTAGTGGGAAATTTGCCCAATCTCCTCCGCCTACTCACTATGGAGGACCCGTCCCCACACCGCATTTAAATTCCGTCGGGCCCCCTCCTAAGTTCGTTAAAAATACTGATTTTGCTACTTGGGTGTTTCGTTTCAAACGTCATATTAATCATTGTTCCACTAACCTCTGGAGAATCATTGAGCAAGGTTTTTATCCGTATGATCCCGACAACATGACTCCAAGAGAAACTGCCGATCATCAGTTCAACGAGTCCGCACTATGCATTCTTCAAGACTCAATCCCTCCTGAAGACATTGCTCATCTTCGTCCTTTCACTGTGGCCAAGGAAGCATGGGAGCATGTTGGCACAATGTACAAGGGAAGCACAAGCATTCAACGCTCCAACTATGAAGTGGTGCAAGATGAAGCTGATGAGTTTGCAATGATCGAGGATGAAGATCCTCGTGAACTTTATCGAAGATTAACTATTCTTGCAGTGTCTCTTCGAGATTATGGCAGTAAGGATACGGATGACAATTGGATCAAGCGCAAGTTCCTCAAGGCCATGATGCCCTATCACAAGGCCATGTCCTCTGTGATTCGTCAGAGACCGGACTTCCACACTTTATCCTCAAACGAAGTGTTGGATGAATTTGTTGCCATGAGGATCCTTGACGTTACCGCCGACAGTGTGGTCCTAAGAGCTCAACGATCCAAGAAGCCTAATCTTGCTCTGAAGGCCAAGGCTTGTGTGGAAGAGGAGGAAGTTGAAGATGATGATGAGTGCTGCCCCGAGGACACCAAATATGCCTATCACGAGCACATGGCTCTTGCTTCTAGGCAATTCTGGGGCAAGAAGAACTCAAGGTCCAACTTCAACAGGAACAACTCCAGTGGGAACAAAGGGAAGCAACGAGTAAGGACATGCTTCAACTGTGGAAATGTAAGCCACTTCGTTGCGGATTGCCCATATGAGAAGAGAGAAGACTTTGGAGGCAAGCTTATTCGGAAGGACAAGTCAAAGTCCTATCCAAACAAGAACAATTTCATCTAGAAGACTCCTCCGAAAGTGTTGGTGGCTCAAGAAGAATATGTGGAGGATGATGACAATGATGAAGAGGATGAGGTGACCACTATGGCCACAATTGCTATTGCTACCACTCCGCACTCATCTCTTTTCAACTCACCCAACGAGAACATCACCGCCAAGTGTCTTATGGCTAAGGCCACCAACAAGGTAACCCCGATCATCAATTCTACTATCTCTTCTAACCCCTCATTAACTAATTGTATTGATGAGGGTGAGGGTAGTAAGGAGGGAGAAAATGAATTTGATGTGTTCATAAAAAATCTCAAGGGCAAATCCAAGAAGCATGTGGCTGCTCTCTTGGAACAACTTGGTGAGGCCAATGACATTATTGAGGCTCACGAGGAAACAATTACTAAAATGGAAGGGCATAGTCGAGACTATGCCAATGAGATATCGGATCTCTCTAACGCCCTAGGGGAGGAGCGTGGTCTTCGTTTGGCTCTTGAGGAGTCACACAACGATGATCATGCTAAATTAAAGAAAGATCTTGATCATGCTCTAGTTGTCTCTCGTGTCCTTAACTCTGAGAAGGCAAAACTTGCGGTTGACCATGCTAAACTCAAAGAGGAGTTTGACATACTTGACAAGGCTCACAAGGCCTTGAAAGGAATGCATGCTACTCTCAAGGAGTCTCATGATCAACTCCAAGTTTCGCTAACCAAGGAAAAGGCTATCTTTCCTCGCATGGTTTTAATTGATAATGCAAATGCTACTAACCCATGTTGTGAGCATGTGCATCTTGTTGAAGAGAATGCCGAATTGAAGAAGCATCTTGAGAAAGGCCTTGTGACTTGCATACAAGGTGAGAAGAACCTCAACGCCCTTTTGAGCAATCAGAAGGAAGTTGTGGCAAAGGAAGGAATTGGGTTTGCTCCTAAGCCCAACAAGAAGAAGAATGACAAGACAAAGCAACCACCCCCTCTCCGACAATCCTTTGTGAAAGAAGGAGAGGGCACGTCAACCAAGAAGAAAAGTGGTGGTGTCAAGAAAAACTCCACCACACCCTCAAACATGGCCGACGATTTTAATCCGTCATATGTTTTATGCCGTGCTAGTGATGGCCATGTGTTTGCTAAATTTGTTGGTTCTTCTTATGAGTACATTGAATGGTCCATTTGGGTTCCTAAGACCCTTGTCACTAACCTCAAAGGACCCATTACCAAATGGGTACCTAAATCCAAGCATTGATCTATTGTAGGGGTTTGCTTCCGGTGGGGGATCATGGTTGCTCGATAGCGGAGCCACAAATCATATGACCGGAAGCAAAGACTTGGTGGTGGACGTGCATCTCGGTTCATCTATGGCCACCAACGTCGAATGGGGTGATGCTTCATCTTCTAAGGTATTGGGACTTGGCAAGGTGGTTGTCTCTCATGATCTCACGATCGAGAAAGTCATGCTTGTTGAGTCCCTTGCATACCATTTACTTTCTGTTCGCCAACTTGCACTCATGGGCTTTGCTACATTCTTTGATATTGATTCTGTGTCCCTCTTGTGGAGCAAGACTCTTAAAGTAGCCTACGTTGGGCATGTCGAGAACGGTCTTTATGTGGTTAACTTCTCGAAGCAACCCACTAAGGTCGCGACATGCCTAATGGCTAAAGTTGATGTGGGATGGCTTTGGCATCACCGTTTGGCCCACGTCAATATGAGATCTTTGCAAAGTCTTCTCAAGGGGGACCATGTCCGAGGACTAACAAATGTTAGCTTTGCCAAAGATCGTGCTTGCAGGGCGTGCATTGAAGGAAAATTACATGAGAAGGCTCACCCTCCCACGACTATCATCTATTCAAAGAGACCTCTAGAGCTCCTCCACATGGATCTCTTTGGGCCTCCCACTTTTGATAGTCTTGGGGGTAGGAAATATTGCTTGGTGATTGTGGATGATTACTCAAGATATACCTGGGTATACTTCTTCAAGAAGAAGAGTGAGACCCAACAAACCGTCATCAACTTTGCAAATGAAGCTCAACAACAACATGAAGCAAAGATTTTGATGATCAGAAGTGACAATGGCACCGAGTTCAAGAACTGCACCTTGGATGAGTTTCTTGGTGATGAGGGGATCAAACATCAATATGCCGCCCCGTATACCCCTCAGCAAAACGGTGTTGCGGAGAGAAAGAACCGGACCTTAATAGATGCTGCAAGAACCATGATGGCTGAATTCAACTCTCCATACAACTTTTGGGCCGAAGCCATCAACACCGCTTGCCATGCATCAAATCGTCTCTATCTTCGCAAAGGCTTGAACAAAACTCCGTATGAGATTCTTACCGGTAACAAACCCAATCTCAAGTACTTCCGGGTGTTCGGGTGTAAGTGTTTCATTCTTAAGAAAGGTGTTCGGTTGTCTAAATTTGAATCTAGAGCTCATGAGGGCATATTTGTTGGCTATGCTACAAACTCTCATGCTTACCGTGTCCTCAACAAGTCCACCGGACTCATAGAGGAGACGAGTAATGTAGAGTTTGATGAAAATAACGGCTCCCAAGTGGAGCAAAGTGGTACTTGTGATACGGGTGATGAAATTCCTCCTCAAGCCATAAGAAGAATGGGTGTTGGATATATCCTACCCGTTGAGGAACCCCTTGTGGCCGAAGGAGAAGGACAATGTTCCACTCAAGTGGAACCATCACCAACCCAAGACCCACAAGCTTCCGAAGAACAAAGTGAAGGCCCTCAGCCTGATGAACAAGGCCAAGTGCAAGATCAATCTCAAGTCGGTGAAGAACCACCAATTGATGCACAAGGCCAAGTTCAGTCCCCCGTGCAAGATCAAGGTCAAGAGGAAGCTCAAGATCAAGATCTTGCTTATGATGACGCTCAAGATGATCAACTCAATGCTCCTCAGTTATCACTTGAAGAGCAATTAGAGCGTCGTGCTGCAAAAGTTGCCTCCAGGCTTGCTTCCAACGAGCATCACATCGAAAACATTTTAGGAAGCATCAAAAGGGGGGTAAGCACTCGTAGACAATTAGCAAACTATTGTGCTCATCAAGCTTTTGTCTCCTTTGTTGAACCTAAGAAGGTTTATGAGGCGCTCGAAGACCCCGACTGGCTCAATGCCATGCATGAAGAACTCAATAACTTCGAGCGCAACAAAGTGTGGCGTCTGGTGCCAAGACCAAAGGAGAACCATAATGTCATTGGAACCAAATGGATCTTTAAGAACAAGCAACATGCCCATGGCATTGTCATCCGCAACAAGGCACGTCTGGTGGCTCAAGGTTACTCCCAAGTCGAGGGTATCGACTACGGTGAAACCTTTGCCCCCGTTGCTCGTCTTGAATCCATTCGTTTGTTGCTTGCCTATGCTTCCCATCATAACTTTAAATTGCAACAAATGGATGTGAAAAGTTCTTTTCTTAATGGTCCCATTAATGAGTTGGTATATGTTAAACAACCCCCGGGGTTCGAGGATCCTAAGTTCCCCAATCATGTGTATCAACTTGATAAGGCACTGTATGGCCTTAAACAAGCCCCACGAGCGTGGTATGAGCACCTTACCGAGTTGTTACAAGATCGTAGGTTTGAAATTGGGAAAATCGACCCCACTCTTTTTACTAAGAAGGTCAAAGGGGAGTTGTTTGTATGCCAACTATATGTTGATGATATTATCTTTGGTTCTCCTAACAAAGCTTTCAATGATGAGTTCGCCGCACTCATGACCACACACTTTGAGATGTCCATGATGGGAGAGTTGAAGTAATTCCTTGGATTTGAGATCAAACAACGAAGAGAAGGCATCTTCATCAAACAATCCAAGTATACTCAAGACATGCTCAAGAGGTTCAACCTTAGTGATGTCAAGCCGGCTACTACTCCGATGCCAACCAAATGCCAACTTGACATTGATCCCAATGGTAAAGCGGTGGATCAAAAGGTATATCGCTCTATGATCGGATCCTTGCTTTACCTTTGTGCATCTAGACCGGATATTATGTTGAGTGTGGGAATTTGTGCACGGTTTCAAGCCTCACCTAAGGAAAGTCACTTTGTGGCTGTCAAGCGAATCTTTCGATATTTGGCTCATACCCCAAACTTTGGCTTATGGTACCCAAGAGGAGCAAATTTCAACCTTGTTGGTTTCTCTGATTCTGACTGGACGGGAGACAAAGTGGATAGGAAGTCCACCTCGGGAGGGTGCCAATTTCTTGGTTGCTCTCTTGTTAGTTGGTCTTCCAAAAAGCAAAGTTGTGTATCTCTCTCGTCCACTGAAGCAGAATATGTGGCCGCTGGCAGTTGTTGTGCTCAACTCTTATGGATGAGGCAAACTTTGAAGGATTACGGTGTCACTTGTGACAAAGTGCCTCTTTGGTGTGACAATGAGAGTGCCATCAAGATTTCTCTCAACCCGGTGCTTCACTTCAAGACGAAGCATATTGAGATTCGGTATCACTTCATCCGGGATCACATAAGGCAAGGAGAGATCGAGCTTCACTACGTCAACACTCATGATAACCTTGCAGATATCTTCACGAAGCCATTGGATGAAGCAAGATTTCGCGAGTTAAGGCATGAGCTAAATATCATCGATTTGAGCAATGTGGTTTGAGTCTGTGCACACACACCCCTCACACTCAGTATAGCTATCTTGTCTCGATGTAGGCATGGACATAGGGGGAGTATTGTTCTCTCAATGAACTGTTCCTCCCCCCATTATGCATAAACTGACCAAGTCTTTATCATTTGCCATACATAATTGGTTTAAATGCTTCAAGTCGAGTATTGATCATGGGCCCAAGGATAATTCTTCGCGGTGCCATATCTATAAACTCAAACATAGGTGGCCTCGGCCACCGCCCTCCTCTGAGGAGTTGTGATGTTCACTGTGCTTGTGCGTGCGTTTGTTTTTCTCTCGTCTTTTGCTTAGAGCCTCTTATCAAATCGTGCATGTTCTTGGAGGAGCGGTACTACCGTGCTAGTTTACGGTACTACCGCAAAAGGGTTACGGTACTACCACTCGACCGGCACGGCAGTAATTTTTTACTGCCGCTGGTAGAGCGGTACTACCGCTTGGCGAGCGGTACTACCGCGATGACCGCGGTACTACCGCACATATCAGAACGTGTGGGGGTTATAAACAGGCAGGGGGAGTTCCATCTCCCCCATACCCATTCACTCATAACCCCCACGTCGTCCCTGTCTCTCTCCCTCAAGAACGCCGCCGGAGGACCTCGGCGGATCTCCTCCCTCGGCCACTTGTTTCACTTTCCGACCGGTGGGATCGTTCCCCACCACGTCCTCTCGCCATGGATGCAGGTTTCTCCCCTTTTCCCCTCTTCTTTTTGCCTTGCCTAAGTTTTTAGGGTTAGGGGAGATGCCTAGTGCTTTCTTGTGTTCTTCGTGATCTTATCCATGGATGCTTAGGTTGTGGGAGAGTGTTTGTGTTCCGGAAATATGCTTAGAGTTGTTGCTACGAAGTCACTGATCAGCCGTAGTACCGTGTGAAGATCTTGTTGGTAGTTTCTAGATCTTTTCTTCTCAGATCTGTTTCGTGCGGTACTACCGCTGGAGAACCGCGGTACTACCGCACGATGTAATCCAGATCCGATCTGACCTGAGCGGTACTACCGCTGTCATCAGCGGTACTACCGCTCGAGCGGAAGTAAAATCTTAATACTGCTGGCCGAGGGGTACTACCGCGACCCGATGCGGTACTACCGCTCCGCATGCAGCACTAATATTTTAGTTCCGCCCCCTCGGGCGGAAGTAAAATTTTAGTACTGCTTGCCGAGCGGTACTACCGCGTCCCTATGCGGTACTACCGCTCCGCATGCAGTACTAATATTTTAGTTCCGCCCCCTCGGGCGGAAGTAAAATTTTAGTACTGCTTGCCGAGCGGTACTACCGCGTCCCGATGCGGTACTACCGCTCCGCATGCAGTACTAATAATTTAGTTCCGCCCCTTCTTGCGGAAGTAAATTTTTACTACCGCAGCGTATGCGGTACTACCGCATGTGACATGCGGTACTACCGCTTACCCTACGGTACTAATTTTTTACTTCCGCAAGGGTCAGCAGTACTACCGCTTGGCTCACACTAGCTTCGTGGCATGTTCTCTTTTCTATTTCCCTTGGTTTCTTGTGTCTTTCCAGGTTTTGGCATTGATTCTTCTTGCGTTTGTGTTGTTGTGGTCTTGTGTTTGTGTTTTTAGGTGGTGGCTCAGGCTTTGCGGGTCGTCGTACCAACCCAGTTCGTGACACCGGTTCCAAGCGCATGCGTACCCCAAGCGATGTGCCAGAGGGCTCCACTCCCCAGCGCCGGTACAAGACCTCAGCCAACAAGCGCAAGGAATCATCCATGTCTATGGAGGAAATGCCTGCTGGTGAGTTCATGGCTAGACGGAAGATCAACCCATATGGGGAACCCCGTGAGCACTTTCCTGGTGATGATGTCTTCTGGACCAAGCAACAGTATCGCATCTATCATGAGGTGCTCAAGACCAAGGCCAATCTGTATGTGGATGCTCACTGGATCGATGCGGAGCACATGAGGAAGGATCAGAACAGGGCATATTTTGCAGAAGCCCTTGACTTGATCGAGCAGCTGGGTCTGGAGCATATCATGACTTTCCAGAACGATTTTGATCCTGAGCTCATTGCGCAGTTCTATGCCTCTGTCAACTTTCAGGCCAAGGAAGACCGTCCCATGACTTGGATGACTCATGGTCACAAGATGACCGCCACTTGGAAGGAGTTCATGGATCTTCTTCAGCTTCCCGATGAGGGTCTCCATCACCCTATTGGTTTTCGGCCTCACGCCAATCCTGAAGCAGCTAACAAGGACAAACTTCTTCCATTCTATGAGGCAAAGACCCTTGCTAGTGGCAAAACAACTTACGTGCTGAATCCCTTCCTCGACATCATGTATCGGATTTTTCGCAACACGATGTTCCCTCGTGTTGGCGACAAGGACAAGGTTCATGCCTATCTTGTGGATATGCTTCTGATGTGTCAAGAGGCTCGCTCCGCCCAGGCTGTTCCACTTGACATTTCCCACATCATGTGGAATGAGCTCCGGTTTGCTATCTACACTCGCAAGGTACCTATCTATGGTCCTTTCTTATTTCTGCTCATCTCCAAGACTTGGGCGAAGTTGTATCCAGAGGAGGAGTTTGAGGCCGACTGCTACCGCCATGATCCTATCAAGCTTCGTGTCAAGACTCGTTGGGCCAACACCACTACTCGTGCTCAGGCTGCTGCTGCCCAGATGGGCACTGAGGATGAGCCTGTGGAGGAGACTGCCGATGTCCGCTCTGGCCGTTTTGCCCCTTCTTCTTCCTCAGCAGTGGAGAAGCCTTCGTGGGCTAAGAAGCTCCAGCAGAAGATGAAGGCCCTCTTCTGCATGCAGGCTCAGGGGCAATACCGTGCCCATGTGACTGACAAGAAGACGCGTCAGCGGGACAAGAAGATTCTGTCTTTGTATGGTGAAGAGGTTTCAAATGGATCGGAGGACATCATCACTCCAGAGGCTACCTGGATGGCTCGCCGGGGATACCAGTGGACAGATTCTGATGAGGAGTATCAGCCAGAGCAGCAGGGATCTGATGATGACTATCAGCAGGAGCAGCAGCAGGGGTTTGATGACGAGTTTGACGACTGAGCTTCTCCCGGGCTGCCACCCATCTTCGTTTCCTCTTTTCCCCTTTGTGGTGTCTCGATGACAAAGGGGGAGAGTGATTTGCATTTGTCGACTTGTGCCTGGTTGTGTGTTTCTTTTCGTTGAACTTGGTTTATTGTGCGTGTTTATGTGAGACAATCATATGGTGTAAGACATATGCCCCGGTTTCGTTAAACCTATTATTATGTTTATCCTTTGCAGTCTATGTTATATAGAGTATCTCGTGTGTAGATTATAGGGGAGCGCTATACCTAGTATGTGTGCGGTGCAGTCCAAAGCACAATCATGTGAAGGCACACATACAGGGGGAGCTCACCTATACTCTAGGGCTTATACTGTTTACTCTATTATTTCTTCTCTGTGCAAATCTCGTGTTGTCATCAATACACCAAAAAGGGGGAGATTGTAAGGGCATATTTCTCCCTAATAGTTTTGGTGATTGATGACAATACTTTTGCGGACTGATCGTGTGCTCTAAGCTCATACAGGTATATCTCCTTATGGCACAAGACGATTGCTTGCCCCTCGGATTCTATGAAGGATGGTGTTTTCTTTTTGCTCCCTGTAGGTGGCATTGAGTAAATAGGAAAGCCGTACTATTAAGAAGGGATCTGCGTCGGAAAGGTTTGGGTAGAATCAACACGTACACATCTTTCTCCCACACTTCCTTTCCTTGCTTCTCTGGAGGTCCAACCGGTTATCTCTCGTTGTTGCAAATCTGTGGCTTCTGTACTGATCAACTGCCTAGCATGCGGTAGTACCGCTCTGCTAAGCGGTAGTACCGCACAGGTACACGGTAGTACCGCCTGCCGACACGGTAGTACCGCTCCCGCGGTAGTACCGCGTCCCCAGAGCGGTAGTACCGTGTATCTGGCCCAGGCGCTGAAACTAAGTATAGAAGTGGATGCGGAAGTAATTTTTTACTTCTGCATACAACGCGGTAGTACCGCCTATCTTAAGCGGTAGTACCGTGTCGCATTTTTGCTACTACCGTTTTCCCTGCGGATGTAGCCACGGATGTAATTTATTTCATCCGTGGTTGTGAATCATGTTGCAGTCTTTGCCTAAGCGGTAGTACCGCTGCCGAAGCGGTAGTACCGCTCAGCCAGCGGTAGTACCGCAACGCATGCGCGGTACTACCGCTCTCTGCGGGCTGAAACCTCCAATAACGGTTGGATTTGTCCCCCCACTATATATAGGGAGTCTTCTTCTCCAAGAAGACTTACCTCTTCCCCCACTACTCCATTGTTGCTCCAAAAGCTCCATTTCCGCCCGATCTCTCTCCCTAGCCAATCAAACTTGTTGATTTGCTCGGGATTGCTTGAGGAGGCATCGATCTACACTTCCACCAAGAGATATTTGATTCTCCCCACTAATCCCTTGCGGATCTTGTTACTCTTGGGTGTTTGAGCACCCTAGACGGTTGAGGTCACCTCGAAGCCATATTCCATTGAGGTGAAGCTTCGTGGTTTGTTGGGAGCCTCCAAGTTGTGGAGATTGCCCCAACCTTGTTTGTAAAGGTTCGGTTGCCGCCTTCAAGGGCACCACTAGTGGAATCATGGCACCTTGCATCGTGTGAGGGCGTGAGGAGAATACGGTGGCCCTAGTGGCTTCTTGGGGAGCATTGTGCCTCCACACCGCTCCAACGGAGACGTACTTCCCCTCAAAGGGAAGGAACTTCGGAAACACATCCTCGTCTCCTTCGGTTCTACTTGTGCTTATTTCTTACCTTTACTCTTGCATGCTTTACTTGTTTAATTCCTATAGCATGCTTGTGTAGTTGTTGTGCTTATTTACATTAGTTGTCTTCCTAGTAGATTATCTAGACAACTTATCTTGTCGCCTAATTTTAAGTGGTTAAGAAAAGCTAAAAATTGTTGTTGCCAATTCACCCCCCCCCTCTAGTCAACCATATCGATCCTTTCACTAGGGGTTCGGGAACTATGTAGACATGACTAAGACACTTCTCCGGTCAATAACCAATAGCGGAACATGGATGCTCATATTGGCTCCTACATATTCTACGAAGATCTTTATCGGTCGAACCGTTATGACACCATACGTTATTCCCTTTGTCCATTGGTATGTTACTTGCCCGAGATTCGATCGTTGGTATCTTCACACCTAGTTCAATCTCGTTACCAGCAAGTCTCTTTACTCGTTCCGTAATACATCATCCCGAGACTAACTCGGTAGTCATTTGCTTGCAAGTCTTATTATGATGTGTATTACCGAGAGGGCCCAGAGATGACAAATCCTAATCTCGATCTATGCTAACTCAACAAACACCTTCGGAGATACCTGTAGAGCATCTTTATAATGACCCAGTTACGTTGTGAGGTTTGATAGCACACAAGGTATTCCTCTGGTTCCGGGAGTTGCATAATCTCAAAGTCGAAGGAATATGTATTGGACATGAAGAAAGCAATAGCAATAAATTGAACGATCATTATGCTAAGCTAATGAATGTATCTTGTCAATCACATCATTCTCCTAATGATGTGATCCCTTTATCAAATGACAACTCATGTCCATGGTTCGGAAACCTTAACCATCTTTGATCAACGAGCTAGTCAAGTATAGGCTCACTAGGGACACATCGTTTGTCTATGTATTCAATACAATTCTAGCATAAATAATAAACATGTATCCTGAATAAGGAAATATAAAATAACAACTTTTTTATCGTCTCTAGGGCATAATTCTTTCAACTATGTCAATAGGTTAGTCCGAAAAAATGATATAAAATGATTGTAAACATCCAGGAATGATAATATAACAGCATGTAACAATCAAAAATTATAGACACGTTGGAGACGTATCAGCATCCCCAAGCTTAATTCCTGCTCGTCCTCGAGTAGGTAAATGATCAAAAAAGAATTTTTGATGTGGAATGCTGCCTATCATGTTCATCACACATTCTTTTGTTTTGTAGCATGGACATTTGGACTTTTATATGATTCAAAGCAATAGTCTAGTTTTGACATGAAGACTGTAATACTCAAGCATACCAACAAACAATCATGTCTTTCCAAAATATCAACACTAAAGCAAGTTATCCCTAGCCCATTATGCTCAACCATTGATCCATTCATGCAACACATCCAAATATTAACTACATCCAATGCTCAAGTATGATAATAGTGTTCGTAGTTGGTGCTTTATAAGATAAGGTGGAGACTCAAAAAAATACATGAAGTAAAAGATAGGCCATTCGTAGAGGGAAGTGGGGAATTTTAGAGGTGCCAGATCTTAAAGCTTAAAAATTGAGAGATACCAAAATTTGGGGAGGCATACTTTTCCCGTCAACGAAAACGACTTAGAGTTCACAACACTTTCCATGCTAAATATGTCATAGGCGGTTCCCAAACAGAAAATAAAGTGTATTCCTTTTTCCACCATTCTTTCACAATCCATGGCTTATCCGTATCCATGGGTGCCCTCCATACCAACACTTTCCAAGGAATTTATTATTTGACAGCATAAAGCAAATTTCTTTTTCATTTCGGGACTGGGAATCCCTATTACCACCATACTCTCGTGCAATGAGAAGTGCATAAACACTCATCTTGAGAATAACACATCTAGCATAAAAAATATTAGCCACCCCTCGCTGCTTCATGAGCGGTATGGGCACACAAAAGAGAAATTTATTTTGTAATTATAGTTGGCACATACAAATTTGCCTAGAACAACAAGGAAATACTATGTATAGGTAGGTATGGTGGACTCATTTGTCACAACTTGGGTTTAGGATTTGGATGCACACGTAGTATTTCTACTTAGTATGAAGTGGAGGTTAGCAAGAGATTGAGAAGCGACCAACCAAGGAACGAAAACAATCATAAGAGAAGATTTAACATAACTAACACCGAATAATGCAACACATGTAGGATGTAATTTCATTACATGACTATTGAATTTCGTGCTAGCATAGGGAATCACAAACCTTAACATCAATATTCTTACTAAAATATAATTACTCATTAATATGGCTCACATATCACTATCGTCATATCTCAAAACTATTACAAAGAATCAAGTTTATTTTGTCCAATGATCTTCATGAAAGTTTTTATTATACCCCCCTTGGATATCTATCATATTGGGACTAGTTTCATGTGTTGCCTTTGATAAGCCCAAACAAATATAATTGAAGCACATGAGCATAAAATTTCCTTCTCTCAAATTAATCTAAGTGAAGCATGAGAAAATTTATTCGAAAATTTACTAACTCTCAAATAAATCTAAGTGAAGCATGAGAGCATTTCTTCAAAAAATAACAAAGCACATCCTGCTCAAAAAGATACAAGTGAAGCACTAGAGCAATTCAATAGCTCTAAAAAATTGAAGTGATGCTTAAAGAGCAATTCTAACAAATCATAGCACAATTTTGGCTCTCTCAAATGAGTGTGTACAACAAGGATGATTGTGACAAAATAGCAAACAAAACAAGCAAAGAATCATATCATACAAGACACTCCAAGCAAAACTTATAACATGTGACGAATACAAATATAGTCTCAAGTAATATATCGATGGTCGTTAAAAGAAAGAGGGGATGCCACTCGGGGGCATCCCCAAGCTTAGTTGCTTGATACTTCTTCAACATTATCTTGGGGTGCCTTGGTCATCCCCAAGCTTAGCCTTTTGCTAATTCTTATTCCTTCATCCATCATGGTCTCACGCAAAACTTGAAAACTTCAGTCACCCAAAACTCAACAAAACCTTGTGAGATTCGTTAGTATAACGAAACCAATCTTTACTTTAAGTATTGTGGCAAACCAATTCATATTTTGTAATTGTATTATATCTACTGTATTCTAACTTTTCCATGGCAAAAAATCTTCAAAAGAAACCATAGATCAATCAAAATAAGCACATAACACAACGAAAACAGAATATGTCAAAAATAGAACAGTATGTAAAGACGCGATTTTTATCATACTTCTGTAACTCTGAAAATTCTGAAAAGTTAGGACAACATGGGCAATTTGTATCCATATAACTTGTAAAAAATTCAAGAATTTATTGTGCTCCAGTCATCGTTAGAAATTCTAACTCTGGACGCAAAAGTTTCTGAATTTCAACGCAATCAAATCAACTATTAACCAAATCATCCCAAAGGCTTCGCTTGGCACACACACTTATTTAAACCACAAAAACACATCTAACCAGAGGTATAATTGGGTAAACACACAAGAACAGAAAAATAAAAAGCAAAAATTTATTTTATTCCTTGGGTTGCCTCCCAACAAGCTCTTTCTTTATAGCCATTAAGATAGGCTTGAGATTTCAATGATGCTCACATGAAAGAAAAGAATTGAAGCACAAAGAGAGCATCATAAAACATGTGACAAACACATTTAACTCTAACATACTTCCTATGCATAGGCATTTTGTACGCAACCAAACTATCAAGACAAGAAATATCTAGCATATGCAAGGGAGAAAAATAAAACATTGACAATCTCAATATATTCTCTATATGATCCACATGCATGCAGAGTTGACACTCTTCCAAAATAGTGGGATTATCATCAAAGAAAGTCATGACCTCTCCAAACCCACTTTTATCAAAAAATTCATAAGATTGATCATTCTCCAAAGTAGAGGGGTCATTATTACCCAAAGTTAGCACTCTTCCAAACCCACTTTCAATATTATCGCAAACATATTGATCATGAGACTTAAATAAATTTTCAAGATCGTAAGAAGAATCACCCCAATCATGATCATTGCAATAACTAGAGGACATATCAAACATAGCATCCCCAAGCTTGGGGTTTTGCATATTAATAACATAATTGACATTAATAGAATTTATTATAACACCATTGCAATCATGCTTTGTAATGCCCCGGATGTAATACTTTCCCTTTTGGGTATATAATAAATCTTCGGCTTCATCTATTTCCGTTTCGGGTTCTTTGTCTTTCGGGCTTTCGTCGTTTTGTTGTGTGAGTGTGTGGCATTCATTCATATCATGTAGACATGTGCATTGCATTGCATTTGTGTTGTGGGTTGCATCCGGTTCCGTGTGTTTCTTCCCGTTGTCCGTTTCGCGTTCCGGAGCTCCCTCACGTGTCCGTGACGTCCCGTAGGCCTACTTTGTTGTTCGGGCGTTTTACGTTACCGGTGTGCCGCGAGGTTGTTGTGTGTGTTGTTGTTTTGTTGTGTGCAACCCGCCTCTCAAATCTCGTCTCGTTTGGACTCCGTTGACTTTTCCCTCCGTTGCTCGTGTGGGCCCGAAGTGCCTTCGCTTCGTGTCCCGGAAACACCCCTGTGGCATTCTTTTATCTCCGTCTGGGCCTTTTAAATTAACCCCCGCGATCGGATCCGTCGGATCGCGATCGGAGGGCTCCTAGCGCCCCTAAATCCCCTCCTAACCCTAAAAACTGCTACATATAGACCCCCCTAGTCTATATTTGGGCATTCCTATCCCCTTTTTCTTCCTCCTCTAGATCCCCTTCCTTTTTTTTTCTTTTTCCCCAGCTCCCCAAATTTCCTCCCGCAGATCTGGCCAGGTTCCCGAGGAACCAGCCGCCGATCGATCCAGATCCGAATCGCGCCGAAGTCAACGCCAGGAGGCGCCCCGCCGGATCCCGCGCGCTCCTCCGGCGCGTCGCCTGGCCGCATCGGGCGACCGAGCCAGGCCGGTCGCCAGCTCGCCTCGTCACGGGCCGGTCCAGGGGACCAGTTCGCCGGCCCGTACGAGCTCCTTCGCCTGCCCGCGAGTCAGCGCTCGGCACCGCCGCCAGGGAGCCCGTTCCCCTTCGCACGGGCCTCTGCCTCGCCAGATCTCCTCTCCGCGCCGTCGTGGGCCTCCGCCCCGAGCCGGCCCATCCGCGGGCCGCTTCCCAGCGCCGCTCCCCTCCCAGGCGCTCGCCTCGCCTCTCCGTTGCCGCGTCACCGCGGTGGGCCGTCGCCCGTACCAGGCCGAGCTCCGCTCGCCTCCGAGGCCGCGCCAGCCCCCACCGGGTGGGCCGCCTCCCGCAGCCGCCTGGGCCCTTCGCCAGCCGCAGCCTCCGCGGGCCGCCGCCGCACAGGTCTCCCTCCGGGCCGGATCCGGATTCCAGCCACCAGGGCCCGCTCCGTTTTTTTTTTCGGTTCCGCCCAGATCTGCTAAAGGTTGACTTCTTCCTCCCTAAGTCCCTGTTTTTCCTGATCTGAGATGCAATCTTTGAACTGCTCTAACTTTGTGCCTGTTGCTCCGTTTTGCGCGTGTAGCATGTCCAGATGTTCGTGGAGATGTCCTCTACGTTTTACCTGTTATTGTCATGCATGTTAGAGGTCTTCTAGACACTTGTTTTGCTGTTGCAAGAGTGCATGATGATATAAACTGCTGTTATGTGTTATTTTCATGCCACCTTTGACATGTGATATCTTTTAGCTCGTTTGTCCAAACGATGCAAATGACATGTCCACGTGTTCGTCTTGCCACGAGCTACGTGTTGCTTGTGATAGGTTGCATGGTAGATTTATTGTTGCCTTGTTATCATCGTTGCAAAGTGCCATGTTCACATGTTGTGTTTTTACTTGTTATGAAATGCCATCTTGTTGAGCTCGTTGTACTTGGTGTGTTCACCTCTATGGTGCATGCTTGTGTGTTTCGGGATCACCGTCATATGTATTTTGATGAGGTGCTTACCCTTTGCCATGTTTAGTTTCGAGGTGACTTAAACATGCTCTTTTGTGAGCTAAGATGATATTGCTGTTTTAGGACTTAGTGAAATTTCACTAAGTCTGAAATCTGTAACGTTCCGATGCCATGTTCGTGTGATGTTGTAGGACAAAGCATGATAGTTTTGGGGTGGATTTTGTTTGTTCCTTGTAGTATATATTGTTGTCTTTCCATTCATGTCCTCACATGTCCATTTGAGGTGCTGTAGCATGTTTATCTTTTGCTCCAAACTTTCAATAAAATTCTGCTGCCAGAATTTTATTTCAAAGTTCAATATGTCCAAGATCATTGCTATTGATCCGTGACTCCGTTGGGGGTGCACTTTGGACCTAGTTGCTGTACTATATATCTAGTTTGTGTTCAAGTCCTTTGCCATGCTTTTTGGGTGCTGTAGATTAATTATTTTGAGCTCCAAAGATGCCATGTTGCTGTAATTTTCAGTTTTCGCTCAAATCTTGTTTCGGGCATAACTTTTAGCCCGTAACTCCGATTTCAGCGAATCTTATATCAAACTTGGGTGTTTTTCTGTGTAGATTAATAATATCAGCTTGTTATCTTGTTTTGAGGTGTTTTGCTTGAGTGATGTTTTACGTGCTCCATGTGCATCCCTAGTGCATCCATCATGCATTCATGTTTTTCGAGTGCGCATTGCATCGTGTTGATTGGTGCTTGGTGTGTTTGTCTTGTTTAGAGCCGGAAGCTGAGACCGGGAACGAAGTTGAGCACGAGTTTTCCAACGAGGTTGAGCACGAGGACCCTTCTTACGATCCGAACGAATTCTCTCCAGGCAAGATGACCGAACCCCGATAACTTTACTATCTTCGCCTATTGCTAGTAGTCTCGATCTATAGTTTTGCCTCGATGCCCATGTTCTTCTTGTCAGCCTCCTACTTGTAACCAATTGCCATGTTTAACCACCCTACCTATGCAAACCGTTGCTTGGCTAAGTACGCTTCGCTCAGCCTTCTTATAGCGTTGCTAGTTGCAGGTGAAGTGAAGATGCTTGCTCCATGTTGAAGTTTGGTTGGGTTATATCACACTATATAAATGCTTTAATTGAAATCATCTATATATTGGCAAGGGTGGAAGGCTAAGCCTTTTGCTTGGTGATTTGTTCCACTCATGCCGTTAGGATCCGTATAAGCCGGTTTTATGTTCCTTGATTATGCGTTCCTAACACGGTTGGGGTGTATGGGACCCCCTCGATAAACCGCTAAGTGCTAAGTCTTTTCCAGCAAATCCCAACATTGGTACTATTTGCCTAATAACAAACTAAACATGCATAGGGAGTAATTAACCCTCTTTCTTAATCAACAACCCCGGGCCAGTGCTCCACATGAGTGTTGGTCCGAAACGGGGAGCCTGCGGGGCCACCTCGAGGAAACTCAAGGTTTGGTAAAAACCCGTAGCTTCGCCCATCCGGTCGTGTCCTGAGACCTAGATACGCGCGGCTACGATCAGGGTGTCGACACGCCGGGAGGATTTGCTGGATTAGCCTTACCTTAGCTCGGTATATCTTGAGCACGGGATTCCGAGGATACTCGGGTCTTCCCACTTTGGAGTTGCGACTCCGCGGATCGTGGGCTTGTAATGGGTCAAGTTGGAACACCCCTGCAGGGTTTGAACTTTCGAAAGCCGTGCCCGCGGTTATGTGGCAGATGGGAGCTTGTTAATTCCGGTTGTAGATAACTTGACACAATGATACTAATACACTACCAGCGTGTGTTCTGTGACTGTCAATTTCCGAATAGGGATTCGGGAGTTGAACACGGAGGGGTTATGCTTGTGAGCTTGTAGCTAGGATCACTTCGTGATCACTTCTCGCGATGCCTTCTCTTCTCGCTCTCACTTGCGTAAGCTAGATGCTAGTTGCTGCTGCAGACTTGTTCTTTCTTCAGCCTTTCCCTCGCCCAAAGGCTTTGATAGTTCTGTTACCCGGAGACGGGATTGCTGAGTCCTCTGTGGCTCACAGTTACTTCACACACCAGATGCAGGTCCAGCTGTGAGCTATCCAGGTGATGGCACCGAGCTGGATTGGGAGTACGACGAGGAGCGTAGTCGTTACTACGTGCGCTACCCGGACGATCAGTAGTGGAGTCTCTTACTAGAATTCGATCCGCCTGTGGTTGTTTTATCTGAGTTTGGTACTTTGACATTTGGCTTTTGCCCTTAGAGGGTTGTAGTGCTCTTAATGTATGATGTTTGAGACTTGTACTGTTATTCTGTGACGTGGCGATTGTAAGCCAACTATTTTTAAGTTTACTATCCCCTCTTTTACATGAGTTGTGCAAAGATTACCAAACTTGAGATCATTCTAGGATGGAATTATGCCTTTAAGTCGTGCCTCGACACGTAGGAGGTATAACTCCATCCTGGGCATTACAAGTTGGTATTCAGAGCCTTCTCCGACCTAGGAGCCCCCACTGTTTGATCGAACCGTTGACGGTTGAGTCTAGGCACACACTGAAAACTTTTTGAGTCCTATATTATATCGGAGAGTAGGATTTCTTTGCTTCTCATCCCCTTTCTCTCTGGTGAGGACTCCTGACGTCTACTCTTATCTCTCCTATCTTCAAAATTTGCACAAAATTTTTTTTTAGGAATCCCGCGAGTATTCTGGGATTGTTTCGATGTTCTTGTGACAAGGATATTGTTCCCGATGCCTCCTGTTACCGAGGAGTTGAGCTTCGGGGTATCATTGTAACAAGCATATCGCGACAGTACTAAATACTTAAGACGGCCGACATCGAAAATCTCCCCTATACGGCCAGTGGCAAGATAACCCCGACATCACCCAGTACTCGGGAGGTAGTTCGGGAGTATTGCCATAGTTTGTTATAGTGGATGCTTTTCGAAGGTCCGAGGTACACAGTTTCCGAGAAAGACTGGTTATGTGTTGAAGGATGGATACACCTGGATGTAGGTTAGAGTTGATTGCGCGGTGCTTCCCGTGTATCCCCAACACCTGATTGCATAACTGGAATCTTTCGGAAAACTATAGGTGGGTTTTATCCAGTAGATCGTAGGCATTCTTCCAACGAATGCAGGTTAGTGAGTTCGGGGTTCGACATTGAGTGAAGAGGTTATATGACCGATGTTACTATCAGGAGTTGCATCTTAAAGGGTCCTTGGCTATGCTGATCCGGGGATTGCAAAACCTTTTCGTAACGCGTTCATATGCTTTCAGCACAAAGATGTTAGAACGAAACTCCTCTCTTGTGTTTGTTCCTTTCCGTACCTTGTTGTTTTATTATTTTATCCTTTTGATCCCTATGTGGCTTCTCGTGAAGACTGATGTTATCAATTAACTGAGAAATTCATTCGTTCCTCTTGTTCGGATGATTTCATTCGTTCTTATTGTTCGAATGATTATTGTGAAGACTTGTTGCAATTCATTCCTTTGATTCAGCTTATTCTTTTGTCAATCAATTGCTGATTCGTGGTCATCTCTTACAGGATGGCTCCGAAAAAGGTTCCGAATGCCAACCCAGAGGTGGAAGAGGTCCCAGAACGTCCTCCTTCCCCTCCTCCTCCGCCTGAGGCTTGGAGAGCAATTATGCAGACTACTGCTCAGAACACTCAGTTGATGATGCAGATGATGCAGATGATGCAAGCTAATCAAGCTAATCAAGCTAATCAGGGCGTTCCAATGAACCAAGGCAACTTCTTCCAGCAGCACCATGCTACTCTCAACCAGTTCTTGGCCAACAATCCTAAAGCTTTCAGTTACTGTGTCGACCCTCTTGATGCTGAGGATTGGCTGACCGATATCAAGAAGCATTTTGAGTGCAGTAACGTGAAAGAAGATGAGTATGTGAAGTTTGCAGCCTTCCAACTGAAAGATCAAGCAGCTGACTGGTGGCAGCAGTACAAAGACTCAAGGCCGGGTCAAGTGATCTCATGGGAGAATTTCTGCAAGGATTTCCGCTCGCATCACATTCCTACAAGTGTTATCGAGGGTATGCGTGAGCAATTCCGCAACCTCAAGCAGGGCTCCATGTCAGTCTATCAGTATAATGTCAAGTTCCAAAACCTCGCTCGCTATGCAAAGCAAGACATTCCTGATGCAAAGAGCAAAATCTATCAGTTCCGTGGAGGTCTCAAAGATGAACTTCAGCTTGCTCTCACTTTGTTCGAGCCAGACGAATTCGATAAGTTCTATAATATGGCTTTGAAACAAGAAGCAGCTCAGCTTAAGATAGAGGCTTCTAAGAAGAGAATTCGAGATGCTGTTCACTCTACCTCATCGTCTCAGTTGGCTGCGAAACAACAGAAATTCTGGCTTCCTCCTCCTCCAATGATTCGAGCTCCATACAACAACTCCAGCAACTTCAACAACTCCAACAACAAGAACTCTAGTGGTCGTGGTTTCTCCCACCCACCCAACCCAAGCAACCAGTCGAAGAAGCAGTTTCAGTCTCAAGGCTCCAAGTCCAGTGGCTCTCAGTTCCGTCCTCTCTCAGAAGTGACTTGCAACAAATGCACTCAGAAAGGTCACTATGCCAACAGATGTCCGAATCCGAAGCGTCTTCCTCCTCCTCCACCTATGAGTTCAGCTATTGTCAGGCACGATCCAAAGTCTGCAAGGGTCAATCTGATGAATGCAGCACAAGCAGAGGTTTCTTCTGATGTTATTCTGGGTAACCTTCCAGTAAACTCTTTTCCAGCTAAAGTGTTATTTGATTCGGGTGCATCATGCTCTTTCATGTCTCAACCATTTGCATCCAAGCACAATATTGCCACTTCAAATTTGCCTCAGAGGTTGGAAGTTATTTCTCCAGGGAGACGTATGTCTTCTACTGTCTATGCTCCGGATGTTTCTATTCGCATGGGAGATTATCGTTTTATGGCTAAACCGGTGGTTCTTGGTCATTCTGACATCGACCTCATTCTCGGAATGGATTGGCTTTCTCAACACGATGCTCACATTGATTGTGCTCAAAAGGAAGTCAAGTTGACTCATTCTGATGAAGATGTGATTATCTTCGCCTCCAGGGATAATACTATTCGGCTTTTCTCTCTTAATGATAAGGGTGAAATTAATGCCATAGAGCAAATTCCAGTGGTGAATGAATATCAAGACGTCTTTCCAGAAGATCTTCCAGGCATGCCTCCACACCGTCAGGTGGAGTTTGTCATTGAACTCGAGCCGGGCACCGAACCTGCTTGCCGGCGTCCTTACAAGCTCTCTCCGGATGAATTGAAGGAATTGAAGAAGCAGCTTGATAAGCAGGAGAGTATGGGTCTCATCAGACCGAGTACATCTCCGTGGGGCTGTGGTGTCTTATTTGTCAAGAAGAAAGATGGCACGGAGCGTCTCTGTGTTGACTACCGGCCGTTGAACAAGAAGACGATTAAGAACAAGTATCCGCTCCCCAACATCAACGAACTCTTTGAGCAGCTCAAAGGAGCTAAAGTGTTCTCTAAGCTTGACCTCCGAATGGGCTACCATCAAATTCGCATTCGCGAGGAAGACATTCCCAAGACGGCCTTCAGAACGAGCTACGGTTCATATGAGTATACCGTCATGTCCTTCGGTCTCGCCAATGCTCCTCCTACCTTTTCAAGGATGATGCATTACATCTTCAACCCCTATACTGGCGAATTTGTGCTTGTGTATCTGGATGATATTCTGGTGTTTTCCAAGAATGAAGAAGATCACGAAAAGCACTTGCGTCTGGTTCTTGATCGACTCCGAGAGCATAAATTCTATGCCAAGTTCTCAAAGTGCGAGTTTTGGCTCGATAAGGTTTTGTACCTGGGCCACATTATCTCAGCTGACGGTATTGCGGTTAATCCCGAGAAAGTTGAAGCAATTGTCAACTGGGAAGCTCCTCAGAACGTCAAGCAGCTCCGCAGTTTTCTGGGTCTTGCCAGCTATTGCAGAAGGTTTGTGGAGAACTTCTCCAAGATTGCCAAGCCTCTTTCCAACCTCCTTCAGAAGGATGTCAAATACTTTTGGTCTCCCGAGTGTGAAGTGGCTTTCAAAACCCTCAAAGAGAAGCTTGTCTCTGCTCCAGTTCTGACTCCTCCGGATGAAACCAAGCCCTATGAACTGTTCTGTGACGCTTCTCTTCAAGGTCTTGGTGGTGTGCTTATGCAAGATAAGAAAATTGTGGCATATACTTCTCGGCAGCTCAAGCCCAGTGAGAAGAACTATCCCACACATGATCTCGAGCTAGCAGCTGTGGTACATGCTCTGATTACGTGGAGACATCTGTTGTTGGGCAGAAAGGTCGACATCTTCACTGATCACAAGAGCTTGAAGTACATCTTCACACAGCCGCATCTGAACCTCCGCCAGACTCGTTGGGTCGAGATGATCCAAGAGTACAACCCCAGCATTGAGTACACTCCAGGCAAGGCGAATGTGATTGCAGATGCTTTGAGCAGAAAGGCATATTGCAACAGCCTTCTTATCAAGCCACACCAGCCTGAGCTTTCTGAAGCTTTCAGGAAGCTCAACCTTCAGGTTGTTCCGCAGGGTTTTCTTGCTAATCTCCAAATTGCTCCTACCTTGGAAGATCAAGTCCGTGAGGCCCAGCTCAGTGATACCATGGTGAAGAAGGTGAAACATGGGATTGCAAAGGGCACTCCAAAATACAAGTGCTTCCGTGTTGATGAGAGAGATACCTTGTTCTTCGAGGACAGACTCGTTGTTCCCAAAGGTGATCTCAGGAAGCTCATAATGGAAGAAGCTCATGATTCTCTCCTTTCCATTCATCCTGGCAGTTCCAAGATGTATCAAGACCTCAAGCAATCTTACTGGTGGACACGCATGAAAAGGGAAATTGCACAATTCGTGAATGAATGTGATGTATGCAGAAGAGTGAAAGCAGAACATCAACGTCCAGCCGGTCTTCTCCAACCTCTTCCTATTCCTGAGTGGAAGTTCGACCACATTGAAATGGACTTCGTCACTGGCTTTCCTAAATCCAAGTGAGGCAATGATGCTATCTTTGTGGTGATTGACAAGCTTACCAAAGTCGCTCACTTTCTTCCAGTCAAAGAATCAATCAATGCAGCTCAACTTGCAGAGCTGTACACTTCCAGAATTGTGTCCCTACATGGCATTCCTCAAGTGATATCCTCAGACCGTGGCAGCTTGTTCACATCAAGGTTCTGGGACTCCTTTCAGTCCGCCATGGGCACGAAGATCAGGTTCAGCACTGCCTTTCACCCTCAGACTAGTGGTCAAGTCGAGCGTGTGAATCAGATCCTAGAAGATATGCTAAGAGCCTGTGTCATCTCCTTCGGCATGAAATGGGAAGACTGCCTTCCATTTGCCGAGTTCTCTTACAACAACAGCTTTCAAGCAAGTGCAGGCAAAGCACCGTTTGAAATTCTCTATGGCAGAAAGTGCCGTACCCCTCTCAACTGGTCTGAAACAGGTGAACGTCAACTTCTTGGCAATGATTTGATCTCTGAAGCCGAAGAAATGTGCAAAGTCATATGTGAGAACCTCAAGGCCGCTCAGTCGCGTCAGAAGAGCTACTATGACGGAAAGCATTGTGATTTGGCTTTCGACATCGGTGATCATGTCTATCTCCGAGTTTCTCCGATGAAAGGAACCCAAAGGTTCGGTATCAAAGGAAAACTTGCTCCTAGATACGTCGGGCCTTTCAAAATTCTTGGCAAAAGAGGCGATCTAGCCTATCAGCTCGAGCTCCCTTCCAACTTTGCAAATGTTCATGATGTCTTCCATGTGTCTCAGCTTCGCAAATGCTTCAAGGCACCTGAGCGCATGATTCCGTTTGAGGAGATTGATCTTCAACAAGACCTTTCCTACCGAGAGCATCCAGTTGCAATTCTCGAAGAAACCGAACGCAAGACTCGCAACAAGTCCATCAAGTTTCTGAAAGTCAAGTGGTCACATCACACAGACCGAGAAGCTACCTGGGAACGAGAAGATCATCTTCGTTCCGAGTACCCTTCCTTTTTCCAGTCCTAGATCTCGGGACGAGATCTTTTTGTAGTAGAGGAGAGTTTGTAATGCCCCGGATGTAATACTTTCCCTTTTGGGTATATAATAAATCTCCGGCTTCATCTATTTCCGTTTCGGGTTCTTTGTCTTTCGGGCTTTCATCGTTTTGTTGTGTGAGTGTGTGGCATTCATTCATATCATGTAGACATGTGCATTGCATTGCATTTGTGTTGTGGGTTGCATCCGGTTCCATGTGTTTCTTCCCGTTGTCCGTTTCGCGTTCCGGAGCTCCCTCACGTGTCCGTGACGTCCCGTAGGCCTACTTTGTTGTTCGGGCGTTTTACGTTACCGGTGTGCCGCGAGGTTGTTGTGTGTGTTGTTGTTTTGTTGTGTGCAACCCGCCTCTCAAATCTCGTCTCGTTTGGACTCCGTTGACTTTTCCCTCCGTTGCTCGTGTGGGCCCGAAGTGCCTTCGCTTCGTGTCCCGGAAACACCCCTGTGGCATTCTTTTATCTCCGTCTGGGCCTTTTAAATTAACCCCCGCGATCGGATCCGTCGGATCGCGATCGGAGGGCTCCTAGCGCCCCTAAATCCCCTCCTAACCCTAAAAACTGCTACATATAGACCCCCCCTAGTCTATATTTGGGCATTCCTATCCCCTTCTTCTTCCTCCTCTAGATCCCCTTCCTTTTTTTTTCTTTTTCCCCAGCTCCCCAAATTTCCTCCCGCAGATCTGGCCAGGTTCCCGAGGAACCAGCCGCCGATCGATCCAGATCCGAATCGCGCCGAAGTCAACGCCAGGAGGCGCCCCGCCGGATCCCGCGCGCTCCTCCCGCGCGTCGCCTGGCCGCATCGGGCGACCGAGCCAGGCCGGTCGCCAGCTCGCCTCGTCACGGGCCGGTCCAGGGGACCAGTTCGCCGGCCCGTACGAGCTCCTTCGCCTGCCCGCGAGTCAGCGCTCGGCACCGCCGCCAGGGAGCCCGTTCCCCTTCGCACGGGCCTCTGCCTCGCCAGATCTCCTCTCCGCGCCGTCGTGGGCCTCCGCCCCGAGCCGGCCCATCCGCGGGCCGCTTCCCAGCGCCGCTCCCCTCCCAGGCGCTCGCCTCGCCTCTCCGTTGCCGCGTCACCGCGGTGGGCCGTCGCCCGTACCAGGCCGAGCTCCGCTCGCCTCCGAGGCCGCGCCAGCCCCCACCGGGTGGGCCGCCTCCCGCAGCCGCCTGGGCCCTTCGCCAGCCGCAGCCTCCGCGGGCCGCCGCCGCACAGGTCTCCCTCCGGGCCGGATCCGGATTCCAGCCACCAGGGCCCGGTCCGTTTTTTTTTCGGTTCCGCCCAGATCTGCTAAAGGTTGACTTCTTCCTCCCTAAGTCCCTGTTTTTCCTGATCTGAGATGCAATCTTTGAACTGCTCTAACTTTGTGCCTGTTGCTCCGTTTTGCGCGTGTAGCATGTCCAGATGTTCGTGGAGATGTCCTCTACGTTTTACCTGTTGTTGTCATGCATGTTAGAGGTCTTCTAGACACTTGTTTTGCTGTTGCAAGAGTGCATGATGATATAAACTGATGTTATGTGTTATTTTCATGCCACCTTTGACATGTGATATCTTTTAGCTCGTTTGTCCAAACGATGCAAATGACATGTCCACGTGTTCGTCTTGCCACGAGCTACGTGTTGCTTGTGATAGGTTGCATGGTAGATTTATTGTTGCCTTGTTATCATCGTTGCAAAGTGCCATGTTCACATGTTGTGTTTTTACTTGTTATGAAATGCCATCTTGTTGAGCTCGTTGTACTTGGTGTGTTCACCTCTATGGTGCATGCTTGTGTGTTTCGGGATCACCGTCATATGTATTTTGATGAGGTGCTTACCCTTTGCCATGTTTAGTTTCGAGGTGACTTAAACATGCTCTTTTGTGAGCTAAGATGATATTGCTGTTTTAGGACTTAGTGAAATTTCACTAAGTCTGAAATCTGTAACGTTCCGATGCCATGTTCGTGTGATGTTGTAGGACAAAGCATGATAGTTTTGGGGTGGATTTTGTTTGTTCCTTGTAGTATATATTGTTGTCTTTCCATTCATGTCCTCACATGTCCATTTGAGGTGCTGTAGCATGTTTATCTTTTGCTCCAAACTTTCAATAAAATTCTGCTGCCAGAATTTTATTTCAAAGTTCAATATGTCCAAGATCATTGCTATTGATCCGTGACTCCGTTGGGGGTGCACTTTGGACCTAGTTGCTGTACTATATATCTAGTTTGTGTTCAAGTCCTTTGACATGCTTTTTGGGTGCTGTAGATTAATTATTTTGAGCTCCAAAGATGCCATGTTGCTGTAATTTTCAGTTTTCGCTCAAATCTTGTTTCGGGCATAACTTTTAGCCCGTAACTCCGATTTCAGCGAATCTTATATCAAACTTGGGTGTTTTTCTGTGTAGATTAATAATATCAGCTTGTTATCTTGTTTTGAGGTGTTTTGCTTGAGTGATGTTTTACGTGCTCCATGTGCATCCCTAGTGCATCCATCATGCATTCATGTTTTTCGAGTGCGCATTGCATCGTGTTGATTGGTGCTTGGTGTGTTTGTCTTGTTTAGAGCCGGAAGCTGAGACCGGGAACGAAGTTGAGCACGAGTTTTCCAACGAGGTTGAGCACGAGGACCCTTCTTACGATCCGAACGAATTCTCTCCAGGCAAGATGACCGAACCCCGATAACTTTACTATCTTCGCCTATTGCTAGTAGTCTCGATCTATAGTTTTGCCTCGATGCCCATGTTCTTCTTGTCAGCCTCCTACTTGTAACCAATTGCCATGTTTAACCACCCTACCTATGCAAACCGTTGCTTGGCTAAGTACGCTTCGCTCAGCCTTCTTATAGCGTTGCTAGTTGCAGGTGAAGTGAAGATGCTTGCTCCATGTTGAAGTTTGGTTGGGTTATATCACACTATATAAATGCTTTAATTGAAATCATCTATATATTGGCAAGGGTGGAAGGCTAAGCCTTTTGCTTGGTGATTTGTTCCACTCATGCCGTTAGGATCCGTATAAGCCGGTTTTATGTTCCTTGATTATGCGTTCCTAACACGGTTGGGGTGTATGGGACCCCCTCGATAAACCGCTAAGTGCTAAGTCTTTTCCAGCAAATCCCAACATTGGTACTATTTGCCTAATAACAAACTAAACATGCATAGGGAGTAATTAACCCTCTTTCTTAATCAACAACCCCGGGCCAGTGCTCCACATGAGTGTTGGTCCGAAACGGGGAGCCTGCGGGGCCACCTCGAGGAAACTCAAGGTTTGGTAAAACCCGTAGCTTCGCCCATCCGATCGTGTCCTGAGACCTAGATACGCGCGGCTACGATCAGGGTGTCGACACGCCGGGAGGATTTGCTGGATTAGCCTTACCTTAGCTCGGTATATCTTGAGCACGGGATTCCGAGGATACTCGGGTCTTCCCACTTTGGAGTTGCGACTCCGCGGATCGTGGGCTTGTAATGGGTCAAGTTGGAACACCCCTGCAGGGTTTGAACTTTCGAAAGCCGTGCCCGCGGTTATGTGGCAGATGGGAGCTTGTTAATTCCGGTTGTAGATAACTTGACACAATGATACTAATACACTACCAGCGTGTGTTCCGTGACTGTCAATTTCCGAATAGGGATTCGGGAGTTGAACACGGAGGGGTTATGCTTGTGAGCTTGTAGCTAGGATCACTTCGTGATCACTTCTCGCGATGCCTTCTCTTCTCGCTCTCACTTGCGTAAGCTAGATGCTAGTTGCTGCTGCAGACTTGTTCTTTCTTCAGCCTTTCCCTCGCCCAAAGGCTTTGATAGTTCTGTTACCCGGAGACGGGATTGCTGAGTCCTCTGTGGCTCACAGTTACTTCACACACCAGATGCAGGTCCAGCTGTGAGCTATCCAGGTGATGGCACCGAGCTGGATTGGGAGTACGACGAGGAGCGTAGTCGTTACTACGTGCGCTACCCGGACGATTAGTAGTGGAGTCTGTTACTAGGATTCGATCCGCCTGTGGTTGTTTTATCTGAGTTTGGTACTTTGACATTTGGCTTTTGCCCTTAGAGGGTTGTAGTGCTCTTAATGTATGATGTTTGAGACTTGTACTGTTATTCTGTGACGTGGCGATTGTAAGCCAACTATTTTTAAGTTTACTATCCCCTCTTTTACATGAGTTGTGCAAAGATTACCAAACTTGAGATCATTCTAGGATGGAATTATGCCTTTAAGTCGTGCCTCGACACGTAGGAGGTATAACTCCATCCTGGGCATTACATGCTTTTCATTCAAGGGGCTATCATGAATCACTTCACAAATTTCTTCTTTTAGCACTTCATCACAAATTTCGGATTCATAAATATCAAGCAAAACTTCATATAGATATTCTAGTGCACTCAACTCACTAGCAATTGGTTCATCATAATTGAATCTTTTAAAAAGATTAGAAAGTGGATGAGGATCCATAAATTTTTTTCTTGTGATTTCCAATAAACACAAAATTATACCAAACATCCAAGCAAAGTAACCAAGTAAGACATAAGGGCAAACAAAAAAGGCAAAAGGGAAGAAGCCAAATAAAATGGCAATTTTTTGTTAAGTGGGGGAGATGAAAACGAGAGGCAAATGGGAAATAATGTAAATTGCAAGGAGATGAGATTTGTGATTAGGAACTTGATAGATGTTGATGATGTCTCCCCGACAACGGCGCCAGAAATTCCTTTTGGTGTCGCTTGAAGCTATGTCGGTAATTCCCCAAAGAGGAAAGGATTATGCAGCACAGCTATGGTAGGTATTTCCCTTAGTGATGAGATCAAGGTTATCAAACCAGTAGGAGAACCACACGCAACACTAGGTAAGTGGTACCTGCACACAAAGAACAAATACTTGCAACCCGATATATTAAAGGGGTTGTCAATCCCTTTCGGGTAATGGTGACAGAAATTAGCAAGTTGACGGGATAAAATTGTAGTAGAATGAAATATGCAAATAAAACACAACAAGGTATTTTTTGTGTTTTTATAATATAGGTCTAATAATAGAAGTTGCAAATAAAGCAAAAAGGAAATAACAATATAAATCTGAAAGTATATGATAGGAAAATAGACCCAAGGGTCGTAGATTGCACTAGTGGCTTCTCTCGAAAAATAGCAATGGTGGGTAGACAAATTACTGTTAGGCAATTGATAGAAAAGCAAATAATTATGATTATATCCAAGAAAATGATCATATATATAGGCATCACGTCCAAGATTAGTAGACTGACTCTTGCCTGCATATACTACTATTAGTCCGCACATCGACCACTATCCAACATGCATCTATTGTATTAAGTTCGTGGAAAGACGGAGTAATGCAGTAAGAACAATGACATGATGTAGACAAGATCTATTCATGTAGGAATAGACCCCATCTTTTTATCCTCAATAGCAATGATACATGTGTGCCTTGCTGCCCCTTCTGTCACTGGGAAAGGACACTGCAAGATCGAACCCATTACAAAGCACCTCTTCCCATTGCAAGATAAATAGATCAAGTTGGCCAAACAAAACCAAAATATCAAATAAGAAATACGAGGCTATATTAATCAAGAATGGATATTAAATCAAGGCAAAGCTGATCATAAACTCACAATTCATCGGATCCCAACAAACACACTGCAAATAGTCATTACATCAAATAGATCTCGAAGAGACCATTGTATTGAGATACAAAGAGAGAAGAAGTCTTCTAGCTACTGCCTATGGACCCGTAGGTCTGTGGTGAACTACTCACGCATCATCGGAGAGGCACTAATGAGGATGATGAACCCCTTCGTGATCGTGTTCCCTTCCGGATGAGTGGTGGAAAAGGGCTATAGGTTGGATCTCGTGGTTCTGGAACTTGCAGCGGCTGGAATAAAATTTCGTTGACTCCCCTAGGGTTTATGGAATATTGGGGTATGTATAGAGCGAAGAGGCGGTGTGGGAGGCCACCGAGATGGGCACAACCCACATGAGTGCGCCAGGGGAGCCAGGGGCGCCCTGGTGGGTTGTGCTCCCCTCAAAGCCCCCCTCTTGTACTTCTTCAGCCCATCATGTGTCTTCTGGTCCAGAAAAAATCTCCAAAAAGTTCCACTGTATTTGGACTTTGTTTGGTATTGATTTTCTGCGATGTAAAAAAACAAGCAAAAAACATCAACTGGCACTGGGCACTATGTCAATATGTTAGTCCCAAAAAATGATATAAAATGATTGTAAGACATCCAAGAATGATAATGTAACAACATGGGACACTAAAAAATTATAGATACGTTGGAGACGTATCATTAACCCTCTCTCGTGTGGATGTTCGTCTCTGTTTTGTAGAAAATTGGTAGGTGACCTAATATTTATGTTGTAGGTTACTTGCCTTCTTTCGACCCATCTATTAAAATTATAGTGAATTTTTTGTGGGGAAGCTTAAAAAGCCCATGTTATTTTGCTTGGCATATATTCAGAAGGGACAATACAATGCTCTTTGGAGTCAAGTTTTTCTTATTTTCTGATTGTTGTATTATTATTTATTAGTTGAGATGCATGATTGTTGTGTGTTCTTCTTACTGAAGATTATCCTTGTGTTATTTGCTTTGTGAGAAAAGAAAAAGACGACTTGATGTGCACTTCTTATCATGACATCAAATGGAATAATCGAATAGGGTTGTGCTTGCGTGATTGCACATGTTGTGGCACCCCAACATCGTCAGCCTCTGTGTCGCACTACCGCCTATGAGGATGTTTGGTGTCACCTCACGTGTTTGCAGACAAATTAGGATTAACTTGAGTTGTTACTAAGTGCACTAAGTTTTAGTCTATTTGTAGTACAATATGCTTTTACAAAGGGGTAATATCAAAACTCTAATGATTTACATGTTAGAGTAACGGTGTGCATGGATGCAATAACTACGAAAGGTCGAAAGGTCGGCATTAGATTCTAGGGCATAATAAGCATTCCGAACCCTCATGTGATACCAATCACAAGTTACATAAATTTCATAATTTTTATTTTCAGCTCATTGTTCTCCTTGTTTGGCACGGCATGTTAAAGGGTGTTCTTCATTCATTTCAGGTCTTGAGATCTATTGACACAATACTATACCCTGATGATGCTAATTTCTTACTCTTCAATGCTGCAGAAACTTTGCAAAAGACAAAGTCAATACTACATAAATTCAAGCAACAAATCAGGGTATTCCTATTATTGGAGCCGGTGTTGGCACGGGCATATCGACAAAGTTTGAAGAAGCTGGTGGGGTTCATCTGATTGTGTTGTACAATTCTCGGAGGTTCTGTTTGGCTGGAAGGGGCTCATTAGCAAGGCTCCTACCATTTGCTGATACAAATGTAATTATACTTGAGATGGCCAATGAAGTGGTGCATGTAAGTTTTTTAAGTAACGAGGTTCATTCTTTTGTTTTTCTGATATCTGGCTTAAGTATAGTTGTAAGTTAATGTTGTGCTAATTTAGGTCGTTAAAGAAGTTCTTGTTCTTGCTAGGGTTTGCGCTACTGATCCATTTCATAGAATGGATTACTTTCTTAAACAGCTAGAAGACATTGGATTTTGTGGTGTCCAAAATTTCCCTAAAGTTGGCATGTTTGATGGGAACTTCGGACAAAACTTGGAAGAAACTGGGATGGGCTACAAGTATTGATTCGCCTCGTCCTTATTTTCCAGATACATGTTTTATCCATGCCATGGCATGAAAATATAATGTTCACAAGAAAAATTCCACACTGATTTTCCGATATAGTTTCTGTTTCAAGGACTTCTACTGAGGGGAAAATTTGCATGTTTGAATTATGAAATTATGCTAACTTCCGCATTTGAGTGTGTGTTCAAGGAAATTATGTTACATTGATCTTGCCTTTTGCCAGCATGGAAGTGGAGATGATCTCGAGAGCTCACAACATGGGTTTCCTGATGACCCCGTACGCTTTCAATCCAGAAGAAGGCGCTGCCATGGCCAAGGTCGGAGCGCACATCATAGTCGTGCATATGGGCCTCACAACAGCTGCAAGCCATTGTCGATGCCATAGTCGGCGTTAACCCTGCCATCATTATTCTCTGCCATGGAGGTAAGAAGTCTCTGCTTCATGCGAACCTCAAGTAACATATATGGTTTCTTGATAAACCATGTGATTCCGATGCACAATTCCACCATCAAGTCCCATATCAGGGCCCCGAGAGGCGTAGTTATCCTGAAGAACACGAACGGGGTCCATGGATTCTACGACGCCTCAAGCATGGAGAGGATGCCGGTTGAGGAGGCCATCACAAACACCGCGAGGGAGTACAAACACATGTGTGTGAAATGAGGTCTGATAGCTTTACTGGGTGGATGAATGAAGCACGCCCTACATTTATCAGGTTGTCGTCACATGTAAATTGTTACTGAAGGTGCCTTGTGCGTTTGAACATATAATACAGTAAAAGATATCAACGAAACTATAGTGTGTGTGTGTGTGTGTGTGTGTGTGATGTGGCATGCCATCTCATTGGTCCAAGGTATCACGTCATTTACTCTTGGGCCAGGGGAAGGAATTGTTATATGAGACATTTTGCTTCACTATGGATTTTCGTTCACCAGGTTCATATTTAGGTACACGTAAAAGCTTGCCAGCGTGTACTGAGTACTGACTAGAGGAGGGGCAGTTGCAAAACAAGCTTGCCGACCTGCTATAGTGAGATAGGCTTTAGATCGAATGCACTGTATATAAGTTGAGCAAGAGAACCTCGGGCCATATATGCCACCTGCTTCCGCGAAGAAGATTCTGATGGACGACGGCCACGAGGTTGCAAGTACCAATGATATATGATCTTTACAAGGCGATCACACATACAAGAGGCCCACCAATGTTTTTCACTAACCCACTTAACCGAATAACCTTTTGCCCTTCCTTAGATAGGCTAATGAGTAAACAAAATTGCTCCAACAACATTGGGTAATAAGCAGCCATGAGAAGCTCCCCCACAAGTCCAAGAATTCCGTACTCAGGCACACATAAAAACAGCAACATGACAGAATGCGCGGCACATCTATAATACCTAAATAGTTCATCCCCACTATCATATTTCTCTACACATGCAGCCTATCCACATCAGCGTCCATTCCCATGCTGCCACATCAGCACTAATCTTGCTCACGCACGGTTTTCCGTTGCTCTCTTTTTTTCATGGCATCGCCGCCTCTGCTTCCCAATCGCTAGCCCTCCCGGCCTCCCCCCTTCATCTTCTCCAGAGTCCATTAAATTGCGTAGTGTTGAAATCGCGGAAGTGGAAACGATCTAGCTATATATTTACACGGGGGCATCGATCGATCACATCAGAGCCAACAAGATGAGACGTCGAGCTTGAGATTCAAGTCAAGAATCAGATCGGCGGTGGAGGCGGAGCGACGGCTCCCCGACGCGGCGGCCTCCTTCCTCGGCGGTCATGGTTCAGGTAAAGGTTCAGGCAGGTGGCAGAGGCGGAGCGACGGCTCTCCGGCGCGGCGGCCTCCCCGACGGTCGTGGTTCAGGTAAAGGTTCAGACCAGCGGTAGACACGCAATGATGGCTCATCGGCGAGGCGGCTTTCTTCGTGGTCGTGCTCCAGCCGTTGGCGTTGCTGCTCGCAGCCGTGACCTCCTAATCCCACCGGCCATTCAATGCTACTTCTCGAGCTTGCATTGTACTCCCTCGAAGAGGAAAGGGTGATACAGCACAGTAGCGTAAGTATTTCTCTCAGTTTTTGAGAACCAAGGTATCAATCCAGTAGGAGACCACGCGCGAGTCCCTCGCACCTACACAAACAAATAAGAACCTCGCAGCCAACGCAATAAAAGGTGTTGTCAATCCCTTCTCGGTCACTTATGAAAGTGTGATCTGATAGATATGATAAGATAATATTTTTGGTATAGAGATTGAAAGTAAATAATGCAAAGTAAATTAAATAGTTGATGGAAGATAAATATGATGAGAATAGACCAGGGGGGCATAGGTTTCACTAGTGGCTTCTCTCACGACAGCAGAATTCTACGATGGGTGAACAAATTACTGTCGAGCAATTGATAGAAAAGCGCATAGTTATGAGAATATCTAGGCCTGATCATTATATACAGGCATCACGTCCGTGACAAGTAGACCAAAATGATTCTGCATCTACTACTATTACTCCACACATCGACCGCTATCCAACATGCATCTAGAGTATTAAGTTCATAAGAACAGAGTAGCGCCTTAAGCAAGATGACATGATGTAGAGGAATAAACTCAAGCAATATGATATAAACCCCACCTTTTTATCCTCGACGGCAACAATACAATACGTGCCTTGTTGCCCCTGCTGTCACTGGGAAAGGACAGCGCAAGATTGAACCCAAAGCCAAGCATTTCTCCCATTGTAAGAACTATAGATCTAGTAGGCCAAACCAGACCAATAATTCGAAGAGACTCGCAAGGATATTATAATCATACATAAAAGATTTTAGAAAATAATCCAAGATAATCTTGAGCATAAACCCACAATTCATCGGATCTCGACAAACACACCACAAAAAGATTACATTGAATAGATCTCCTCGAAGATCGAGAAGAACTTTGTATTGATATCCAAAGAGCGAGAAGAAGCCATCTAGCTAATACCCGAAGGTCTGTGGTAAACTACTCACAACTCACCGGAGAGGCTATGGTGTTGATGTAGAAGCCCTCCGTGATCGATGCCCCCTCTGGTGGAGCTCCGGAACAGGCCCCAAGATGGGATCTCGCGGGTACAGAAGGTTGCAGCGATCGAATTAGGGTTACGTCGACTGCCTCGTTGTTTTTAGGGTATGAGAGTATATATAGGCTGAAGAGGCACGTCAGGGGAGCCAGAGGGGGCCCACAAGGGTGGGAGCGCGCCTACCCCCTAGGCGCGCCCCTGCCCTCGTGGCCGCCTCTCTTGCTTCCAGGCGTGTACTCCTAGTCTTCTGTGTTGATATCATTCCAAAAATAACTCTCCCGAAGGTTTCATTCCGTTTGGACTCCGTTTGATATTCATTTTCCGCGAAACACTAAAATAGGCAAAAAAAACAGCAATTTGCATTGGGCCTTGGGTTAGTAGGTTAGTCCCAAAAATAATATAAAAGTGTATAATAAAGCCCATTAAACATCCAAAACAGAATATATAATAGCATGGAACAATAAAAAATTATAGATACGTTGGAGACATATCAAGCATCTCCAAGCTTAATTCACGCTCGTCCTCGAGTAGGTAAATCATAAAAACAGAATTTTTGATGTGGAATGCTAACCAACATAATTCTCAATGTAATTTTATTTATTGTGGCATGAATGTTCAGATCCGAAAGAATCAAGACAAAAGTCTATATTGACATAAGAATAATAACACTTCAAGCATACTAAAAAAGCTATCATGTCTTCTCAAAATAACATGGCCAAAGAAAGTTCATCCCTACAAAATCATATAGTTAGTCTATGCTCCATCTTTGTCACACAAAAGACTCAAATCATGCACAACCCCGGTTTCGGCCAAGCAATTGTTTCATACTTAATTTTTTTCAAACTTTTTCAACTCTCACGCAATACATGAGCGTGAGCCAAGGATATAGCACTATAGGTGGAATAGAGTGGTGGTTGTGGAGAATACAAAAGAGGAAGATGGTCTCACATCAACTAGGCGTATCAATGGGCTATGGAGATGCCCATCAATAGATATCAATGTGAGTGAGCAGGGATTGCCATGCAACGGATGCAGTAGAGTTATAAATGTATGAAAGCTCAACAAAAGAAACTAAGTGGGTGTGCATCCAACTTGCTTGCTCACGAAGACCTAGGGCATTTGAGGAAGCCCATCGTTGGAATATACAAGCCAAGTTCTATAATGAAAAATTCCCACTAGTATATGAAAGTGACTAAACAAGAGACTATCTACCATGAAGATCACGGTGCTACTTTGAAGCACAAGTGTGGAAAAAGATAGTAGCATTGTCCCTTTTTTTTCTTCTTTTTTTCTTTTTTTCTCCTTCTTTTTGGGCCTTCTTTTTTTTGGCATTTCTTCTCTTTTTTTTCCTTTTTTTTCTTTGGGACAATGCTCTAATAATGATGATCATCACGCTTCTATTGATTTACAACTCGATATTACAACTCGATACTAGAACAAAGTATGACTCTATATGAATGCCTCCGGTGGTGTACCGGGATGTGCGATGATTTGAGAGTGACATGTATGAAAATTATGCATGGTGGCCTAGCCACAAATACGATGTCAACTACAATCATGCATGGCAATATGACAATGATGAAGCGTGACATAATAACGGAACGGTGGAAAGTTGCATGGAAATATATCTGGGAATGGCTATGGAAATGCCATGATAGGTAGGTATGGTGGCTATTTCGAGGAAGGTATATGGTGGGTGTATGGTACCGGCGAGAGTTGTGCAGTACAAGAGAGGCTAGCAATGGTGGAAGGGTGAGAGTGTGTATAATCCATGGACTCAACATTAGTCATAAAGAAGTCACATACTTATTGCAAAAATCAACAAGTCATCAAAACAAAGTACTACACGCATGCTCCCAGGGGAAGGGTTGGTAGGAGTTAACCATCGCGCGATCCCGACCTTTACACAAAGGATGACACTCAATGAAATACATCATGCTTCAAATTTGTCACACAATGGTTACCATATGTGCATGCTACGGGACGCAAACCTCAACACAAGTATTTCTCAAATTCACAACTACTCTACTAGCATGACTCTAATATCACCATCCTCATATCTCAAAACTATCATCAAGCATCAAACTTCTCATAATATTCAATGCACTTTTATATGAAAGTTTTTACTATACCCATCTTGGATGCCTATCATATTAGGACTAGTTTTATAACCAAAGGATATTACCATGCTGTTCTAAGAGACTCTCAAAAATATATAAGTGAGGCATGAGAGATCAATAATTTATACAAAATAAAACCACCACCGTGCTCTAAAAGATATAAGTGAAGCACTAGAGCAAAACTATCTAGCTCAAAAGATATAAGTGAAGCACATAGAGTATTCTAATAAATTCAGATTCATGTGTATCTCTCTAAAAAGGTGTGTACAGCAAGGATGATTGTGGAAAAATAAAAAGCAAAGACTCAAATCATACATGACACTCCAAGCAAAATACATATAATGTGGTGAATAAAAATATAGTCTCAAGTAAAGTTACCGATAGATGAAGACGAAAGAGGGGATGCCTTCTCGGGGCATCCCCAAGCTTAGGCTCTTGGTTGTCATTGAATTTTACCTTGGGGTGCCTTGGGCATCCCAAAGCTTAGGCCCTTTCCACTCTTTGTTCCATACTCCATCAAATCCTTACCCAAAACTTGAAAACTTCACAACACAAAACTTAGCCAAAAATGTCGTGAGTTTCGTTAGTATAAGAAAACAAACCACCACTCAAAGGTACTATAATGAACCCATTCTTTGTTTATATTAGTGTTAAACCTACTGTATTTCAACTTCTCTATGATTCATACCCCCCGATACTACTCATAGAATCATCAAAATAAGCAAACGACACACGAAAAATAGAATCTGTCAAAAATAGAACAGTCTGTAGCAATCTGTAACTTTCGAATACTTCTGTAACTCTAAAAACAGTTGAAATGAATTGGCGGATGTGAGGAATTTTTCTATTAATCATCTGCAAAAATAATCAACTAAAAAGCAATCTCCAGTAAAAAATGGTAGCTAATCGCGTGAGCGCTAAAGTTTTTGTTTTTTACAGCATGATCGCATAAACTTCACACAAGTCTTCTCAAAGGTTCTACTTAACACAAACACTAATTAAAACACAAAACCACATCTAAACAGAAGCTATATGCAATATTTATTCCAAAATAGAAGAAAAAGCAATGAAAATAAAATTGGGTTGCCTCCCAACAAGCGCTATCGTTTAACGCCCCTAGCTAGGCACGATACAAGAATAGATCTAGGTGTTGCCATCTTTGGTAGGCAATCCATAAGTGGCTCCCATAATAGATTCAAAAGGTAATTTGATTTTCTTTCTAGGAAAGTGTTCCATGCCTTTCCTTAACAGAAATTGGAATCTAATATTTCCTTCCTTCATATCAATAATCGCACCAATCGTTCTAAGGACAGGTCTACCAAGAATAATAGGACATGTAGGATTGCAATCTATATCAAGAATGATGAAATCTACGGGCACATAATTCTTATTTTCAAAAATAAGAAAATCATTAATCCTTCCCATAGGTTTCTTAATAGTGGAATCCGCAAAATGCAAATTTAAAGAACAATCATCAAGTTCATGGAAACCTAACATATCACACAAGGCTTTTGGAATAGTGGAAACACTTGCACCCAAATCACACAAAGCAAAGCATTCATGATCTTTAATCTTAATTTTAATAGTAGGTTCCCACTCATCGTAAAGCTTTCTAGGGATAGAAATTTCTAATTCAAGTTTTTCTTCATAAAATTGCATTAAAGCATCAACTATATGTTTGGTAAAAGCCTTATTTTAACTATAAGCATGCGGAGAATTGAGCACGGATTGCAACAAGGAAATACAATCTATTAAAGAGCAATTATCATAATTGAATCCCTTGAAATCCAAAATAGTGGGTTCATTGCTATGTGAAGTTTTGACATCTTCAATCCCACTTTTAACACTTTTAGCATCAAGATCTAAAAACTCCGAATCATTGGGACGCCTTTTAACTAAAGTAGACTTACCTTCAGTCCCATCTTTATCAAGATTCATACTAGAAAACAAGGATTTAATAGGATACACATCAATCACTTTCAGATCTTCATCTTTATTATCATGGAAACTAGAAGAACGCGCTTTCATAAAAGCAATCTCTTTTAGCACGCATCCTAGCGGTTCTTTCTTTGCATTCATCAATGGAAATTCTCATGGCTTTGAGAGACTCATTGATATCATGCTTAGGTGTAATAGATCTAAGTTTCAAAGAATCAACATCAAGAGAAATTCTATCCACGTTTCTAGCCAACTCATCAACCTTAAGCAATTTTTCTTCAAGCAAGGCATTGAAATTCTTTTGCGAATTCATTAACTCTTTAACACTAGTCTCAAATTCAGAGGGCATCTTACTAAAATTTCCATAAGAGTTATTGTAGGAATTACCATAATTGTTAGAGGGATTACTAGGAAAAGGCCTTGCATTAAAGTTTCCTCTATAAGCATTGTTACCAAAATTATTCCTACCAACAAAATTCACATCCAAAGATTAATTATTATTCTCAATCAACATAGACAAAGGCATATAATTAGGATCAAAAGAAGCACTCTTAGTAGCAAATAATTTCATAAGTTCATCCATCTTTTCACTCAAAACACTAATCTCTTCAATAGCATGTACTTTTTACTAGTAGATCTTTCGGTGTGGCATTGAGAGTAGTTAACCATAATATTATCTAGGAGTTTGGTAGCTTCTCCTAAAGTGATTTCCACAAAAGTGCCCCCCGCGGCCGAATCTAAAAGATTTCTAGAAGTAAAATTCAAGCCTGAATAAAAAAATGTATAATCATCCATAAGTTCAAACCATGTGTAGGGCAATTGTGTATCATTAATTTCATTCTCTCACAAGCTTGTGCGACATGCTCATGATCTAGTTGCTTAAAATTCATAATATTGTTTCTAAGAGAGATAATCTTAGCATGAGGAAAATACTTAGAGATAAAGGCATCTTTGCAATTATTCCATGAATCAATACTATTTCTAGGCAAAGAAGAGAACCAAGTTTTAGCATGATCTCTAAGTGAAAACGGAAATAGCTTCAATTTAATAATATCATTATCCGTATCCCTCTTCTTTTGCATATCGCACAAACCAACAAAGTTGTTTAGATGGGTAGCGACATCTTCACTAGGAAGGCCCGAAAATTGATCTTTCATGACAAGATTCAACAGAGCAGCGTTGATTTCACAAGATTCAGCATCGGTAATAGGAGCAATCGGAGTGCTAATAAAATCATTATTATTGGTATTGGAAAATTCACACAATTTGGTATTATTTTGAGCCATAGTGACAAGCAAGCAATCCAACACACAAACAAACAAGAGGCAAGCGAACGGTAAAACACACGGAAAAAGAAGGGCGAATTAAACGGCAAGGGTGAAGTGGGGGAGAGGAAAACAAGAGGCAAATAATGTAATGCGAGGGATAAGGGTTTGTGATAGGTACTTGGTATATGACTTTTGCGTAGATCTCCCCGACAACGGCGCCAGAAATTCTTCTTGCTACTTCTCGAGCTTGCGTTGTATTCCCTCGAAGAGGAAAGGGTGATGCAGCACAGTAGCGTAAGTATTTCCCTCGGTTTTTGAGAACCAAGGTATCAATCCAGTAGGAGACCACGCGCGAGTCCCTCGCACCTGCACAAACAAATAAGAACCTCGCAGCCAACGCGGTAAAAGGGGTTGGCAATCCCTTCTCGGTCACTTACGAGAGTGAGATCTGATAGATATGATAAGATAAGAGTTTTGGTATTTTTGGTATAGAGATTGAAAGTAAATAATGCAAAGTAAAGTAAATAGTTGATGGAAGATAAATATGACGAGAATAGACCTGGGGGGCATAGGTTTCACTAGTGGCTTCTCTCATGATAGCAGAATTCTACGGTGGGTGAACAAATTACTGTCGAGCAATTGATAGAAAAGCGCATAGTTATGAGAATATCTTGGCATGATCATTATATATAGGCATCACGTCCATGACAAGTAGAGCGAAATGATTCTGCATCTACTACTATTACTCCACACATCGACCGCTATCCAGCATGCATCTAGAGTATTAAGTTCATAAGAACAGAGTAACGCCTTAAGCAAGATGACATGGTGTAGAGGGATAAACTCAAGCAATATGATATAAACCCCATCTTTTTATCCTCGATGGCAACAATACAATACGTGCCTTGCTGCCCCTGCTGTCATTGGGAAAGGACACCGCAAGATTGAACCCAAAGCCAAGCACTTCTCCCATTGCAAGAACTATAGATCTAGTAGGCCAAACCAAACCAATAATTCGAAGAGACTTGCAAGGATATTATAATCATACAAAAAAGATTTCAGAAAAGAATCCAATATTGTTCAAAGATAATCTTGATCATAAACCAACAATTCACCGGATATCGACAAACACACCGCAAAAAGATTACATCGAATAGATCTCCTCGAAGATCGAGGAGAACTTTGTATTGAGATCCAAAGAGAGAGAAGAAGCCATCTAGCTAATAACTATGGACCCGAAGGTCTCTGGTAAACTACTCACAACTCATCGGAGAGGCTATGGTGTTGATGTAGAAGCCCTCTGTGATCGATGCCCCCTCCAGCGGAGCTCTGGAATAGGTCCCAAGATGGGATCTCACGGGTACAGAAGGTTGCGGCAGTGGATTTAGGGTTTCGTCGACTGCCTCGATTTTTTCAGGGTATGAGAGTATATATAGGCTGAAGAGGCACGTCAGGGGAGCTAGAGGGGGCCCACGAGGGTGGGGGCGCACCTACCCCCCTGGGCGCGCCCCTGCCCTCGTGGCCGCCTCTCTCGCTTCCAGGCGTGTACTCCAAGTCTTGTGTGTTGATATCGTTCCAAAAATAACTCTCCCGAAGGTTTTATTCCGTTTGGACTCCGTTTGATATTTCTTTTCTGCGAAACAATGAAATAGGCAAAAAAACAATAATTTGCACTGGGACTTGGGTTAGTAGGTTAGTCCCAAAAATATTATAAAAGTGTATAATAAAGCCCATTAAACATCCAAAACAGAATATATAATAGCATGGAACAATCAAAAATTATAGATACATTGGAGATGTATCATTCAACCACGTCAGTTCACAACTAGTCGCTGCCTACTTCTGATGGATGCTTACGATTTCCTGCACATTCGCCGCTTAACTCATACATGCATCCGTCCTCTTATTCTTCTTTGATGCAGGGCTTCGCGGCGCTCTATCCCACGTACTACCATCACCATCCACTGATCCACCTAATGGACTAGAGTGCACTGCAGCAAGCAGTAGCATCAGCCGATGGAATTGTTGGCTTGGTCAAAAGGAGGAGAGCTGCTACCTCAGATACTTTTTTGGGACAACTGCATCATGATACGTTGCGATGTGAAGAGACAGTAGCAGTCAAGAGCCAAGAGCTTATGTACAGTTGTACACCCAAGATACCAGTTAACACTTTCAAGTTTCAGATTTGTTATTGACATGATATTTGCTCTAACAAGATGCATCACTCATGTTAACTAAATTTCTTTGTGATATAGTACGATGCTACCATCCACTAGAGGTAACTCTTGTTGCACCATTTTGTGTGTATGATTGCATTAATTTGCAGACTGTATTGGCCATCGCTAAATAAGAGATCTGAAGAAATTAGCCAACAAAAAGGGCACAATTCTCTTTTGATTGCCATCGCTAGTTAAGATACTTGAAGAAATTACCCTACAAAAAATGCACAATTCTCTTTTGATCGTATGACATCCATAGTCTGTTTTGTTGTTCAACACATCTTCTATTTTTGTAATTACTGATGTGTTCTAAACTTATTTCTAATTAATCAAAATATCTTGATGTTTGAAGGTTACTTTTGTCTGGGTTACAGGGGGAAAAGCTTTTGTCTGGATTAGTTCTCTTCCAATCTTGCTCTTAGCGACATCAACTCTTCTTACACACCATTCCTTTTCCACTTTTCAAGTGTCACAGTTCTATTCCTATTAATATAGAAGATTGTTTGTTGTCTTTGCCAGATGAGATAATCAGCGAGCTATGATGCGAGCAACTAAGAATCATTACCACCTTCCAAGAAAATCAGTAATGCCTATTTGATTTGTGGTCTATTTATTTGTTCTTTATGGGCGAGATGTTTCTGATGCATAAATGCTTGGTGGGGTCACTAAATTTTGTCAATAGGAATTGAAACCACTAATGTTCATATGTTTTTGAAAGGAAATGTTATGTATGTTATGTATATTTTTCAATCTCATGAAATAGTTATATTTTATATGAGAGATGACATGGTTATCAAGAATATTTCATTTGCGGGTTTGCCTAATATACCCCTTTTTCTTGCTACAATTCCCGCAACAACGTGCGGGGTATCATCTAGTATACACAAAGAGCGTACCCTACACAAATCATTTATTTCTTCTCCTTTTGTTCTTCTTCTTTTCCTCTTAACATTCAAATACTCATCAACATGAAGGGCTGACCACACCTGCCATGTGGTAGCATACCCTCAATTTGAATTAATATGCTTACAGAAATCATACATCGGAGAGGTCTAGAGCTTTTGGATTAATAATTTGTCAACCATGGTGCGGGAGGTGTGTTGTTATCCATAGGCGTGCAATCTTAGCTACGATCTATGCTGGTGATTTGGTTGTCAACCGGTAAATCTACAAATAATTCAAAAATGTTGAAGTTGTTGTCCTACTGTGTGGACATGTTTTGATTATGCTTTTAAGCAATATGCTTTACTAATTTAGTGCAACTTATATGCTACACGTCACTTACATAATAATTCTCTGATTGGTGATCTTTTTCGTGAAATTTATGCTACTCGCTTAGCCACTCATCTTGGCATACCTATAAAATAAAATGACACCTTATTGCTACTTAGCTTACTATATTATGAGGCTATGGAGCGTCACCAGTTCCTTGAGTGGGTCCACTCACTGCCGCTTCATATTCTGCTCCTCACGGGCCACGGGCATCCCTATTCATGGGCTGGGCTAAATAACATATGGGTCATCCAAATACCTATATCTCCATATATACAGAGCAGAAAGATGTTTTTTTTTCCTTCCTACGTGTAGACAATAAAAGTTTGATGTAACCACTATTAAAAAATACATCATGCCTCCTCTACAAAACTTATGTAAATATGTTTATTTTAACCTAGGTTTCTCATCATGATACCCATATTTTAAAACTAAACCTATACATGTTGCACAAATATTTTCTTTTCCCAAGACCCACTACTAAAAGAATACAACCATGCCAACTTAGAGCATCTCTAGTAGACCCTGCAGAATCCCACCCCGCATAAGTCTTTTGCAGTTCACGGAAAAGGGTATATGCAGGCCGGCGCGGGCAAGGTTGATATGTCTCCAACGTATCTACAATTTATGAAGTATTCATGTTGTTTTATTATCATTATTGGATGTTTTACAATCATTTTATAGCAACTTTATATCATTTTTTGGGACTAACCTATTGACCCAGTGCCTAGTGCCAGTTGCAGTTTTTTGCTTGTTTTTTTACATCACAGAAAATCAATATCAAACGGAGTCCAAACACCGCGAATTTTTTGGAGATTTTTTATGGGCCAGAACACCCAGGATGGGCCTGAGCTGCACCTGGGGGGTGCCCTGAGTCGGGCACAACCCACCAGGGCGCGCCAGGCCCCCCTGGCGCACCCAGGTGAGTTGTGCCCACCTCTGTGGCCTCCCGCACCCCCTCTTTACCCTATAAATTCCCAAAAGTTCCGAAAACCCTCGGGGTAGACCTAGATCAGAAGTTCCGCCGCCGCAAGGCTCTGTAGTCCACGAGATCCAATCTAGAGCCCTTTCCGGCACTCCGACGGAGGGGGAAACCATCACCGGTGGCCATCTTCATCATCCCGGCGGCCACCATGGTGAGGAGGGAGTAGTCCACCCTCGGGGCTGAGCGTTTGTATTAGTAGCTATGTGTTTAATCTCTCTCTCTCGGGCGCGATCTCGAGATGTCATGATCTTGATATATCATGGGCTTTGTTAACATAGATGGATCATATGATGTTTCTCCCCTCTCTACTCTTGTTGTGATGAATTGAATTTTTACCCTTTGAAATTTTGTCATGCCGTATTGAATGTTCAAATTTAAGAACACATGATGTATGTCTTGCGGTATGAATACTTGAGGTGACAATGGGGTATCATATTGATTCACTTGATGTATGTTATGGCACTCAACTTGCGGATTCCTGCGGCGACATTGGGGTAATCTATGTATAGGGGTTGATGCATGTTTTTATTATCTTTTCTCCGATAGAAACTTTGGGGTCTCCTTGTTGTTCTTTGTGTGGATTGAATACTATGATCATGAAGTTGTTTGATGCATATCATAGAATCAACTCATGGATATTTGTGGTGACACTGGAATATCTAGGTGATATTAGAGTTGGTTGATGTGTGTCATATGGTGTTGTTTTAGTACGAACTCTTGGTTAGATTGATCGGAAAGAATAGCTTTGTGTTATTTTAGTACGAACTCTAGGATATATTGATCGAAAAGAATAGCTTTGAGGTGGTTTTGTACCCTACAAGCAATTTAAATCTTTTGTTCTCCGCTAATAGGAACTCGGGAGTGATTCTTTATTGCACTTTGAGGGATAATCATATGATCCAACTATGTTAGCATTGTTGAGAGATTGCACTAGTGAAAGTATGCACCCTAGGCCTCATTTTCCATCATTGCAATATCGTTTGTGCTCACTTTTGTTACTTGCTACCTTGCTGTTTTTTATTGTTCGCACTACAAATACTCATATCTACTATCCATATTACACTTGTATCACCATCTCTTCGTCGAATTAGTGCACCTATACAATTTCCCATTGTATTTGGTGTGTTGGGGACACAAGAGACTTTTTATTATTTGGTTGCAGGGTTGTTTGAGAGAGACCATCTTCATCCTACACCTCCCACTGATTGATAAACCTTAGATCATCCACTTGAGGGAAATTTGATACTGTCCTACAAAACTCCGCGCTTGGAGGCCCAACACGAGTCTACAAGAACAAGTTGTGTAGTAGACATCAGAGGTTAGACTCAGACCCCGCAAAATAGACCCGTAAAAAAGGATATTTGGTGAATATGCTCTTTTATGGGTCGGCTACGCGGGGTCTGCTCCGGCACTGCCGCATCGACCCGCAAACCGAAGACTCCCAATTATTGATTTTGACATTGATTTCGACAAATAAGTTCAAATTCAAACAATAGAACACAGTTCATGCACAAATAAAAGCTTAGTTTTGTAGGGCAAATGCAAAAGAGGGTCTTGCAAATGTGACGACCACGTCCGGCATCATCTTGGTCGATTTTCACTCCGCACCATCGAGTCCATGGAGTTCATCGGCACCACCGAATCCACCTCCGGCGCTTGTTTCAACTCCCGCACCGAAATCATCGGCTGGTGCACTGAACGCATCGGCGACATTGGTTCCAAACCCCGCTGAGAAAATATCTCCGACACTTTAACTCGCACTGGCAACCATTCTCCTCTTCAAGATTTCTCTTCTTGCCATATCATGCCATTCTTTGGTGTGGATGTCCATGTCATTGCGGTTCATTGTCATGATCTTGTTCTCCTCGGTGAGCAACTTGTACATGGCTTTGTTTTTAGCGGCACATGCTCTTCTCTCCTCAATGGCCGCTTTGTGCAGCCCCTCATCCTTGAGCAATTGCCTTTTTTCTTGCTTCTCACGTGCCTTCTTCTCGGCCAACTCTTTCTTTATCTCCAACGTCGTCGCCAACATTAACTCATTTGACTTCACCATGGCATCAATTTTGTCCTGCAAGCTCGATGCTTCGTGCTCTCTCTTCATCTTCTCCTTAGTCTTCTTGTCACCATAGGGATTGTTCAAGTTTCTTGGGCCACCGTCATCCTCATCTTCATCCGTGTTTGTAAGTGAACCTCTCTTCGATGGGGATTCTTTGTCAATCAACTTCCACTTCTCGCACCCTTTGAGCGAATCCCAACAATGCTCTAGTTTGAAGAATTTCCCTTCCGAAGCTTCCATGTCTTTGTATCTTTGTTGGGCAATTCTGTCCTACACAATTTGAACAAAGTCAAATGATGCAACCATTTCGTATGATGCAATATGTTGGGCACAACTTGGGACATGAAAATGAACTCACATAGTCGGATTCCACGGTTCCACTTGGAGGTGCATTGTGTACTTGTTCCAAGCAATCTGCCCAACGGGTGCAAATAGGCTTGATCACGTCCCAATGCCCTTGGAGTGACCGAAAGGTGCGTGGAGTCTTATTAGGATACTTTGCCATTATGCGAAAGTATTGATCTTCGATCCTTTGCCAATAACTCTTGGCGGTTTGAGAAGTACCCGTGCATGCATCAAGAGACACCACACTCCATGCCTTGATCAAGATTTGATCTTCCAAGATCGTGTGGTTTTTTGATACTAGCTTTTTCCACTTCTTGTTTGCGATTGCTCATACGCCCCCTCATTGATCTCCTCCACTTCTTCTTCACCACCATGATCATCCACTCCGCCCTTTGTTTCATTGTAATTGAATGCGGCGAACGAGGCTTGATCGATGTCAACGGCATTGGTGTCCAACAAGTTCATGAACTCGGCAGTTGCATTGTTCGAACCACCGCTATAGTGAACAATAACAAGTCGCGAGCAATCGCAAATGGTGAAAAGCAAAAAAAATTGAAAGGACCGAAGAGGCATACCATCCGGCCATTTCGTCGAACACCTCGCTTATGGTGGAAGCAGCAGCATTGAGCGGCATCGCCGGGAAACCTATTTCCGGGGCGGAGCGAGTGTATGAAGGAGCCGACATCTTTGTAGGAATGTTCTTCCGCTTTACGCTCGAGACCTTGCCAACCTTTTCCGCTGCCGACCGAGATCGTGGAGCGGCGTTGGCGCCCGGAGCGCGGGCCTTCCCGACGGCGGTAGCCGAATTCCCGCCATGCACGATCATGTTGCCCTGCCGCTTCCGGCCAAGCGCAGTGGTGCCTTTGGCGACGACGAGGCGAACATGGCCGACTACAAGATCCGCCCGAGGGGATTGAGCGTGCGCGACCTCGACGGTGACGGGGGACGCAGGGAGTCATCCATGGCGGTGGCGAAGGACAGCCGGAGAAGATGCACCGGAGTGGGAGGTGGTGGGGGCTGATGACCCACAAGTATAGGGGATCTATCGTAGTCCTTTCGATAAGTAAGAGTGTCGAACCCAACGAGGAGCAGAAGGAAATGGTAGGCAATTTTCAGTAAGGTATTCTGTGCAAGCACTGAAATTATCGGTAACAGATAGTTTTTTGATAAGGTAATTTGTAATGAGTAACAAGTAATAAAAGTAAATAAGGTGCGGCAATATGGCCCAATCCTTTTTGTAGCAAAGGACAAGCATGGACAAACTCTTATATAAGGAAACGCGCTCCCGAGGACACATTGGAATTATCGTCAAGCTAGTTTTCATCACGCTCATATGATTTGCGTTCGTTACTTTGATAATTTGATATGTGGGTGGACCGTGCTTGGGTACTACTCTTCCTTGGACAAGCATCCCACTTATGATTAACCCCTATTGCAAGCATCCGGAACTAAAAAAGAAGTATTAAGGTAAACCTAACCATAGCATGAAACATATGGATCCAAATCAGCCCCTTACGAAGCAACACATAAACTAGGGTTTAAGCTTCTATCACTCTAGCAACCCATCATCTACTTATTACTTCCCAATGCCTTCCTCTATGCCCAAACAATGGTGAAGTGTCATGTAGTCGACGTTCACATAACACCACTAGAGGAAAGACAACATACATCTCATGAAAATATCAAACGAATACCAAATTCACATGACTACTTATAGCAAGAGTTCTCCCATGTCCTCAGGAACAAACGTAACTACTCACAAATCATGTTCATGTTCATAATCAGAGGGGTGTTAATATGCATAAAGGATCTGAACATATGATCTTCCACCGAATAAACCAACTAGCATCAACTACAAGGAGTAATCAACACTACTAGCAACCCACAGGTACCAATATGAGGTTTTGAGACAAAGATCGGATACAAGAGATGAACCAGGGTTTGAGAGGAGATGGTGCTGGTGAAGATGTTGATGGAGATTGACCCCCTCCTGATGAGAGGATAGATGGTGATGACGACGGTGATGATTACCCCCTCCCGGAGGGATGTTTCCCCGGCAGAACAGCTCCGCCGGAGCCCTAGATTGGTTCCGCCAAGGTTCCGCCTCGAGATGGCGGTGCTTCGCCCCGAAAACTTCCTTCTGATTTTTTCCAGGGCAGAAGGCACCTTATGCCAGAAGATGGGCATCGGGGGGCTCCCAGGTGTCCCACGAGGCAGGGGGCGCGCCCCCACCCTCGTGGACGGTGGCTGGCCCCCCTCTGGTGCTTTCTTTGCCCAATATTTTTAATATATTCCAAAACTTACTTTCCTGGAGTTTCAGGACGTTTGGAGTTGTGCAGAATAGGTCTCTAATATTTGCTCATTTTCCATCCCAGAATTCCAGCTGCCGACATTCTCCCTCTTCATGTAAACCTTGTAAAATAAGAGAGAAAAGGCATAAGTATTGTGACATAATGTGTAATAAGAGCCCATAATGCAATAAATATCGATATAAAAGCATGATGCAAAATGGACGTATCAACTCCCCCAAGCTTAGACCTCGCTTGTCCTCAAGCGGAAGCCGATATCGAAAAATATGTCCACATATTTAGAGATAGAGGTGTCGATAAAATTAAATACGGACATGAGAGCACCATGATCATTCTTATAACAGCAACATATATATATATATATATATATATATATATATATATATATATATATATATATATATATATATATATTGTCATATGATTTCTTATGCTAAAGTAACAATCTATTCACAATGTCAAGTAGGAATCAGAAACTTCACTGAAAACTAGCAAACTATAATCTCGGTCATTGAAGCAATTGCAATTTATCATAACATCGGAAAGAGTCAATATAAGAGTTTTTCAGCAAGTCCACATACTCAACTATCATTTAGTCTTTCATGATTACTAACACTCACGCAATACTTATGGGTATGGAGTTTTAATCAGACACAGAGAAAGATAGGGGTTTATAGTGTTGCCTCCCAACCTTTTACCTCAAGGGTAACATCAACAATAATAGTTTATGATAACTTACATCCAATTGGGTATATATGTCAGGATCTTTCCAACACAATGTGCTTACCAAAGGATAAAATGTAAAAAGAAAAGGTGAAGATCACCATGACTCTTGTATAAGGTATAAGACAAGAATAAAAGACAGGCCCTTCACAGAGGGAAGCAGAGGTTGTCATGTGCTTTTATGGTTGGATGCACGAAATCTTAATGTGAAAGAACGTCACTTTATATTGCCACTTGTGATAGGGACCTTTATTATGCAGTCCATCGCTTTTATTTCTTCCATATCACAAGATCGTATAAATCTTATTTTCTCCACACTAATCGATCATACATATTTAGAGAGCAATTTTTATTGCTTGCAACAATGACAACTTACTTGAAGGATCTTACTCAATCCATAGGTAGATATGGTGGACTCTCATGGCAAAACTGGGTTTAAGGATATTTGGAAGCACAAGTAGTATCTCTACTTGGTGCAAAGAATTTGGCTAGCATGAGGGGGAAAGGCAAGCTCAACATGTTGGATGATCCATGACAATATAATTTATTTTTGATATAAGAAAACATAACCCATTACGTTGTCTTCCTTGTCCAACATCAACTTTTTAGCATGTCATATTTTAATGAGTGCACACAATCATAAAAGATGTCCAAGATAGTATATTTATACGTGGGAACCTCTCTTTCTTTATTACTTCTTATTAATTGCAATGATGACCAAAACTATGTTTTTCAACTCTCAACAACTTTTATTCATCATACTCTTTATATGTGAAGTCATTACTCTCCATAAGATCAATATGATCTCTTTATTTCTTATTCTTTCTTTTATTCCCTCAAAATCATAGCAAGATAACCAAGCCCTCGATTCAAGACTAATTTTTATTATATATAGCTCATAGACTCGATTACATAGAAGGATCATAAAGCAAAGCTAAAAACTAGATCATACTAAACTTCATTCTACTAGATCAAGATATAACCAAAATGATCAAACTAAGAAAAAACGGTAAAGATAGAAGTGTGATACGATACCAGGGCACCTCCCCCAAGCTTGGCAGTTGCCAAGGGGAGTGCCCATACCCATGTGTTTATGTCTCTTTTTCGGAGGTGGTGATTGATAACCCACAAGTGTAGGGGATCGCAACAGTTTTCGAGGGTAAAGTATTCCACCCAAATTTATTGATTCGACACAAGGGGAGCCAGAGAATACTCTCAAGTATTAGCAGTTGAGTTGTCAGTTCAACCACATCTAGAAAACTTAGTATCTGCAGCAAGGTAATTTAGTAGCAAAGTAATATGGAAGTAACGGTAACAATGGCAAAAGTAGCGACAGTAGTTTTATAGTGATTGTAACAGTAGCAACAGAAAATTAAATAAGCAACAAGCAATATGTGAAAAGCTCGTAGGCATTGGATCAGTGATGGATAATTATGTCGGATGCGATTCCTCATGTAATATTTATAACATAGGGTGACACAGAACTAGCTCCAGTTCATTAATGTAATGTAGGCATGTATTCTGAATATAGTCATACGTGCTTATGGAAAAGAACTTGCATGACATCTTTTGTCCTACCCTCCCGTGGCAGCGGGGTCCTATTGGAAACTAAGGGATATTAGGGCCTCCTTTTAATAGAGTACCGGACCAAAGCATTAACACATAGTGAATACATGAACTCCTCAAACTATGGTCATCACCGGAGTGGTCGCGATTATTGTCACTTCGGGGTTGCCGGATCATAACACATAGTAGGTGACTATTGACTTGCAAGATAGGATCAAGAACACACATGTATTCATGAAAACATAATAGGTTCAGATCTGAAATCATGGCACTCGGGCCCTAGTGACAAGCATTAAGCATAGCAAAGTCGTAGCAACATCAATCTTAGAACATAGTGGATACTAGGGATCAAACCCTAACAAAACTAACTCGGTTACATGGTAAATCTCATCCAACTCATCACTGTCCAGCAAGCCTACGATGGGATTACTCACACACGGCGGTGAGCATCACGGAATTGGTGATGGAGGAAGGTTGATGATGACGACAGTGATGATCTCCACTCTCCGGAGCCCCGAACGGACTCCAAATAAGCCCTCCCGAGAGAGATTAGGGCTTGGCGGCGGCTCCGTATCGTAAAACGCGATAATTCCTTCTCTTTGATTTTTCTCTCCCCGAAAGTGAATATATGGAGTCGGGGGTGATGTCGGTGGAGCCTCAGGGGGGCCACGAGGCACGGGGCATGCCCCCACCCTCGTGGACAGGGTGTGGGCCCCCTGGTCTGGTTCTTTCCGTAGATATTTTTTATATATTCCAGAATTAATCTCCGTTGATTTTCAAGTCATTCTGAGAACTTTTATTTCTGCACAAAAACAACACCACGGGAGTTCTGCTGAAAACAGCATCAGTCCGGGTTAGTTCCATTCAAATCATGCAAGTTAGAGTCCAAAACAAGGGCAAAAGTGTTTGGAAAAGTAGATACGTTGGAGACGTATCAACTCCCACAAGCTTAAACCTTTGCTTGTCCTCAAGCAATTCAGTTGATAAACTGAAAGTGATAAAGAAAAACTTTGACAAACTCTGTTTGCTCTTGTTGTTGTAAATATGTAAGGCCAAGATTCAAGTTTTCAGCAAAGATTATGAACTAACCACATTCACAATAACTTTCAGGTCTCATGTCTAATCATATCAATGGCATAATCAACTAGCGAGCAATAATAATAAACCTCGGATGACAACACTTTATCAAAATAATCATAATATGGTATAACAAGATGGTATCTCGCTAGCCCTTTCCGAGACCGCAAAACATAAATGTCGAGCACCTCTGAAGATCAAGGACTGACTAGACATTGTAATTCATGGTAAAAGAGATCCAGTCACACTCATACTCAATGCAAATTAATAGCAATACATGCAAATGACAGCGGTGCTCTCCACTGGTGCTCTTTAATGAGAGGATGATGACTCAACATAAAACTTAATAGATAGGCCCTTCGTAGAGGGAAGCGGGGATTTGTAGAGGTGCCAGAGCTCGATTTTGAAATAGAGATAAATAATATTTTGAGTGGTATACTTTCATTGTCAACATAACAACCAAGCGATCTCGATATCTTCCATGCTACACACATTATAGGCGGTTCCCAAAAAGAATGGTAAAGTTTATACTCCCCCAACCACCAACAAGCACACTTCACGGCTGACCCAAAACAACGGGTACCGTCTAAACCGGCAACAGCCCTGGGGAAGTTTTGTTTAATTATTGTGATTTGAGCATGGGACTGGGCATCCCAGTTACCAGCCATTTTCTCATGAATGACAAGCGGAGTCCACTCATCGTGAGAATAACCCATCTAACATGGAAGATATAGACAGCCCTAGTTGATACATGAGTTGTTCGGGTATACAAAACAAAATTTCATTTGAATGTTTAATGCATTAAGATTAATCAACAATGAATACAAGCATGAGTAGGATATAAATCACCATGAGCATAAAAATCGTGGAGGCTATGTTGATTTTGTTTCAACTACATGCGTGAACATGTGCCAAGTCAAACCACTTGAATCGTTCAAAGGAGGATATCACCCTATCATACCACATCACAACCATTTTAATATCATGTCGGGCACACAAGATAGACCAAAGATGGGACCCTTTGTACGGTTCAAACTTAATCGTTTAGCAACAACAGCACCCAAGCTAAAAGTTGTGTCTTGAAACAAAGCATGGCGCAAAATAACAATATCAGGGGCACTAAGATTCCCACTGTTCCCGCGACCAATTAAACATCTACTAGCAAATATAGCAAAGTAGCGTAGAACAGGAAAATGCATACTAGTAATTCTTGCCCCTAAAACTTGCCTCGTTTCCCCTACAGTTATCATGTCAATAAACCCCTCAACATCCTTACGATGTGGTTCCTCTAGACTACGGGCAAAGGGTATCTTACATACTTGACAAAATTCAATGACATCTCCTTAACCTCATCATATAAATGAAACTCCACTGAAGGTGGTGATTTCTTAGCATGAAAATGAAAGTTTTGCGTGAAAATATTAGTGAGCAAGAGATATTGTTCACGCTGGTCGTGGAGGAAGTCGGTGAGGCCTGCATTTTCCGCCAAATAATAAAAGTCTTTATAAATCCCGGCGGCTTCCAAGAACTCATTGCAAGACCATTCACACGGTCGAACTTCCGTAGTGCGAGGAAGATTGTATTTGGGCTTCTTATTCTCTTCCTGCTGCTTATCCTTTGGGCTTTGACTAGAGGAGCCTCTTAACAATCTCCTCATCATTTTCTTCCTCTGAAATTTTTAGAAATTTTTAGTGACTCAAAATAAAATTGAACCAAACTCAACAAGATTGATGACAACTACTCCCACAAGTGCCTAGAGACTATATCATGCATTAGAACTACTTGGAACCACATAAATTTGACATGCAAGCTCAAGAACATGGTCACCTAAGTAGCAAAAATTTGCAAAAAATAAAGCACTAGAACAAAAACTAATTAGGCCATTGGAGGAGTCACATACCAAAGAACAATCTCCCCAAACAGTTTTGTGAATGGAGCTTTGAGCAAGGAGATCGAAAATGGCAGCAAGATGAGCTAGAACTCGTGCTTGAGCATGTTGGTGATTTTTTGGGGAGGAAGAAGGAGTGTGTGGGTGCTGGAGTAAGTGGAGGGGGGCCACATGGGGCCCACGAGGCAGGGGCGCGCCCAGGGGTGGGCGCGCCCTGCACCCTCGTGGCCAGGTGTTGGCTCCCCCTGTTGTGTTCTCAGTGCCAAATATTCTTAAATATTCTGGAAAAAATCGTATTTCATTTTCGGGGCATTTGGAGAACTTTTATTTTTGGGGTATTTTTTATTGCACGGATAACTCTGAAAACAGACAGAAAATACTATTTTTGCTTTATTTAATCTAATTAATAGAAATTAAAAGGAGGGTACAGAAAGTCGTGCTATCTAAATTCAACCATCTCATGCTTATCAAAAGGAATCCATTAACAAGGTTGATCAAGTCTTGTTAACAAACTCTTTTCGAATAACATGAAACCGGTGAATTTTCGAATAACACTAGGTTACCTCAATGGGGATATGCATGTCCCCAACAATAAGAATATCATATTTCTTCTTGATAGTAGGAAGAGGAAATTCAAAACCTCCAATAGTAATCATTGAAATTCTTCCAATAGAATTGATATTGTGGACCTGAGGTTGTTTCCTCGGAAAGTGTACCGTATGCTCATTACCATTAACATGAAAAGTGACATTGCCTTTGTTGCAACCAATAACAGCCCCTGCAGTATTCAAAAAGGGTCTACCAAGGATAATAGACATACTATCGTCCTCGGGAATATCAAGGATAACAAAGTCCATTAAAATAGTAACATTTGCAACCACAACAGGCACATCCTCACAAATACCGACAAGTATAGCAGTTGATTTATCGGTCAATTGCAAAGATATTTCAGTAGGTGTCAACTTATTCAAATCAAGTCTACGATACAAATAGAGAGGCATAACACTAACACCGGCTCCAAGATCACACAAAGCAGTTTTAACATAGTTTCTTTTAATGGAGCAAGGTATAGTGGGTACTCCTGGATCTCCTAGTTTCTTTGGTATTCCACCTTTAAAAGTATAATTGGCAAGCATGGTGGAAATTTCAATTTCAGGTATTTTTCTTTTATTTGTGATAATGTCTTTCATATACTTAGCATACAGATTTGTTTTGAGCATATCAAGCAAACGCATACGCAAAAAGATAGGTCTAATCATTTTAGCAAAGCGCTCAAAATCCTCATCATCTTTTTCTTGGATTATTTAGGAGGAAAAGGCATGGGTTTCTGAACCCATGGTTCTCTTTCCTTACCGTGCTTCCTAGCAACAAAGTCTCTCTTATCATAATGTTGATTCTTTGATTGTGGGTTCTCAAGATCAACAACAGGTGCAATCTCTACATCATTGTCATTGCTAGGTTGAGCATCATCATGAACATCATCATTAACATTATCACTAGGTTCATGTTCATTACCAGATTGTTTTTCAGCATCAGAGATAGAGATATCATTGGGATTCTCAGGTGTGTCAGCAACAGGTTCGCCAGAAGCATGCAAAGTCCTATCATTTTTCTTTTTCTTCTTCTTAGAAGAACTAGGTGCATCTACATTAGCTATCTGAGAATCTTGCTCAATTCTCTTAGGGTGGACTTCAGGATACAGAGGTTCCCGAGTCATTTTACCACCTCTAGTCACAACTCTAATAGCATTATCATTTTTCTTACTATTTAATTCATTGAGCAAATCATTTTGTGCTTTAAGTACTTGTTCTACTTGAGTGGTAACCATAGAAGCATGTTTACTAATGAGTTTCAATTCACCTTTAACTCTAGACATATAATCACTCAAGCGTTCGATCATGTAAGCATTACATTGCAATTGTCTACCAACATAAGTATTGAAGTTTTCTTTTTAACAATGAAGTTGTCAAACACATCTAAACATTGGCTAGCAGACTTATAACGAGAAATATCACCTTCATCAAATCTATAAAGAGAATTTACCTTTACTACCTGTCTCGGGTTATCAAGGCCATGTATTTCTTCAATAGGTGGTAAATTCTTAGCATCTTCAGCTTTAATACCTTTTTCTTTCATATATTTCTTTGCCTCTTGCGTATCTTCAGGACTGAGAAATAGAACACCCCTTTTCTTTGGAGTTGGATTAGGGGCTGGTTCAGGGAGTGTCCAATTGTTTTCATTGGTCAACATATTATTGAATAACAATTCAGCTTGATCAACAGTTCTTTCCCTAAAAACACAACTAGCACAACTATCCAGGTGGTCTCTGGAAGCATCGGTTAGTCCATTACAAAAAATATCAAGTATTTCATTTTTCTTAAGAGGATGATCACAAAGCATTAAGTAACCGGAGAAGCCTCCCCCAAGCTTCTGGGAGACCCTCTTCTTCAATTTGCACAAAATTATAAATTTCACGTAAGGCAGCTTGTTTCTTATGAGCGGGAAAATATTTAGCAGAGAAGTAATAAATCATATCCTGGGGACTATGCACACAATGAGGATCAAGAGAATTAAACCATGTCTTAGCATCACCCTTCAACGAGAACGGAAATAACTTAAGGATATAGTAGTAACGGATTTTTTTTCTCGTTGGTGAATAGGGTGGCTATATCATTCAACTTAGTAAGATGTGCCACAACAGTTTCAGATTCATAGCCATGGAAAGGATCAGATTCAACCAAAGTAATTAACTCAGGATCGACAAAGAAATCATAATCCTTATCAGGGACACAGATAGGTGAAGTAGCAAAAGCAAGGTCATATTTCATTCTAGCATTCGAAGACTTTTCTTTCAGCTTAGCTAATAATTTCTTAAGATCATATCTATCATTGCAAGCAAGAAAGTCTCTAGCAGTTTCTTCATCCATAACATAACCCTCAGGAACAACAGGCAATTCATATCTAGTAGGAGAATCTTCATCATCACTTTCATCAATATTATCAGTTTCATTAATTGCATTCTCTCTGACCTTAGCCATTTGTTCATCAAGAAATTCACCCAGTGGCACAGTACTATCAATCATAGAAGTAGTTTCATCATCTATAGCAGAAGTGGCATCATCAAGAACATATGACATATCAGATTCAATAGCAGGAGTAGGTGTCGCAAATTTACTCATAACAAAGGGTGAATCAAGTGCAGAGCTAGATGGCAGTTCCTTACCTCGCCTCGTAGTTGAGGGATGGATCTTGGTTTTTGAGTCTTTCAAGTTCTTCATAGTGATCAACAGATATAAATCCCAAGTGACTTAAAGAATATAGCTATGCTCCCCAGCAACGGCGCCAGAAAATAGTCTTGATAACCCACAAGTGTAGGGGATCGCAACAGTTTTCGAGGGTAAAGTATTCAACCCAAATTTGTTGATTCGACACAAGGGGAGCCAAAGAATACTCTCAAGTATTAGCAGTTGAGTTGTCAGTTCAACCACACCTGGAAAACTTAGTATCTGCAGCAAGGTAATTTAGTAGCAAAGTAATATGGAAGTAACAGTAACAGTGGGAAAAGTAGCGATAGTAGTTTTATAGTGATTGTAACAATAGCAGCGGAAAAGTAAATAAGCAACAAGCAATATGTGAAAAGCTCGTAGGCATTGGATCAGTGATGGATAATTATGTCGGATGCGATTCCTCATGTAATAGTTATAACATAGGGTGACACAGAACTAGCTCCAATTCATCAATGTAATGTAGGCATCTATTCCGAATATAGTAATACGTGCTTATGGAAAAGAACTTGCATGACATCTTTTGTCGTACCCTTCCGTGGCAGCAAGGTCCTATTGGAAACTAAGGGATATTAAGGCCTCCTTTTAATAGAGTACTGGACCAAAGCATTCACACATAGTGAATACATGAACTCCTCAAACTACGGTCATCACCGGGAGAGGTCCCGATTATTGTCACTTTGGGGTTGCCGGATCATAACACATAGTAGGTGACTATTGACTTGCAAGATAGGATCAAGAACACACATATATTCATGAAAACATAATAGGTTCAGATCTGAAATCATGGCACTCGGGCCCTAGTGACAAGCATTAAGCATAGCAAAGTCATAGCAACATCAATCTTAGAACATAGAGGATACTAGGGATCAAACCCTAACAAAACTAAATCGATTACATGGTAAATCTCATCCAATCCATCACCGTCCAGCAAGCTTATGATGGGATTACTCACGCACGGCGGTGAGCATCATGTAATTGGTGATGGAGGAAGGTTGATGATGACGACGGTGATGATCTCCACTCTCCGGAGCCCCGAACGGACTCCAGATCAGCTCTCCCGAGAGAGATTAGGGCTTGGCGGCGGCTCTGTATCGTAAAACGCGATAATTCCTTCTCTATGATTTTTTTTCTCCCCGAACATGAATATATGGAGTCGGGGGTGATGTCGGTGGAGCCTTAGGGGGCCCACGAGCTAGGGGGAGCGCCCAGGGGGCGTCCCCAACCCCATGGACAGGGTGTGGGCCCCCTGGGCTGGTTCTTTCCGTAAATATTCTTTATATATTCCAAAATAAATCACCGTTGATTTTCAGGTCATTGCGAGAACTTTTATTTCTGCACAAAAACAACACCATGGCAGTTCTACTGAAAACAGCAACAGTCCGGGTTAGTTCCATTCAAATCATGCAAGTTAGAGTCCAAAACAAGGGCAAAAGTGTTTGGAAAAGTAGATACGTTGGAGACGTATCGGTGATGATGGAGTTGTTGATGATGTAGGCTTGTCGTCCATCTTCCAAGGCATAGGATCACCATCATAGAAGGATGATCGAGTCTCCGGGATCCTTAAATCTGCAGCCGAACTCATCCTTTTGAATCTATATTCATACTCACAGTTTTGGTTTTGCAGGTCATAGATCTGGGCTTGGAGGTGCTCGATTTTCTCGTGGAGCTTGAAGATGGTCTCCCCAATGTTCTTGGCATCCAGCTTGTGGTTGTTGGTGAACTCCGCGATCATATTATAAAACGAGAAATTAAGAAATTAGACTTGCCATGAATCATAAACTAAAGTTGTCATTATACATGCACTTAAAATTGCCATGGTTCATAAAAATAATATTTTTTATGGTCAAAGTACTGGAATGGCCATCATCAAAATACTAAAATTGCCATGCTCTACAAACTAAAATTGCCACATGACAACTTTGGTTTAAGCACTATGACAACTACAGCGTAAACATCATGGCAACTTTTGGGCAAAAATATATTTCTCGAAACATATCAACATGGGGTCTAGTTTTAAAGATCTCGTCGAGACGGATTTAATGGTGAAAATGGATTTTTAATTATTTTTTTAATTAGGAGATAAAATATTTTTAAGCTAAAAATAAAAAAGATTCCGGGTGATGTCATCTGTTTTGACGTGGCAAAATGAATGATAATGGAGGCGTGTGGGCGATGTGCAAGACACCACACGTGTGGGCGTTAGTTTTTCCAAACTTTTTTCATCGATACGGGTCAACTAGTTTTATAGTTTCAAACTTGCCTCACCAGCACCAACAACGTCACAACTTAGAACGTCTCTCTCGCTCCCGCTCCCGCTCCTCGCAGCACCCGCCGGCCGCCACTCTGGCATTGGTCGCCACCTTCCTGCGCCGGCCGCCACTCCGGCCTTGGTCGCCACCTTCCTGCGCCGGCCGCCACTCCGACGCCGTCGCACACCCCTAGTCCATGGCCTCGTCGCCTCCCTCGCGGTCCAGCAGGACTCGCGTGTTCCGCTGGATGGAATCCAGCCCGTCTTCTGCTGGCTCGGGCGCCTCGTCCTACCGCGAGATCCTCTGCTCCGCTCCCCCTCCCCCGCCCACCACTCGCCGCCAGAGCCCTCCTCGCCTGTGGTCCTCCCCTCCCCGCCTCACCTGCATTGCTACCCTCGCTTCGAGGTGTTCCGGGTGTCGCACGAGGTGGAGGACGCGCACGACGACGGCTGGGAGGTCGCCCGCGGTTGACGACGGTCGCGCCCGCAGCGCCGACCCCGCCCGCACGCTCGCGACGCCGCCCCGCACCGGGCCGCACCTCTACCGTGGGACGAATGCCCTCGTTGCTTTGGCCATCACCCGAGGTTGGAGTACCGACGCGACGTGCGCTGCCGCCGCAACCGATTCTTCGGCCACATCGCCCAGAATTGCACCGCGCCGCGATCTGCCTCCCCCAGTGCCGCCCCCGCCTCTCCCCGCAGTCCTCCTCGGGTGCCTCGGCGTCCAGCGTCGCGGGGCCTAGCCAGTCTGCGTTATCCAGGCCCTAGTCCCCCGCCTTCGTCTCCTCGCCGGTGCGCACCCCGTCCCCCTGCTCAACCCCCTTGCGCAGAGCTCCACCGCAACGGCCTCGCGGGAAATCTCCGCGAAGTCGGGCCACCATTCGCTCCGCCCCGCAGGCGCGATCTGCTTGATGCCCCGCACCCCTCACGTGGCGGCCACCGAGCTTGACCCCAAGCTCGCCGTCGTGGCCATGGTGGCTGGGAACCGCTCTGGGGTCTCCCCTGAGGATGTCGTCGGCGCCTTGCTCTTTCGTCTCCCCCTATCGCCGGATGACTTCTCGGCCCACCAGACACGCAATGGAAAATTCCTCATCCACTTCGCCTCCGTTGCCTCGCAGGCGCTCGCTGCCGCAACATGCGTGCGTGGCCCGCTCTTCCGCCTCCTCCTCCAGCCCTGGAGTCGCCTCACCGGTGGTTTCTCGGTCGACCTGCGCATTCATGTAGACATCGAGATCCTTCGCATCCCTAAGCACGGTTGGGACATCTCCTCTGCTTCCCAGCTCCTCTCTCCGTTCTACATGGTGGAGTGCCTCGCGCCCAAGACTGTGGATGGGAGCGACATGTCCATATTCGAGCTCTCTGTTTGGACCACCAATCCCGACGACATTCCAAGATCCTCAGAGCTCCTTCTCGAGGAACATTACGAGTTTGCCGGTGCGGACCCAGACTGCATCGACCGGTTTCCATTCGCCACACTGTGCTTCCCAGTGTCAGTCCACGTCCGGCGCTTCGCTGACTTCCGCCTCCCCTTGCCCCCTACCCCGCCCCTGCCTGCGGGCGACTTCGGTGAAGGCCATGGTGATAGTACTCCGCTACCCGAGGCTTTGGCCTCGCCACCGCAGCTTCATGCGATCGCCTGGCCGGCGCGGCCCCACCCGCTCCTCCGGAAGTGGCCATGGGGGCCGGCAGCGCCGCGCCATGCCGCCCCGCCCTACCATTCTTGGCAAGGCATCCTCGGTCCCTGTCTGGCCGTCGGCAGTGCGCCACGTCACCCACCTGCCCGCGCTCGGCTTTCCAGCTCACAAGTGGACCCCGATGTTGTCCCGCGGCTTTCCGGGCAACCGGCGTCACCACGTGCAGCTACGCTCCAAATTGAGCCGCGGACTTACCCCACCGCTGTAAAAACGGAGCTCTCGTCTGCTCTCTCATCACGACGTGTCGCCCCTCTCAGGCCGGCCCCCCTTCCAGGCCCGGATTGGTGCAGTTGCGGATGACGTGGGTGGCCTCGGATACCCCCGCTGGCCAACCAGAGGCGGCTATTCCTGATCTCGCCGATCCTGTCCAGGCCGCGATGACCGGGTCCTCTCCTCCTTTTGGGGATCCCGAGGCAACCCCTCCCCCAACTAGAACCCCACCTGCCATGTAGCGCTTTTGGAAGGCCGATCCGCTGCTGGTAACGATTCGGCTGTCGACCCCGTGCCTGGCCCAACCCCGAATCCTGAGGTGATCCCGCCCTGCCTCCTGGAGCCTGGCCCCCTGTCCCTGTTCTCGATGAGGCCACGCCCAATTGGCTGCCTCCAAGGGCGCCCGCAGTGGATCCATCCGCTACTCTGCATGTTTGTCCAATGGTGGGGGACACGCCTGATGATGCCCAACTGCAACCCATGCAGATCCCATGCACGTCCAATGGCAATGTTGCATGTGTTGTCCCTTCCCAAGCACTCCAGCTCATCGCTTCGCTCAGGCAAGAGACTGAGCCCGTCTTGGAGACCCCTGCACCCCGGAGAAAAGCGTGGTGCAATTCCCCCGAACTTCACCCCCCGCCGCAGTGGACAAATTGCCGTGAACAACCGCGGTTCTGACTCCGAGACCAAGGCAAAGCGGATCCTCTTACGCCGGCTGGGGCTACTTGGTGAGGAGGACCCTTACCCTTACCCGTTGATGCTCTGGCTCACTACGCCAAGCTTTTCGAGCGACCACTTGCCATTGATGTCATACTTGCCTTTGCCGATTTCTTCGGATGGCAGCTACCGCGCGACCTGCTGCCTAGCCTTGCTCCTAGCAGGGCCCTGGCCATATCGGCTTGACTGCGTCCTGCTCCAATCCAACGCCCCCATCCTCTTTATGGATATGTACAACAAAATTGTATTCTGGAATGTGCGTGGACTTAACAGTAGGGCCAAGCGCACCGCTGTCTGCACTATACTCACTTCAACATTCCCTTACAGCGGCTGCCTATAGGAGACCAAGCTCGCTGCGATCACCTTGCCTCTTGTCCTAGAGACGCTTGGGCCTATGTTTCATGATTTCTTCTGGCTGGCAGCGGATGGCATGCATGGCGGCATCCTGCTTGCCTAGCGCAGCAACGTCATCTCCCTCGCCAACCCTATGATCGGGCTTTACCATGTCTCGGCCACGGTCTCCCTAGTCTCAGAAGGCCAGCACTGGTGGATCACAGGCATGTACGGCCCCCAAAGCAAGCAGGACAAGCTCTCCTTCCTCTCGGAGCTGCAGGACCTCCAGAACTCCATAACTAGACCATGGCTCGTTGGTGGGGATTTCAACATGATCGCCTCCATGGCAGACAAGAACAATAGCCGCATTTGCCATCACTCAATGAACCGTTTCCGGTGCTTCATTGTTTACCACGCCCCGTGCGACATCTACGTGCACGGACGCCGTTACGCATGGTCTAATGAGCAGGACTCCCCAACACTGGTTCGCATTGATCGTGTGCTCTGCACCCCTGACTGGGCGACCATCAACCTCCATCATATCCTAAACTGTCTTTCCACATCGGCATCTGTGTCACACCCTGCATTTTGAAACATGGTTATTGCATTAATAAAGCATGAAAATTTGGACCAACAAAAACTTTTTGCATCATTTGGCTTTTATTGGGAATTGAATTTTTCTCTCTGATTGCAAGTGCTCTTTAAAAGTCAACATAGCCCCACCTTCTATGCTTCATCTCCTTACCTCGAACTCCTGCCCAATGATCATACCATGTGTATAGCATAGTATAGTATATTCTTATAAAAATATTTTGGCCAAAGGGTATTTTCAAAAATTAGTTTTCCAAAAAACCCTGAATTGAGAATTGCACTGCAAGTACTTGATTTAGGGTGATAAAAATATTTGAAAAGGTATGTTTGAATCCTATTAGGTATAGGACTCCCCAAAACCACAAAAGTATAATTTTAAATGTTATTTTCCTATTTTATTTAAATGCTTTTTCTTTAGGCCAGAAATGGTCTTTAATAGGTACAAATTATTTATCTGTTTCAAAAATATTTGTCAAAATTTAGAGAGACTCTTAGGACATATATTGTCCATATATAAGAGTTTCAACACATGGTCATGTTCAAAATATTGGGCAAATCCCTCAGAAACCCTTTCTGGATATTTCAAGCTTTTGAAAATTTACAAAGGAAATATTCCCTAACAATTCCAGGGAAATTCTATCATGTCAAGTAAGACATATTTGATGATCTTGCCAAGCCTCATGCCTTGGGGAGAAAGAAAACATCATCAAATCCCCTCGAAACCATTTCTGTCCATTTTGAAGTTTGAGCAACTTTACATTGCCAAACTTGTCCAAATGCTCTCAAACTTGGTACACATGCTAAAATGGTCTAATTATGTATCTAGACCAAATAGCACAAGTTTTGGAAAAGGGTAACTTGATCAAAGAGCCCCAAAATCATTTCTGTTCAGATTCAAATTTGAACAACTTTACATTGCCAACTTTTTACTTGTGACCCCAAATTTGGTGGACAAGCCCACAACCCCAAAAGATGACACTACACCAAGTGGTGCATCAAGAAGGGATGATTTGCTTGACTAAATCTTGGAAAATCCATTTCTGTTGATTTCTAGGGTTTACAAAAGTTGCATTGGCAACTTTGCCCAAATGAGCTCTAATTTGGTGAAAGGGCCTAATTATATGTGCCATTTCATCCTGTGGAGTATCAAGCCAAATGAAACCCATTTGCTTGCCCAAAACATCATCAAACACCTTCTGCTATTTTACCAAAACCCCTGTTTTGACCCCTTCCACTATTTCCCCTTGCCTCAAGTTCTTACCAAGCACCCCCAAGAACTCTTCTACCTCCAGTAGCAATGGTTGCACCGCAGCTCAATGATTGAGGGGGTAAAACCCCATTTTACATCTCTGGACAGCCCCTTTCACCCTTCTTTCTCAATCCTCTCTCCTTCTAGAAGCCCTCCAGAGCATCCAATGCCAATTCCATGTTGTTTATTGTCTCCCTTATCCTCTAGACACTGGAGGCCACAGCCACAGGGCATAAAGAATGTCATGCCGGCCATATGCGCGCTCTGGAGCACGCTACAGTGCGCTCTGGCACTGTAGCCGCTCCTGACCTGGCGCCTCCGAACACCTCGGGCCGCCCCCTTGCGCCAGCCGAGGCGCCTCGACGTCCGCGACACGCCACGGCCATGTCCCCCTCCTCCTTCTCCCTCCTATGGCTTCCCTCGCACGCGCGCCGGTCGCCCGCGAGCTCCAATCTTCGGCCTCACACGCGCGAGCCTCTGGAGCCTTCCCCCGCTCCTTCCTCTCCCTTCTCTAGACGTGAACCACGCCCACGAGCACCCCAGACATGCCCCGACGAGCCCCCGTGACCCGTAGCGACCGCAACAAGCTCGCCGGCGCACACCTCCTCGGTGGACCGCCGCCCGCCTATAAAAAGGCGTCCCCGAGCCCTCTCCTCTCCACCACTCACCTCTTGACTCACTCAAACGCCCCCCTACACTCCCAGCTCTCTCCCAGAAGCTCTTGAGCTGGAGATCAAGCTCGAGCGCCGCCGCGGCGGCTCGCCGTCGTCCGCTCGGTACGATCCGTCCCCGCCATTCCTGAGCCTCGATCTGGAACCACCAAGCCCCACTGACCCTTTCCCCTCTCTTTCCCCTCTCTATTGCAGTTGGAAACGACCGAAGCAACCACCACCCGACGCCCCTCCGTCGTGCAACCTCGTCGCCGGCGAACCCGACAGCTCCGGCGACCGCCTCCACCACCACCCGATCGGCGACTCCATGCTGACTCCATCCCTGCCCTTAGCTCGCCCTGCCGTGCCCTGCATCGCCGCCGGTGAGCTCGCCGGCCATCTGGACGGGGGTTAGGGATGACAGGCGGGCCCCACCTGTCAGCCTCCCATCCCTCTCGCCTCCCCTCTCTCCCACTGGCCACTGGGCCCCGCCCGTCAGGTTTAAACCAGGCGCGCGAGCGTCGCTTGGCTCGCCCGGGTGAAAGGATCGATATGGCTGACTAGAGGGGGGGTGAATAGGCAAGTAACAATTTTTAGCTTTTCTTAACCACTTTAAATTAAGCGTCAAAGTAAGTTGTCTAGATAAGCTACTAAGATGACAACTAATAGGAAGTAAAGATAACAACCTCACAAGCAAGCTACATAAGATAAACAAGTAAAGCTTGCACAAGTAAAGGGAAGAAATAACCACAAGTGGAACCGGTGAAGACGAGTATGTGTTGCCGAAGTTCCTTCCCTTTGAGGGGAAGTACGTCTCCGTTGGAGCGGTGTGGAGGCACAATGCTCCCCAAGAAGCCACTAGGGCCACCGTATTCTCCTCACGCCCTCACACGATGCAAGGTGCCATGATTCCACTAGTGGTGCCCTTGAAGGCGGCAACCGAACCTTTACAAACAAGGTTGGGGCTATCTCCACAACCGAATTGGAGGCTCCCAACGACACCATGAAGCTTCACCACAATGGAGTATGGCTTCGAGGTGACCTCAACCGTCTAGGGTGCTCAAACACCCAAGAGTAACAAGATCCGCAAGGATTAGTGGGGGGAATCAAATATCTCTTGGTGGAAGTGTAGATCGATGCCTTCTCAAGCAATCCCGAGGAAATCAACAAGTTTGATTGGTTAGGGAGAGAGATCAGGCGAAAATGGAGCTTTGAGCGACAATGGAGCTTTGGGGTGGAAGAGGTGAGTCTCCTTGGAGAAGAAGACTCCCTATATATAGTGGGAGAACAAATCCAACCGTTATCCCACATTTCTGCCCGCAGAGCGTGGTACTACCGCACGTAAGTTGCGGTACTACCGCTTGGCCAGCGGCACTACCGCTCTGGGTGCGGTACTACCGCTGGAGCAGTACTAGCTGAGATTGCACTCTATTGCGAAGGCACACGGGCGGTAGTACTGCCTGAGCGGTACTACCGCTCGTCCTTGCGGTACTACCGCAAGGCAGAGACAAGCAGGCTGAGGACAAGCACGGATGAAATAAAATACATCCGTAGCTACATCCGCTGAAATACGGTAGTAGCAAAACACGCCACGGTACTACCGCTTGTCTCAAGCGGTATTACCGCGTAGGATGCGGAAGTAAAAAATTACTTCCGCACCTACTACCGTACTTGGTGCAGTGTCGGGCCAGATACACGGTACTATCGTCCTCGTGATGCGGTACTACCGGTGGTGCGGTACTACCCTGGCCAGAGGCGGTACTACCGTGTGGCTGTGTGGTACTACCGCTTACATGAGCGGTACTACCGCCTGCCAGGCAGCTGTACTAGTAGGAAGCCATGGTTTGTACTTACGAGGAAAACGGCCGGAGCTCCAGAGAAGCAAAGGAAAGGTGGTGCGAGAGAATAGATGTGTACGTGTTGATTCCACCCAAACCTTTCCGAAGCGGACCCCCTCTTAATAGTACGGCTTTCCTATTACTCAAAACCACCGAAAGAGAGCAAAAAGGAAACACTGTCTTCCATAGATTCCGAGGGGCATACAATCGTCTTGTGCCTAGGTGAGATATACCTGAAAGAGCTTACAACACACGATTAGTCCGCAAATGCATTGTCATCAAACACCAAAACTACTTAGGGAGAAATATGCCCTTACAATCTCCCCCTTTTTCGTGGATTGATGACAATACGGGATTTGCACAAGGATATATAAGAAAGTATGCAATCCTAATAAATGCTAGAATATAAGCAAGCTCCCCCTAGATGTGTGCATACAAGAGAGAGTGCTTTGGACTGCACAACACACATACTAGGATCAATGCTCCACCTATATTCTATAGATAATATACTCCTTGCAATAAAGAATAAGAGTCTACGCACAGTAATAAGGAGGATAAGGTGAGTCTACGCACAGTAGTAAGGAGGATAAGGTGAGCACATAAACAAGGGGAAGTAAACTAACTGCTCACGACATAATATAGTAGAGACATAACAACGAGTTTAACGATAGAGGAGCATATGTCTTACACCATACGATAGTCTCACGCACACGACACAAAAGCAAACAGGCAAACAGAGTTCGACCAACGAAAAGCAAAAAGAACGGCACAAGACGCAAATCCCACTCTCTCCCCCTTTGGCATCGAGACACCACAAAGGGAAAGAGGACAACTAAGAGAGGTGGTAGCTCTGGCAGAAGATCTCAGTCGTCATGCTCTCCATCGGACTCCTGCTGCTCCTCGTCAGACTCAGACCACTTGTACCCCTGTTGGGCCATCCATTCTGCTTCAGGGGTGATGTTCTCCTCGGATCCATTGGGCACATGCTCACCAAAGATCATCATGATCTTGTTGTCACGTTGGCGAGGCTGCTTGTGAGTAACATGAGCCCTGTACTGACCTTGAGCTTGCATGCAGAAAAGGGCCTTCATCTTCTTCTTCAGCTTCTTAGCCCAAGAGGGCTCAGACGAGGGAGGAGCATATCCTCCAGGACTCTCCTCAGCTGGCTCCTCCTCCACAGGCTTCTCGTCAGTACCCATCTATGCTGTAGCAGCTTGTGCACGAGTGGCAGTGTTGGCCCAACGAGTCTTGATGCGAAGACGGATGGGGCCATGACGGATACACTCTACCTCGAACTCCTCATCAGGGTAAAGTTTCTCCCAAGTCTTGGAGATGAGTAGAAACAGGAACGGACCATAGATGGGCACCTTGCGAGTGTAGATCGCAAAGCGAAGCTCACACCACATGATATGGGATATGTCAAGTGGTGGAGACTGAGATGTGCGAGCCGCCTCACACATCAGCAGCATATCAACGAGGTATGAGTGAATCTTGTCCTTGCCCCCAACTCGAGGAAAAAGGGTGTTGCGGAAGATCCTATGGATGATGTCCAAAAAGGGGTTCAACACCCATGTCTTATTGCCACTCGCAAGAGTCTTCTCCACATAGAACGGTAACAGACGGTCTTTGTTTGCAGCTTCTGGGTTGGCATGAGGCCGTGCTCCAATTGGGTTGTGGAGTCCCTCGTCAGCAACCTGAATAAGATCCATGAATTCCTTCCAAGTCGCAGTCATCTTGTGACCATTTGTCATCCAAGTCATTGGGCGATCTTCCTTGGTGTGAAAGTGCACCGACGCATAAAACTATGCAATGATTTCTGGGTCAAAATCATTCTGAAAGGTCATGAAGTGCTCAATCCCAAACTGCTCTACCAGATCCAGAGCCTCGGCAAAGTAGGTCAGGTTATCGGCCCTCCGCATGTGGGCCATGTCCACCCAATGAGCATCCACATACATGTTGTGCTTGCTCTTGAGCACCTCTGTGTAGATGTGATACTGCTGCTTGGTCCAAAAAAGTTCATCACCATGAAACTGAGCTCGGGGTTCTCCATAAGGATTGAGCTTCCTCCTAGCCATGAACTCATTAGCTGGCATTTCTTCCATGGTCATAGATGATTCCTTGTACTTGTTGGAAGCGGTCTTGAACTTGCATTGGGGATTGGAGCCATCTGGCACATCACTGGGGGTGCGCAGACACTTGGACCCGGTGTCACGGACAGGATTAGTACAACGAACATCGGAACCGGAGCCACCACCTAAGACACAAACACAAGAACACGACGGAAACACAAAGAGAATCAATGCAAAAGCCACAAAAAGCACATGAAACGAGTAGAAAGGATAATACGTAAGTGCTATGAAGGAACTATGAAACAAGCGGTAGTACTGCTTGACGAACACGGAAGTAAAAAATTAGTACCGCTTAGTGAGCGGTAGTACCGCTTGGGGGTTGCGGTAGTACCGTACAGTATGCGGTAGTAAAAATTTACTTCCGTGTACGAACACGGAAGTAAAAAATTAGTACCGCTTAGGGAGCGGTAGTACCACTTGGGGGTTGCTGTAGTAAAATTTTACTTCCGCGTAGTTATGGTAGTATCGCTCTGCAGAGCGGTAGTACCGTTTACGCGATAGAGCGGTGATGGGCCTCGAACCCCTCGTTGGTTACCCCAAGTGGAAGGTGTAAGATGCAGTAAGTAGAAGTGTTTTCCCTTAGCAAAGATGCCAAGGATCGAATCCCCAAAGACTCCTAGGTTCAACAGGTAGGTGTCAACTGCTAACGGCCCAATTAGCAATCAACGTGGACCTGCACATAGATACAAATAACTTTGCTCCCAACGAGTACAGAGAGGTTGTCAATCTCTCCGGCCTTGTAGTTCACAAAGGGTTAAAAGCAATATGATAGTAGTGATAGATAGTGTTTTGCAATAGTAAATAAATAGCGAAAAGTAAATAGTGTATGTGATCAATGATGGTAATATGGACCGGAGTCTCATGATGTTCACTAGTGATGTCTCTCTCCCAAAAGACGATAAAACAGCTATGTGAGGTGAACAAATTACAGCTGGGCAATTGACAGGACCACGAACGCAAACCAATGCTGACTACATTGCAAGAAAGGTTGAGGTTCAAAGCATGGGTGGTACGCCAAAGTAAGTAGACCGAAATCCATCAATATCTACTACTAATCATCCACCTTGAGATATCTATCCAGAACATCTCGCTGGTATTAAGTTGCGAGTCCCACCCATAGTGTAAACTCAATGCAACAGACAACTGCATTAAAAGAACTTTGCGTAAAGTAAACAATCCTTGCACCCGCGGGCACAAGCACCGTTGTTTTCCCCCTTGTGGCAACAGCACATCCCCTAGACTCATGTTTCTGTCACTCAAGCCAGTCATCGAGGGGCATGAACCCACAATCGAGCATAACGTTCCCTCTTGGAGTCACTACCTATTACTCGGCCAAAGCAATAAATAACAACGGAGAACATGCAAGAATTACTTATGAACTAAAATATAAAAGAGGTGAATCAAATATATTACTCAAGATCAATCTGAACATAATCTCATAATCCATCGGATCCCAGCAAACTCAACACAGCAACAGCATAAGGATTACATAGGCGCCTCGATCATGTAGGGCAGCTCACGAGGACTAATTAGTTAAGCACAAGAACGGGAGGAGAACATCACATAGCTACTGGTCATGGACTCATGGTCCAAGGGAGACTACTCACGAGTCATCCGGGAGGCGTCCATGGTGGTGGAGAAGCTCCCGGTGGTGATCCTCCCCTCCGGTAGGGTGCCCGGAAGAGTTCTCCTGGTGCTCCCGATCTTGGAAGCGGCGGCCGCGGCGGAACAGAGATGGGATCACGAAAAGAAGTCCTGTTTTGAGGGTTACGGGGAACCCTTTAAATATATGCCAAAGTAGGGCACCGGGGGAGCCTCGGGGGGCCCAGGCGCCCCCCCGGCGCGGCCCAGGGGGGGGCGCGCCCACAGGGCGCCTGGAGCCCCTGTGCCCCCCCCCCCCAGGCTGCCCTTCGGACGCAGTGTTGTTTTTGGTTCGCTGATTTTTTATATAATTTTTCTGGATTTTTCTGGGCAGTTCTCGAAACGTGAAAACCTGAAATACAAAAACAGCCGAAAACAGAAACTGGCACTGGGGTGCACTGGATTAGTAAGTTAGTACAAATATGATCAAAAGTGTATGGAAGTGTATGAATATCATAGCAATATCACCCAAAAGTGGCATGGAGCAAGCAGAAATTATAGATACGTTTTGGACGTATCAACATCTCCAAGCTTAATTCCTGCTCGTCCTCGAGTAGGTAAATGATAACAAGAATAATTTCTGTGGTGACATGCTATTAACCATATAGGACTTTCTCATAGTCATATGACAAAAGCTTACTGAGACAATGATTCTAAAGTAATTAAGTTGTCTCAAGAGAAAATCACAAATGACTGAAAGTTTTACAACATGAAATTGAAACATCAAAAAGATTTGCAATGAACATGATGTGCAAATATGATCAAGTGATATCTAGCTTGCCCCCTTTAGTGATGCAAAACATAAATGCAAGGGCACCTTCAAGGTTTAAGTGATGACTAGATATAATCATTTCAGAATAAACGATATCACAATCATGCAAAAGACAATGCTACTTTGGGACAATGCACATTACATTCAGAATGACAATCATGCTCTCAGTAGTTGGTGCTTGAAGTGCTAGAGCTTTTTATTTTGAAACATGGAAGCAATTGTGTCAACGGTAGTAGTACTTCATATGTGTCATGTATAAAACATCCTATAAGTTGCAAGCCTCATGCATCGAATACTAATAGTGCTCACTCCTTGTCCTAATTAGCTCGGATCCCCATGGGTTATCATTGCATTGCATATGTTTTAACCAAGTGTCACAAAGGGGTACCTCTATGCCACCTGTACAAAGGTCCAAGGAGATAGATCGCATTTGATTTCTCGTTTTTGATAGATCTCAACTTGAGGACATCCATACCGGGACAACATAGAAAATAGATGATGGACTCCTCTTTAATGCATAAGCATATTCTCATGAGAGATTGAGGATTAAGGTCCAAGCTAAAACTTCCACCATGATGCATGGCTTTGGTTGGCGGCCCAATGTTCTTCTCTAACAATATGCATATTAATTCAACCCACGGTAAATCACCCTTACTTCAGACAAGACGAACATGCATAGCAACTCACATGATATTCAACAAAAGTGTGACAGTTGATGGCGTCCCCAGAAACATGGTTACCGCTCAGCAAGCAACTCATAAGAAATAAGATACATAGGCAACATATTCTTTACCACAATAGTTCTTAGGCTACTTTCCCATGAGCTATGTATTGCATGGTTAATTTGCTTAGTGCAGGTGTAGGTTAGCAAAAGACTGGGAGCGACCAACTAAGTGAGCATTGACGGTCATAATCATGCAGAGCGACAAAGCAATATTGAATCAGTCATGGTAGTTATATCGCTACTTAGAAATAAAAGATCATCAAGGCTTGACAGACTTTCTTTACAGTCTTGAATATGCGTGAGCATACGCCAAGTCAATCAAAATAAATTCTCGAAGGAAGATATTACTAAACCATACCACATCATAGGCAAACAAACCAAGTTGGTACTCTAATAACACATTGGGAACCCCCCAGCTATTTGAGATTAACCATAAGAAAACCTGAACTACTAAGCACCATCATGAAAGTAGCATGTTTATCATAGACACATTAACCAATGCAACGGAAGCAAACTCTCTTAATAAGGTGAGCATGGTAATTAAAGAGAGTTCAAGCAACCAACTAAATAAAAGCTCTTGAAAAGATAAGCATGAATACTAAGAGCAAAGCACGATAGTAGCTATTTAAAAGACAAAGAACACACACGGCATAGATAGACATGAAAATTCTATGTAATGTTCTAGGTAGAGGTGGAGCGTGTTTCTCTCCCACATAAAGGAATGCTGGGTTCTGACTCGTTATGAAAAACTAAAAACAAAACTAAAGGCAAGACGCTCCAAGCATAGCACATAACACATGAAGTGATAAAAATATAGCGAAACGAAAGATGAACTGATAATGTTGATGGAGAAGGGGATGCACGGGGGGCATCCCCAAGCTTAGACGCTTGAGTCTCCTTGAATATTTCTTGGGGGTGCACGGGGGCATCCCCAAGCTTGAGCGCATGACACTCCTAAATCTTTTTATCATCTTCCCTCGCACACTTGAAAACTCCCTTCATACACAACTCATCATAATCTGATTAGCGAGGTTAGTACCCTTAATAAAATAATTATACCTTGCTGGAACTAAGGATATTCTTGAAGTTCTACTGTTTCTCAAGATTGCCAAAAGGTTTTTGCAAAGAAAAAACAAGTTCTCAATTTGCAAAGTGAAGGTAAGGCAAAACAGGACAGAATCTGTGAAAAAAGAACAGCAGGCAGTAATTGACCTGTTCGGGATACTTCTGCCACTCAAATCAAAAAACTCAGAACTGATGCACGAAATAAAATTATATAGAGAATGCTGTAGAAAAAATTCAGACCAAAAAGATGATCTGGTGATTTTATACGATTTTTTTTATCCAAGGACAGAATCTGTTTCCTGGACAGCACCTCACAACTTTTGAACTTTCTAGCAATCAGAGGCTATACTTGGCACAAATATGAAAAGCAAAGATACAATGATGATGCTACAACAGTAAACAACATCAAGACACAACAAAAGCAAAAAAATTATTCATGTGGGCTGCCTCCCAAAAGCGCTTTCTTTTATGCCTTTAAGCTAGGCATAAGACTTTAATGATGCTCTCGTAGGAATAAGAGTTGAAGAGCAAAAGAGAGCATCAAGAAGCAAATACCAAACACATTTAAGCCTAACATGCTTCCTATGCATAGGAATATTGCAATAGAATAATTCATTGAAGCACAAAGCAATAAGCATAGGAAGACAAAACAAGTGCAGCTTCAAAACCTTCAACATAAAGAAAGGGAACTTGATATTATTGAAATATCTATAAGCATATGTTCCCTTCTCATAATAATTTTCAGTGGGATCATGAATAAACTCAACAATATAAGCATCACATAAAGCATTGTTACCATGATCCACATGCAAAAAGGTGCTCTTACTCTCCACATAAGCATCATGAAGAGGATAAAACTTAGTATAAAAGAGAGACATAAGCTCTTGCCAATCAAGCAAGTGCGAGTTATCGAGAGGCTTGTACCAATCTGAAGCTTTATCTATAAGTGATACGGCGAACAATTTCCTCATGACAAACTCCATTGATACACCTGCAAGCTTAAATAATGAACATAGTTGTGACAGATATAGCAAGTGTTCACCGGGATATCTGTCTCCTGCATAACGATTAGCCAAAACATAATCGATAATACCAGCTGGTATTTTATAGGGCACAATTTCAGTAGGGGGAGGAGCAACCACCACAGGTGTGGGGCGTCTTCCCGCAAGCAACGATCCAATAGCAAGGTTGTCCATAAGCATAACTAGTGAAAGACATAGAGAAAACTGAAAGGTAAACTAACAAGACTAAAAAGCAAAGGTAAAAGATAGCATGCAACTCCCCTATCCTGAAGAGTGGAGTCCCCGGCAACGGCGCCAGAAAATACTCCTTGATGGGCCTCGAACCCCTCGTTGGTTACCCCAAGTGGAAGGTGTAAGATGCAGTAAGTAGAAGTGTTTTCCCTTAGCAAAGATGCCAAGGATCGAATCCCCAGAGACTCCTAGGTTCAACAGGTAGGTGTCAACTGCTAACGGCGCAATTAGCAATCAACGTGGACCTGCACACAGATACAAATAACTTTGCTCCCAACGAGTACAGAGAGGTTGTCAATCTCTCCGGCCTTGTAGTTCATAAAGGGTTAAAAGCAATATGATAGTAGTGATAGATAGTGTTTTGCAATAGTAAATAAATAGCGAAAAGTAAATAGTGTATGTGATCAATGATGGTAATATGGACCGGAGTCTCATGATGTTCACTAGTGATGTCTCTCTCCCAAAAGACGATAAAACAGCTATGTGAGGTGAACAAATTACAGCTGGGCAATTGACAGGACCACGAACGCAAACCAATGCTGACTACATTGCAAGAAAGGTTGAGGTTCAAAGCATGGGCGGTACGCCAAAGTAAGTAGACCGAAATCCATCAATATCTACTACTAATCATCCACCTTGAGATATCTATCCAGAACATCTCGCTGGTATTAAGTTGCGAGTCCCACCCATAGTGTAAACTCAATGCAACAGACAACTGCATTAAAAGAACTTTGCGTAAAGTAAACAATCCTTGCACCCGCGGGCACAAGAACCGTTGTTTTCCCCCTTGTGGCAACAGCACATCCCCTAGACTCATGTTTCTGTCACTCAAGCCAGTCGTCGAGGGGCATGAACCCACAATCGAGCATAACGTTCCCTCTTGGAGTCACTACCTATTACTCGGCCAAAGCAATAAATAACAACGGAGAACATGCAAGAATTACTTATGAACTAAAATATAAAAGAGGTGAATCAAATATATTACTCAAGATCAATCTGAACATAATCTCATAATCCATCGGATCCCAGCAAACTCAACATAGCAACAGCATAAGGATTACATAGGTGCCTCGATCATGTAGGGCAGCTCACGAGGACTAATTAGTGAAGCACAAGAACGGGAGGAGAACATCACATAGCTACTGGTCATGGACTCATGGTCCAAGGGAGACTACTCACGAGTCATCCGGGAGGCGTCCATGGTGGTGGAGAAGCTCCCGGTGGTGATCCTCCCCTCCGGCAGGGTGCCGGGAAGAGTTCTCCTGGTGCTCCCGATCTTGGAAGCGGCGGCGGCGGCGGAACAGAGATGGGATCGCGAAAAGAAGTCATGTTCTGAGGGTTACGGGGAACCCTTTAAATATATGCCAAAGTAGGGCACCGGGGGAGCCTCGGGGGGCCCAGGCGCCCCCCCGGCGCGGCCCAGGGGGGGCGCGCCCACAGGGCGCCTGGAGCCCCTGTGCCCCCCCCCCTCAGGCTGCCCTTCGGACGTAGTGTTGTTTCCGGTTCGCTGATTTTTTATATATTTTTTCTGGATTTTTCTAGGCAGTTCTCGGAACGTGAAAACCTGAAATACAAAAACAGCCGAAAACAGAAACTGGCACTGGGGTGCACTGGATTAGTAAGTTAGTCCAAATATGATCAAAAGTGTATGGAAGTGTATGAATATCATAGCAATATCACCCAAAAGTGGCATGGAGCAAGCAGAAATTATAGATACGTTTTGGACGTATCAAGCGGTAGTACCGCGGTTAGCCAGTGGTAGTACCGCTCAGGTCAGATCTGAAAAGAACGGATCTAGACTAGAACGCATAGAACGACAAACGGTACTACTGCTGATCATAGTAACTTGGTAGCATCATACATACTAGCATTTCTAGTGCAAAACACTCTCCTACACCCTAATCTTCCATGGATAAGAACAAGAAGAACGCTAGAGCAACATGCATCTCCCCAAACCCTAAAAACAACAACTAGGCAAAAAGAAGAGGGGATTTGGGGAGAAACCTTCATCCATGGCAAGAGGTCGAGGTGGGGAACGATCCCACTGGTCGGAATGCAAGGAGAGTGGCCGAGGGAGGAGATCCGGCGAGGTCCTCCGGCGGCGTTCTTGAGAGGGAGAGAGAGAGAGACGGCGTGGGGGGTAGGAGATGAATGGGTATGGGGGAGTTGGAACTCCCCCTGCCCGCTTATAACCCCCACCCATTCGGATAAGTGCAGTAGTACCGCTATCATCGCGGAAGTACCGCTCGGGCGGAAGTACCGCACACGGAGCGGTAGTACCGCTCGACCAGCGGCAGTAAAAAATTACTGACGTGCTGGACTTGCGGTAGTACCGTAGTCTCTTTTGTTGTAGTACCTTGACTGCTCACGGTAGTACCGCCCCTCCAAGAACTTGCACGTTTCGACAAGAGGCTTTTAGCAAAGGGGAGAGAAAAAAAGAAAGAGACGCACACGCAAGGCAAGACACTACTCCAACGAGGAGGTCGGTGGCCGAGGCCACCTATGTATGAGTCATTTGGTATGGCACCGCAAAGAACTATCCTTGGGCCCATGACCAATACTCGTCTTGAAGCACTTATACCATCTAATTATGGCAAATGACAAAGACTTGATCAATTTATGCATAATGGGGGGAGGAATAGCTCATTGAGAGAACAATACTCCCCCTATGTCCATGCCTACATCTAGACAAGATAATTATATTGAGTGGGAAGTGTGTGTGCAAAGTCTCAAGCCACATTGCTCAAATCAATGATATTTAGCTCATGCCTTAACTCGCGAAATCTTGCTTCATCCAACGGCTTCGTGATGATATCTGCAAAGTTATCATGAGTGTTGACATAGTGAAGCTCGATCTCTCCTTGCCGTATATGATCCCGGATGAAGTGATACCGAATCTCTATATGCTTCGTCTTGAAGTGTTGCACCGGGTTGAGAGAAATCTTGATGGCACTTTCATTGTCACACCAAAGAGGCACTTTGTCACAAGTGACACCGTAATCCTTTAAAGTTTATCTCATCCATAAGAGTTGAGCACAACAACTGCCAGCTGCCACATACTCAGCTTCGGTGGACGAGAGAGACACACAACTTTGCTTTTTGGAAGACCAACTAACGAGAGAGCAACCAAGGAATTGGCACCCTCCGGAAGTGGACTTCCTATCCACTTTGTCTCCCGCCCGGTGCGAATCAGAGAAACCTACAAGGTTGAAGTTTGCTCCTCTTGGGTACCATAAGCCAAAGTTTGGGGTATGAGCCAAATATCGAAAGATCCGCTTGACTGCCACAAAGTGACTTTCCTTAGGTGAGGCTTGAAACCATGCACAGATTCCCACAGTCAACATAATATCCGGTCTAGATGCACAAAGGTAAAGTAAGGATCCAATCATAGAACGATATACCTTTTGATCTACCGCTTTACCATTGGGATCAATGTCAAGTTGGCACTTGGTTGGCACAGGAGTAGTAGCCGGCTTGACATCACTTAGATTGAACCTCTTGAGCATGTCTTGAGTATACTTGGTTTGTTTGATGAAGATTCCTTCTCTTCTTTGCTTGCTCTCAAACCCAAGGAAGTACTTCAACTCTCCCATCATTGACATCTCAAAATGTGTGGTCATGAGTGCGGCGAACTCATCATTGAAAGCTTTGTTAGGAGAACCAAAGATAATATCATCAACATATAGTTGGCAGATAAACAACTCGCCTTTGACCTTCTTAGTGAAAAAGAGTGGGGTCGATTTTCCCAATTTCAAACCCACGATCTTGTAACAACTCGATAAGATGCTCATACCACGCACGTGGGGCTTGTTTAAGGCCATAGAGAGCCTTATCGAGTTGGTACACGTGATTGGGGAACTTGGGATCCTCAAACCCCGGGGGTTGTTTGACATATACCAACTCATTAATAGGACCATTAAGAAATGCACTTTTCACATCCATTTGTTGTAGCTTAAAGTTATGCTGAGAAGCATAGGCAAGCAACAAACGAATAGATTCATGGTGAGCAACGGGGGCAAAGGTTTCACCGTAGTCGATACCCTCGACTTGGGAGTAGCCTTGAGCCACCAGACGCGCCTTGTTGCGGATGACAATGCCATGAGCATCTTGCTTGTTCTTAAAGATCCACTTGGTTCCAATACATTATGGTTCTCCTTTGGCCTTGGCACCAGACGCCACACTTTGTTGCACTCGAAGTTATGGAGTTCTTCATGCATGGCATTAAGCCAATCAGGGTCTTCGAGCGCCTCATATACCTTATGAGGTTCAACACAGGAGACAAAAGCTTGATGAGCACAATAGTTTGCTAATTGTCTACGAGTGCTTACCCCCTCCCCTTTTGATGCTTCCTAGAATATTCTCCATGTGATGTTCTCTGGAAGCAAGCCTCGAGGCAACTTTTGCAGCACGACGCTCTAATTGCTCTTCAAGAGATAACCGAGGAGCACTAAGTTGATCATCTTGAGCGACGTCAGGAGCTAGATCTTGATCTTGAGCTTCCTCTTGACCTTGATCTTGCTCGGAGGAAAGAACTTGTCCTTGTGCATCATTTGGTGGCTCCCCACCATCTTGTGATTGATCTTGCACTTGGCCTTGTTCGTCCCGTTGAGGGCCTTCACTTTGTTCTTCAGAAGCGTGTGGGTCTTGGGTTGGTGATGGTTCCATTTGAGTGGAACATTGTCCTTCTCCTTCGGCTACAAGGGGTTCCACAATGGGTAGGATATATCCAACACCCATTCTTCTTATGGCTTGAGGAGGAATTTCATCACCTACATCACAAGTACCACTTTGCTCCACTTGGGAGCCGTTATTTTCATCAAACTCTACGTTACTCGTCTCCTCAATGAGTCCATTGGACTTGTTGAGGACACGGTAATCATGAGAGTTTGTAGCATAACCAACAAATATGCCCTCATGAGCTCTAGATTCAAATTTAGACAAGCAAACACCTTTCTTGAGGATGAAACACTTACACCCGAACACCCGGAAGTACTTGAGATTGGGCTTGTTACCGGTAAGTATCTCATATGGAGTTTTGTTCAAGCCTTTGCGGAGATAGGGCCGATTGGATGCATGACACGCGGTGTTGATGGCTTCGGCCCAAAAGTTGTATGGAGATTCGAATTCCGCCATCATGGTCCTTGCCGCATCCATCAGAGTTCGGTTCTTTCTCTCCGCTACACCGTTTTGTTGAGGGGTATAGGGTGCTGCATATTGATGTTTGATCCCCTCATCACTAAGAAACTCATCCAAGGTGTAGTTCTTGAACTCGGTGCCGCTGTCACTTCGGATCATCAAAATCTTTGCTTCATGTTGTCGTTGAGCTTCATTTGCAAAGTTGATGACGGTTTGTTGGATCTCACTCTTCTTCTTGAAGAAGTATACCCAGGTGTATCTTGAATAATCATCCACAATCACCAAGCAATACTTTCTACCCCCAAGACTATCAAAAGATGGAGGCCCAAAGAGGTCCATGTGAAGGAGCTCTAGGGGTCTTTTTGAATAGATGATAGTCGTGGGAGGGTGGGCCGTCTCATGTAACTTTCCTTCAATGCAAGCCCTGCAAGCACGATCTTTGGCAAAGCTAACATTTGTTAGTCCATGGACATGGTCCCCCTTGAGAAGACTTTGCAAAGATCTCATATTGACATGGGCCAAACGGCGATGCCAAAGCCATCCCACATCAACTTTAGCCATTAGGCATGTCGCGATCTTAGTGGGTTGCTTCGAGAAGTTAACCACATAAAGACCATTCTCGACATGCCTAATGAGTGCAAGTTGCTTCTTTAAGAGTCTTGCTCCACAAGAGGGCCACGGTATCAATATCAAAGAATGCAGCAAATCCCATGAGTGGAAGTTGGCAAACAGAAAGTAAATTGTATGCAAGGGACTCAACAAGCATGACTTTCTCGATCGTGAGATCATGAGAGACAACAACCTTGCCAAGCCCCAATACCTTAGAAGATGAAGCATCACCCCATTCGACGTTGGTGGCCATAGATGAACCTAAATGCACGTCCACCACCAAGTCTTTGCTTCTGGTCATATGATTTGTGGCTCCACTATCGAGCAACCATGATCCCCCACCGGAAGCAAACTCCTACAAGAGATCAATGCTTGGATTGAGGTACCCATTTGGTAATGGGTCCTTTGAGGTTAGTAACAAGGGTCTTAGGAATCCAACAAATTTAGCAAACACATGACCATCACTAGCACGACATAAAACATATGAAGGATTAAAGTCGCCGGCCATGTTTGATGGTATGGTGGAGTTTTTCTTGACACCACCACCTTTCACAGTTTTCTTCTTCTTAGAGGCGCCCTCTCCCTCTTTCACAAAAGTTTGTCGGAGAGGGGGAGGTAGCTTGGTCTTGTCATTCTTCTTCTTCTTGGGCTTAGGAACAAACCCAATTCCTTCCTTTGCCACAACCTCCTTTTGATTGCTCAAAAGGTTGTTGAGGTTCTTCTCACCTGGTATGCATGTCACAAGGCCTTTCTCAAGTTGCTTCTTCAACTTGGCATTTTATTCAACAAGATGCACATGCTCGCAACATGGGTTACTAGCATTTGCATTATCAATTAACACCATGCGAGGAAAGATAGCCTTTTCCTTGGTTAGCGAAACTTGGAGTTGATCATGAGACTCCTTGAGAGAAGCATGCATACCTTTCAAGGCCTTGTGAGCCTTGTCGAGTATAACAAACTCCTCCTTGAGTTTAGCATGGTCAACCTCAAGTTTTCCCTTCTCGGAATTAAGCATACGAGATACAACTAAAGCATGATCGAGATCTTTCTTTAATTTAGCATGATGATCGTTGTGTGACTCCTCAAGAGCCAAACGAAGAACACGCTCTTCCTCTAGGGCGTTAGAGAGATCCGATATCTCATCGGCATAGTCTCGACTATGTCCTTCCATTTTAGCAAGGGTCTCCTCGTGAGCCTCGATCATGTCATTGGCCTCTCCGAGTTGTTCCAAGAGAGCAACAAAGTGCTTCTTGGGTTTGCCCTTAAGTTTGCTCATGAACAACTCAAATTCATTCTCTCCCTCCTTAGTTCCCTCACTCTCATCAATAAAATCCGTTAATGAAGGATTAGAAGGGATGGTAGTATTGATGTTTGGGTTTACCTTGTTGGTGGCCTTGGCCATGAGACACTTGGCGGTGATGTTCTCATTAGGCGAGCTAAAGAGAGATGAGCGCGGAGTAGTAGCATCACGATCGTGGCCATGGTAACCACCTCATCATCTTCATCATTATCATCATCCTCAACATATTCTTCTTGGGCCACCAACCCTTTAGGAGGGGTCTTCTTGTTGAAGTTGTTCTTGTTGGGATAAGACTTGGCCTTGTCCTTCCGGATAAGCTTACCTCCAAAGTCTTCTCTTTTCTCATACGGGCAATCAACAACAAAGTGGCTCACATTCCCACAATTGAAGCAAGTCCTCACTCGTTGCTTGCCCTTGTTGCCACTTGAGTTGTTCTTGTTGAAGTTGGGTCTTGTGTTCTTCTTGTTGCCCCAAAATTGCCGTGAAGCAAGAGCCATGTGCTCATGATAGGCATATTTGGTGTCCTCGGGGCTACTCTCATCATCATCCTCCTCCTCCTCTTCTTCCACACAAGCCTTGGCCTTCAAGGCGAGGTTAGGCTTCTTTGATTGTTGAGCTCTTAGAACCGCATTGTCGGCGGTCTTGTCCAAGATCCTCATAGCAACGAACTCATCCAACACTTCATTTGATGACAAGTGGTGGAAGTCCGGTCTTTGACGGATGACAGAGGACATGGCCTTATGATAGGGCATCATGGCCTTGAGAAACTTGCGCTTGATCCAATTGTCATCTGTGTCCTTGTTCCCATGATCTCGAAGAGAAACCGCAAGAGTGGTCAATCTCCGATAAAGTTCACGAGGATCTTCTTCTTTGATCATAGCAAACTCATCGGCTTCATCTTGCACAACTTCATAGTTTGAGCGTTGAATGCTAGCGCTCCCCTTGTACATAGTGCCAACATGCTCCCAAGCTTCCTTGGCCACAGTGAAGGGTCGAAGATGTGCAATGTCTTCGGGAGGGATTGTGTCTTGAAGTATGCAAAGAACAGACTCGTTGAATTGATGATCCGCTGTTTCTCTCGGAGTCATGTTGTCGGGATCACTTGGATAAAAACCTTGCTCAATGATTCTCCAAAGGTTAGTAGAGAAATGATTTAAATGACGTTTAAAGCGAAACATCCAAGTAGCAAAATCGGAATTTTTTATAAACTTAGGAGGAGGCCCAACGGAATTTAAATGCGGTGTGGGAACGGGTCCTCCATAGTGAGTAGGAGGAGCGGAGTGGGCAAAGATGTCATTCCCATTCTTAGTAACCGGGGCTTGTCCACTACTAGCTTATCCCTTGTCGGGAGTAGCCTCCGACACGATGGTGGCGGGACGAACCACCTCCAACGGTGTGGTGGATAATTTAAGCCCCTCAATTAAATCTGTAAACATGCCTTTGACCTCGGTCGCTAGTGATTCTATCAATGTGTCATAGCCACATTGAACTCCTCACGAGAGATCGAGGCTCCCCCATCGGACGTAGGCAAGGACGGAGTTCCACCGGAATGTTCGTCTATCTCGACTACGTTGTCACCTATACTCTTTGGACGGTAAAGTCTGAAAGGATCGATATGGTTGACTAGAGGGGGGGTGAATAGGCAACTAACAATTTTTAGCTTTTCTTAACCACTTTAAATTAAGCGTCAAAGTAAGTTGTCTAGATATGCTACTAAGATGACAACTAATAGAAAGTAAAGATAACAACTTCACAAGCAAGCTATAGGAGATAAACAAGTAATGCTTGCAAAAGTAAAGGTAAGAAATAACCACAAGAGGAACCGGTAGAGACGAGGATGTGTTGCTGAAGTTCCTTCCCTTTGAGGGGAAGTACGTCTTTGTTGGAGTGGTGTGGAGGCACAATGCTCCCCAAGAATCCACTGGGGCCACCGTATTCTCCTCACGCCCTCGCACGATGCAAGGTGTCGTGATTCCACTAGTGGTGCCCTTGAAGGCGGCAACCGAACCTTTACAAACAAGGTTGGGGCTATCTCCACAACTAAATTGGAGGCTCCCAACGAAACCATGAAGCTTCACCACAATGGAATACGGCTTCGAGGTGACCTCAACCGTCTAGGGTGCTCAAACACCCAAGAGTAACAAGATCCGCTAGGGATTAGTGGGGGGAATCAAATATCTCTTGGTGGAAGTGTAGATCGGTGCCTTCTCATGCAATCCTGAGCAAGTCAACAAGTTTGATTGGCTAGGGAGAGAGATCGGGCGAAAATGGAGCTTTGGAGCAACAATGGAGTGTGTGGGGGAAGAGGTGAGTCAAAAGGAGGAAGAAGAAGCCTTTATATAGTGGGGGGAACAATCCAACCGTTATCCCCCACTCAGCCCCGCACAGAGCGGTACTACCGCTTGGGGGAGCGGTACTACCGCTTATAGAGCGATACTACTGTTGCCACACAAGCGGTACTACCGTACCATAGGGTACGCGCCCAGAGCGGTACTACCGTGGTCTCAGGGCAGTACTACCGCTGGGAGCGGTACTACCGCCTCTACTGCCGCACCTAGTACCGCAAAACTCGACACGAAAAAGCGCTCGCGAGTCGAGGCGGTGGTAGCATGAATCAGCGGCGGTACTACCGCAGTGTGTACTAAGCGGTACTACCGCTTAGTGGGGCGGTACTACCGCTTGAGACACACGGGCGGTACTACCGCTGGGATCCGCTGTACTACTGCTGGAGCCAGAAAAAGCTAGAGAAGATGGGAAATAAGAGCCCCATTGCGGCGGGAAGGAATGATGGGTGCAATAAAGAAGTGTACGTGTTGATTCCACCCAAACCTTACCAAAGCGGATCCCCTCTTAATAGTACGGCTTTCCTATCACTCGGAACCACCGAAAACTAAGCAAAAAGGAAACACCGTCTTCCATAGATTCCGAGGGGCCTCTAATCTTCTTGTGCCTTTGTGAGATGTATCTGAAAGAGCTTAGAACACATGATTAGTCCGCAAACGCATTGTCATCAATCACCAAAACACCATTTGGCTAAATATGCCCTTACAATCTCCCCCTTTTTGGTGGATTGATGACAACACGGGATTTGCACAAAATGAATAATAACATAATGTAAATGCAAATCCCACACCCCTAAAATATAGACTGGCTCCCCCTAGATGTGTGCTATCTAGATAAGTGCTTTGGACTGCACGGCACACATGCTAGGATCAGCACTCCCCTATATTTTAGAGACCAACAACCTAAGCAAGATATGAGAGCATAGTACATAGTAATATAATCATGCATGCTAGAGAGTACCAGGTACATAAATAAGATAGGGTAGCATATGTCTCACACCATATGACGGGACTTAGGTCTCACGAAAAACCAACCAAACCACAAGAAACGAAAAGCACACAGGCGACAGAAACACAAAGGCACAAATCCTTAAACTCTCTCCCCCTTTGGCATCGAGACACCAAAAGGGCAGAGAGCTAAGCTACGGCTCCAGGTGAGAGCATGAGAAGGTCTCGAATCATCAGATTGCAGTAGGGTCATCGTCTTCGTCGTCGTCGACCAGAAACTGCTCGGCATCGGAATCAGTCCATGGGCAATGCTGCTTGATCCACTCTTCCTCCTCGGTTACCTGCTCCTCAGAGCCACTGGCCACAGTTGCACCCAACTGCCGCATGAGCTCCTTGTGACGCCCCTGGCCTTCTTCTCTGCCACATGAGTTATGTACTGACCATGAGACTCCATGCAAAACAGCTTCTTCATCTTCTTCTTGAGCTTCTTTGCCCACGAGGTCTCTGCACCAGATGGCTCATAGTCATCATCATCTTCTGCTTCAACCTCAGCCTCCTCTGTCTCCATAGCAGCAGCGGAGGATGAGCCTCCAGTCTTGGATGCATGAGTGCCCCAGTTGTCCTTCCGCCTTAGACGCTTGATCTCATGAGACACCAACTCTCCAGTCTCCGGCAATGCATTGGGATAGACATGATCCCAAGCCTTCTCAATCAGCAGCATGATGAACGGACCATAGATCAGGCACTTGCGTAAAGAAATAGCAGACATGAGCTCAGACCACGTCACATGTGAAATATCCAGGGTCTCACCAGTGTTCCGCTCTAACTGATGTTGGCAAAAGAGAAGCATGTCCACAAGATAGGAGTGAACCATATCATGATTCACAATCCAAGGGAAAAGAGTCTCAAGGAAGATGCGGTGAAGGATATCCAGATAGGTAGACAACTCATATGTTACCTTCTTAGTCTCAGGGTGGACCTTCACAGTGCAGTAAGGCCAGAGAGCTTGCTTGTGAGTGGAGGTTTCGTTCTGGTGAGGACGAAAGCCAAATGGTGTCTCAAGTCCCTGGTCTTCCACCCCAAGTAACTCCATGAACGCCTTCCACTTGACAGATAACAGTTTGCCATTGGTCATCCATGTCAGAGTTCTGTCCTCATCCGTCCCTAGATGGACCGTGGCATAGAATTGAGCCACAAGATCTGCATCAAAGTCCTTGTTGAACTGAATGATCTAAAGAATGTTGAGCTAAGTGCACATCTGAAGAGCCTCGCCAAAATACACCGGATCCTTCTCTAGATATTCCATGTCGATGGAGCGAACACTGACAAAGAGATTCTTCTTAGCCTTGAACACATCAAAGTAGACAGCAAACTGGAAGCGATTCCAGAACGGACGGTTGACCAAATTGGGTTCTTGATCAACCTCATAGGGATTGCGGCGACGCCTTGCCCAGAACTCCTTTCCACTCATTTGTGTCACGGTTTTTCCCTTTGGCTTTGCCATGGCCTTCTTCTTCTGTTGAGGTGGAGGTGGAGCACTCGAGGAACCTCCAGCAGACTCAGATGTGCGGTAGCGCTTTGAGGTTGCACGATTGGGGTTGATACGACGAGCCTGATGCTCGGGATGTTCATCACCTGGAACCAAACACACACACAGACGAACCAACCAAAAAGAACGAGCATAAGCCAATGAACCCAACAAAACAAGATCAAGGAATGAAGAAATATATGTGAACTAGGCATGCCGCGGTAGTACCGTGATCTGGTAAGCGGTAGTACCGCTCTAGGGAGCGGTAGTACCGCTCGAGGCAGGGAAACAGCGGTTTCCTACTACCGTGGTCAGATCCGGCACTACCGTCCTGTCAAATTCAAAAATATTTCTATCATACTCTAATCTAGATAGTCTAGATGCTTTCTCCTTCCTACTCAAACCTAGATTTAGTCAAAAATCTACATATGCAAACACCATTGCCCCTAAAACACAAGATCTGAAAAAGAACCATGAGGAGAAGAGGAACGGGGGCAATACCGACATCCATGGCAAGAGGACGTGGTGGGGATCGACTCCACCGAAGGAAAAGGAGAGGAGCACCCCGGAGGAGGAGATCCGCCGGAGCCCTCCCGCGGCGACGAACTGCTGGAGAGAGAGAGGAACGAGGGGGTGAATGAATGGGTATGGGGGAGAGAAACCTCCCCCTGCCCCAATATAACCCCCGCATACCTCCCCGCAGCAGTAGTACCGCGCTGGTGGGCGGTAGTACCGCTTACAAGTGGTAGTACCGCGCACCACTAGCGGTAGTACCGCCCAGCACGCCACGACAACAAAAGGTTCAAGGCAAAGCTCAAAAAGAAACGCACAAAGAAGGAAAAGCAAACCACCACTCTCACACACACACCAGCAAGAGGCAAGAGACCCCTCTACACGAGAGGGCGGTGACCGAAGTCACCTATGTTTGAGTCTAGAGGTATGGTGGCGCGAAGATTTTAACCTTGGGCCCATGACCAAAACTCGTCCTTGAAGCACTAGTACCATCAATGATGGTTAATGAAAGACTAGATCAATTTATGCATAATGGGGGGAGAGAGAGTTCATTGAGAGAACAATGCTCCCCCTATTTCCATGCCTACATCTAGACAAGATAATTATATTGAGTGTGAGGAGTGTGTGCAAAGTCTCAAGCCACATTGCTCAAATCGATGATATTTAGCTCATGCCTTAACTCGTGAAATCTTGCTTCATCCAACGGCTTCGTGAAGATATCTGCAAGGTTATCATGAGTGTTGACATAGTGAAGCTCGATCTCTCCTTGCCTTATGTGATCCCGGATGAAGTGATACCGGATCTCTATATGCTTCGTCTTGAAGTGTTGCACCGGGTTGAGAGAAATCTTGATGGCACTTTCATTGTCACACCAAAGAGGCACTTTGTCACAAGTGACACTGTAATCCTTTAAAGTTTGCCTCATCCATAAGAGTTGAGCACAACAACTGCCAGCTGCCACATACTCTGCTTCGGTGGACGAGAGAGACACACAACTTTGCTTTTTGGAAGACCAACTAACGAGAGAGCAACCAAGGAATTGGCACCCTCCGGAAGTGGACTTCCTATCCACTTTGTCTCCCGCCCAATCCGAATCAGAGAAACCTACAAGGTTGAAGTTTGCTCCTCTTGCGTACGATAAGCCAAAGTTTGGGGTATGAGCCAAATATCGAAAGATTCGCTTGACAGCCACGAAGTGACTTTCCTTAGGTGAGGCTTGAAACCGTGCACAGATTCCCACACTCAACATAATATCTGGTCTAGATGCACAAAGGTAAAGCAAGGAACCGATCATAGAGCGATATACCTTTTGATCCACCGCTTTACCATTTGGATCAATGTCAAGTTGGCACTTGGTTGACATTGGAGTAGTAGCCGGCTTGACATCACTTAGATTGAACCTCTTGAGCATGTCTTGAGTATACTTGGATTGTTTGATGAAGATCCCTTCTCTTCTTTGCTTGATCTCAAACCCAAGGAAGTACTTCAACTCTCCCATCATGGACATCTCAAAATGTGTGGTCATGAGTGCGGCGAACTCATCATTGAAAGCTTTGCTAGGAGAACCAAAGATAATATCATCAACATATAGTTGGCACACAAACAAATCCCCTTTGACCTTCTTAGTAAAAAGAGTGGGGTCGATTTTCCCAATTTCAAACCCACGATCTTGTAACAACTCGGTAAGATGCTCATACCACGCACGTGGGGCTTGTTTAAGGCCATAGAGTGCCTTATCGAGTTGGTACACGTGATTGGGGAGCTTAGGATCCTCAAACCCCGGGGGTTGTTTAACATACACCAACTCATTAATAGGACCATTAAGAAATGCACTTTTCACATCCATTTGTTGCAATTTAAAGTTATGATGGGAAGGATAGGCAAGCAACAAACGAATGGATTCAAGGCGAGTAACGGGGGCAAAGGTTTCACCGTAGTCGATACCCTCGACTTGGGAGTAGCCTTGAGCCACCAGACGTGCCTTGTTGCGGATGACAATGCCATGAGCATCTTGCTTGTTCTTAAAGATCCACTTGGTTCCAATGACATTATGGTTCTCCTTTGGCCTTGGCACCAGACGCCACACCTTGTTGCGCTCGAAGTTATGGAGTTCTTCATGCATGGCATTAAGCCAATCAGGGTCATCGAGCGCCTCATAAACCTTCTGAGGTTCAACACAGGAGACAAAAGCTTGATGAGCACAATAGTTTGCTAATTGTCTACGAGTGCTTACCCCCCTTTTGATGCTTCCTAGAATGTTCTCCATGTGATGTTCTCTGGAAGCAAGCCCGGAGGCAACTTTTGCAGCACGACGCTCCAATTGCTCTTCAAGTAATAACTGAGGAGCATTGAGTTGATCATCTTGAGCGTCATCGGGAGATAGATCTTGATCTTGAGCTTCCTCTTGACCTTGATCTTGCTCGGAGGACAGAACTTGGCCTTGTGCATCATTTGGTGGCTCTCCACCATCTTGTGATTGATCTTGCACTTGGCCTTGTTCGTCCGGTTGAGGGCCTTCACTTTGTTCTTCGGAAGCGTGTGGGTCTTGGGTTGGTGATGGTTCCACTTGAGTGGAACATTGTCCTTCTCCTTCAGCCACAAGGGGTTCCTCAATGGGTAGGATATATCCAACACCCATTCTTCTTATGGCTTGAGGAGGAATTTCATCACCCACATCACAAGTACCACTTTGCTCCACTTGGGAGCCGTTATTTTCATCAAACTCTATGTTACTCGTCTCCTCAATGAGTCCATTGGACTTGTTGAGGACACGGTAAGCATAAGAGTTTGTAGCATAACCAACAAATATGCCCTTGTGAGCTCTAGATTCAAATTTAGACAAACGAACACCTTTCTTGAGAATGAAACACTTACACCCAAATACCTGGAGGTACTTGAGATTGGGCTTGTTACCGATAAGTATCTCATACGGAGTTTTGTTCAAGCCTTTGTGGAGATAGAGCCGATTTGATGCATGGCAAGCGGTGTTGGTGGCTTCGGCCCAAAAGTTGTATGGAGATTTGAATTCCGTCATCATGGTTCTTGCCGCATCCATGAGAGTTCGGTTCTTTCTCTATGCTACACCGTTTTGTTGAGGGGTATATGGGGCTGCATATTGATGTTTGATCCCCTCATCACTGAGAAACTCATCCAGGGTGTAGTTCTTGAACTCGGTGCCGTTGTCACTTCTAATCATCAAGATCTTTGCTTCATGTTGTCGTTGAGCTTCAGTTGCAAAGTTGATGACGGTTTGTTGGGTCTCACTCTTCTTCTTGAAGAAGTATACCCAGGTGTATCTTGAGTAATCATCCACAATCACCAAGCAGTACTTTCTACCCCCAAGACTATCAAAAGATGGAGGCCCAAAGAGGTCCATGTGAAGGAGCTCTAGGGGTCTCTTTGAGTAGATGATAGTCGTGGGAGGGTGAGCCGTCTCATGTAACTTTCCTTCAATGCAAGCCCTGCAAGCACGATCTTTGTCAAAGCTAACATTTGTTAGTCCACGGACATGGTCCCCCTTGAGAAGACTTTGCAAAAATCTCATATTGACGTGGGCCAAACGGCGATGCCAAAGCCATCCCACATCAACTTTAGCCATTAAGCATGTCGCGACCTTAGTGGGTTGCTTCGAGAAGTTAACCACATAAAGACCGTTCTCGACATGCCCAACATAGGCTACTTTAAGAGTCTTGCTCCACAAGAGGGCCACGGTATCAATATCAAAGAATGTTGCAAAGCCCGTGAGTGCAAGTTGGCAAACAGAAAGTAAATTGTATGCAAGGGACTCAACAAGCATGACTTTCTCGATCGTGAGATCATGAGAGACAACAACCTTGCCAAGCCCCAATACCTTAGAGGATGAAGCATCACCCCATTCAACGTTGGTGGCCATAAATGAGCCTAGATGCACGTCCACCACCAAGTCTTTGCTTCCGGTCATATGATTTGTGGCTCCACTATCGAGCAACCATGATCCCCCACCGGAAGCAAACTCCTGCAAGAGATCAATGCTTGGATTTAGGTACCCATTTGGTAATGGGTCCTTTGAGGTTAGTAACAAGGGTCTTAGGAACCCAAATGGACCATTCAGTGTACTCATAAGAAGAACCAACAAATTTAGCAAACACATGACCATCACTAGCACGACATAAAACATATGAAGGATTAAAGTCGCCGGCCATGTTTGATGGTATGGTGGAGTTTCTCTTGACACCACCACTTTTCACCATTTTCTTCTTCTTTGATGCGCCCTCTCCTTCTTTCACAAAAGTTAGTCGGAGAGGGGGTGGTTGCTTGGTCTTGTCATTCTTCTTCTTCTTGGGCTTAGGAACAAACCCAATTCCTTCCTTTGCCACAACCTCCTTTTGATTGCTCAAAAGGTTGTTGAGGTTCTTCTCACCTTGTATACATGTCACAAGGCCTTTCTCAAGTTGCTTCTTTAACTCGGCATTTTCTTCAACAAGATGCACATGCTCACAACATGGGTTAGTAGCATTTGCATTATCAATTAATACCATGCGAGGAAAGATAGCTTTTTCCTTGGTTAGTGAAACTTGGAGTTGATCATGAGACTCCTTGAGAGTAGCATGCATACCTTTCAAGGCCTTGTGAGCCTTGTCGAGTATGACAAACTCTTCTTTGAGTTTAGCATGGTCAACCTCAAGTTTTGCCTTCTCGGAATTAAGCACACGAGAGACAACTAAAGCATGATCAAGATCTTTCTTTAATTTAGCATGATCATCATTGTGTGACTCCTCAAGAGCCAAACGAAGACCACGCTCTTCCTCTAGGGCGTTAGAGAGATCCGATATCTCATCGGCATAGTCTCGACTATGTCCTTCCATCTTAGTAATGGTTTCCTCGTGAGCCTCGATCATGTCATTGGCTTCACCGAGTTGTTCCAAGAGAGCAACAAAATGCTTCTTGGGTTTTCCCTTGATATTTTTCATGAACAACTCAAATTCATTCTCTCCCTCATTAGTTCCCTCACTCTCATCAATACAATTCATCAATGAAGGATTAGAAGTGATAGTGGTATTGATGTTTGGGGTTACCTTGTTGGTGGCCTTGGCCATGAGACACTTGGCGGTGATGTTCTCATTTGGTGAGTCGAAGAGAGATGAGTGCGGAGTAGTAGCAATAGCAATTGCGGCCATGGTGACCATCTCATCATCTTCATCATTATCATCATCCTCAACATATTCTTCTTGGGCCACCAACCCTTTAGGAGGAGTCTTCTTGTTGAAGTTGTTCTTGTTGGGGTAGGACTTTGACTTGTCCTTTCGGATAAGCTTGCCTCCAAAGTCTTCTCTTTTCTCATATGGGCAATCCGCAACGAAGTGGCTTACATTTCCACAGTTGAAGCATGTCCTCACTCGTTGCTTGCCCTTGTTCCCACTTGAGTTGTTCCTGTTGAAGTTGGGCCTTGTGTTCTTCTTGTTGCCCCAAAATTGCCGTGAAGCAAGAGCCATGTGCTCATGATAGGCATATTTGGTGTCCTCGGGGCTACACACATCATCATCCTCCACCTCCTCTTCTTCCACACAAGCCTTGGCCTTCAGGGCAAGGTTGGGCTTCTTCGATCGTTGAGCTCTTAAGACCGCATTGTCGGCGGTCATGTCCAAGATCCTCATGGCAAAGAACTCATCCAACACTTCATTCCTCTGATAAGTGGTGGAAGTTCGGTCTCTGACGAATGACAGAGGACATGGCCTTATGATAGGGCATCATGGCCTTGAGGAACTTGTGCTTGATCCAATTGTCATCTGTGTCCTTACTGCCATGATCTCGAAGAGAGACCGCAAGGGTAGTTAGTCTCCGATAAAGTTCACGAGGATCTTCTTCTTTGATCATAGCAAACTCATCGGCTTCATCTTGCACAACTTCGTAGTTAGAGCGTTGAATGCTAGTGCTTCCCTTGTACATAGTGCCAACATGCTCCCAAGCTTCCTTGGCCACAATGAAGGGTCGAAGATGTGCAATGTCTTTTGGAGGGATAGCATCTTGAAGAATGCAAAGAGCAGACTCGTTGAATTGATGATCCGCAGTTTCTCTTGGAGTCATGTTGTCGGGATCACGCGGATAAAAACCTTGCTCAATGATTCTCCAATGATTAGTAGAACAATGATTTATATGACATTTGAAATGAAACACCCAAGTAGCAAAATCAGATTTTTTTTGATAAACTTGGGAGGAGGCCCAACGGAATTTAAATGCGGCGTGGGAACGGGTCCTCCATAGTGAGTAAGAGGAGCGGAGTGGGCAAAGATGCCACTCCCATTCTTAGTAACAGGGGCTTGTTCACTACTAGCTTCTCCCTTGTCACGATTAGCCTCCGACACGTTGGTAGCGGGACGAACCATTTCCAACGGTGCGGTGGATAATTTAAGCCCCTCAAGCAAATCATTAAACATGCCTTTGATCTCGGTCGCTAGTGATGGGCCTCGAACCCCTTGTTGGTTACCCCAAGTGGAAGGTGTAAGATGCAACATTGTAGAAGTGTTTTCCCTTAGCAAAGATGCCAAGGATCGAATCCCCAGAGACTCCTAGGTTCAACAAGTAGGTGTCAATTGCTACGGCGCCAGATTAGTAGCAATCAACGTGGACCTGCACACAGATACAAATAACTTTGCTCCCAACGAGTACAGAGAGGTTGTCAATCCCTCCGGCCTTGTAGTTCACAAAGGATTAAAAGCAATGATAGTAGTGATAGATAGTGTTTTGCAATAGTAAGTAAATAGCAAAAAGTAAATAGCGGGTGTGATCAATGATGGTAATATGGACCGGAGTCTCATGATGTTCACTAGTGATGTCTCTCTCCCAAAAGACGATAAAACAGCTATGTGAGGTAAACAAATTACAGCTGGGCAATTGACAGGACCACGAACGCAAACCAATGTTGACTACATTGCAAGAAAGGTTGAGGTTCAAAGCATGGGCGGTACGCCAAAGTAAGTAGACCGAAATCCATCAATAAGCAAATACCAAACACATTTAAGCCTAACATGCTTCCTATGCATAGGAATATTGCAATAGAATAATTCATTGAAGCACAAAGCAATAAGCATAGGAAGACAAAACAAGTGCAGCTTCAAAACCTTCAACATAAAGAAAGGGAACTTGATATTATAGAAATATCTATAAGCATATGTTCCCTTCTCATAATAATTTTCAGTGGGATCACGAATAAACTCAACAATATAAGCATCACATAAAGCATTGTTACCATGATCCACATGCAAAAAGGTACTCTTACTCTCCACATAAGTATCATGAAGAGGATAAAACTTAGTATAAAAGAGAGACATAAGCTCTTGCCAATCAAGCAAGTGCGAGTTATCGAGAAGCTTATACCAATCTGAAGCCTTATCTATAAGTGATACGGAGAACAATTTCCTCATGACAAACTCCCTTGATACACGTGCAAGCTTAAATAATGAACATAGTTGCGACAGATATAGCAAGTGTTCACCGGGATGTCTGTCTCCTGCATAACGATTAGCCAAAACATAATCGATAATACCAGCTGGTATTTTATAGGGCACAATTTCAGTAGGGGGAGGAGCAACCACCATAGGTGCGGGGCGTCTTCCCGCAAGCAACGATCTAATAGCAAGGTTGTCCATAAGCATAACTAGTGAAATACATAAAGAAAACTAAAAGGTAAACTAACAAGACTAAAAAGCAAAGGTAAAAGATAGCATGCAACTCCCCTATCCTGAAGAGTGGAGTCCCCGGCAACGGCGCCAGAAAATACTCCTTGATGGGCCTCGAACCCCTCGTTGGTTACCCCAAGTGGAAGGTGTAAGGTGCAGTATTGTAGAAGTGTTTTCCCTTAGCAAAGATGCCAAGGATCGAATCCCCAGAGACTCCTAGGTTCAACAAGTAGGTGTCAATTGCTATGGCGCCAGATTAGTAGCAATCAACGTGGACCTGCACACAGATACAAATAACTTTGCTCCCAACGAGTACAGAGAGGTTGTCAATCCCTCCGGCCTTGTAGTTCACAAAGGATTAAAAGCAATGATAGTAGTGATAGATAGTGTTTTGCAATAGTAAGTAAATAGCGAAAAGTAAATAGCGGGTGTGATCAATGATGGTAATATGGACCGGAGTCTCATGATGTTCACTAGTGATGTCTCTCTCCCAAAAGACGATAAAACAGCTATGTGAGGTAAACAAATTACAGCTGGGCAATTGACAGGACCACGAACGCAAACCAATGCTGACTACATTGCAAGAAAGGTTGAGGTTCAAAGCATGGGCGGTACGCCAAAGTAAGTAGACCGAAATCCATCAATATCTACTACTAATCATCCACCTTGAGATATCTATCCAGAACATCTCGCTGGTATTAAGTTGCGAGTCCCACCCATAGTGTAAACTCAATGCAACAGACAACTGCATTAAAAGAACTTTGCGTAAAGTAAACAATCCTTGCACCCGCGGGCACAAGCACCGTTGTTTTCCCCCTTGTGGCAACAGCACATCCCCTAGACTCATGTTTCTGTCAGTCAAGCTAGTCATCGAGGGGCATGAACCCACAATCGAGCATAACGTTCCCTCTTGGAGTCACTACCTACTACTCGGCCAAAGCCGCAAATAACAACGGAGAACATGCAAGAATTACTTATGAACAAAAATATAAAAGAGGTGAATCAAATATATTACTCAAGATCAATCTGAACATAATCTCATAATCCATCGGATCCCAGCAAACTCAACATAGCAACAGCATAAGGATTACATCGGTGCCTCGATCATGTAGGGCAGCTCACGAGGACTAATTAGTGAAGCACAAGAACGGGAGGAGAACATCGGATAGCTACTGGTCATGGACTCATGGTCCAAGGGAGACTACTCACGAGTCATCCGGGAGGCGTCCATGGTGGTGGAGAAGCTCCCGGTGGTGATCCTCCCCTCCGGCAGGGTGCCGGGAAGAGTTCTCCTGGTGCTCCCGATCTTGGAAGCGACGGCGGCGGCGGAACAGAGATGGGATCGCGAAAAGAGTTCCTGTTCTGAGGGTTTTGGAGGACCCTTTAAATATATGCCAAAGTAGGGCATCGGGGGAGCTTCGGGGGGCCCAGGCGCCCCCCCCGGCGCGGCCCAGGGGGGGCGTGCCGCCAGGGAGCCTGGAGCCCTGGTGCCCCCCCCCAGGCTGCCCTTCGGACACAAGGTTGTTTCCGAAACGCTGATTTTTTATATAATTTTCTGGATTTTTCTGGGCAGTTCTCGAAACGTGAAAACCTGAAATACAAAAACAGCCGAAAACAGAAACTGGCACTGGGGTGCACTGGATTAGTAAGTTAGTCCAAATATGATCAATAGTGTATGGAAGTGTATGAATATCATAGCAATATCACCCAAAAGTGGCATGGAGCAAGCAGAAATTATAGATACGTTTTGGACGTATCAGCTAGTGACTCTTTCAATGTGGTCAAGGCCACATTGAACTCCTCACGAGAGACCGAGGCTCCCCCATCGTACGTCGGCAAGGACGGAGTTCCACCAGAATGATCCTCCGTCTCGACTACGTTGTCACCCATACTCTTTAGACGGTAAAGTCCTTAAAAAGAGACGAGGCTCTGATACCAATTGAAAGGATCGATATGGTTGACTAGAGGGGGGGTGAATAGGCAACTAACAATTTTTAGCTTTTCTTAACCACTTTAAATTAAGCGTCAAAGTAAGTTGTCTAATTATGCTACTAAGATGACAACTAATAGAAAGTAAAGATAACAACTTCACAAGCAAGATATAGGAGATAAACAAGTAATGCTTGCACAAGTAAAGGTAAGAAATAACCACAAGAGGAACCGGTGGAGACGAGGATGTGTTGCCGAAGTTCCTTCCCTTTGAGGGGAAGTACGTCTTCGTTGGAGCGGTGTGGAGGCACAATGCTCCCCAAGAAGCCACTAGGGCCACCGTATTCTCCTCATGCCCTCACATGATGCAAGGTGTCGTGATTCCACTAGTGGTGCCCTTGAAGGCGGCAACCGAACCTTTACAAACAAGGTTGGGGCTATCTCCACAACTAAATTGGAGGCTCCCAACGAAACCACGAAGCTTCACCACAATGGAATATGGCTTCGAGGTGACCTCAACCGTCTAGGGTGCTCAAACAACCAAGAGTAACAAGATCCGCTAGGGATTAGTGGGGGGGAAACAAATATCTCTTGGTGGAAGTGTAGATTGGTGCCTTCTCATGCAATCCCGAGCAAATCAACAAGTTTGATTGGCTAGGGAGAGAGATCGGGCGAAAATGGAGCATTGGAGCAACAATGGAGTGTGTGGTGGAAGAGGTGAGTCAAAAGGAGGAAGAAGAAGCCTTTATATAGTGGGGGGAACAATCCAACCGTTATCCCCCACTCAGCCCCGCACAGAGCGGTACTACAGCTTGGGGGAGCGGTACTACCGCTTATAGAGCGGTACTACCGTTGCCACACAAGCGGTACTACCGTTGCCACACAAGCGGTACTACCGTGCCATAGGGTAGGGGCCCAGAGCGGTACTACCGTGGTCACTACCGCCTCTACTGCCGCACCTAGTACCGCAAAACTCAACACGAATAAGCGCTCGCGAGTCGAGGCGGTGGTAGCACGGATCAGCGGCGGTACTACCGCAGTGTGTACTAAGCGGTACTACTGCTTAATGGGGCGGTACTACCGCTTGAGATACACGGGCGGTACTACCGCTGGAGCCAGAAAAAGCTAGAGAAGATGGGAAAGAAGAGCTCCATTGCGGCGGGAAGAAATGATGGGTGCAATAAAGAAGTGTACGTGTTGATTCCACCCAAACCTTACCAAAGCGGATCCCCTCTTAATACTACGGCTTTCCTATCACTCAGAACCACCGAAAACTAAGCAAAAAGGAAACACCGTCTTCCATAGATTCCGAGGGGCCTCTAATCTTCTTGTGCCTTTGTGAGATGTATCTGAAAGAGCTTAGAACACATGATTAGTCCGCAAATGCATTGTCATCAATCACCAAAACACCATTTGGCTAAATATGCCCTTACAAAGTCCTTAAAAAGAGACGAGGCTCTGATACCAATTGAAAGGATCGATATGGTTGACTAGAGGGGGGGGTGAATAGGCAACTAACAATTTTTAGCTTTTCTTAACCACTTTAAATTAAGCGTCAAAGTAAGTTGTCTAGATAAGCTACTAAGATGACAACTAATAGGAAGTAAAGATAACAACCTCACAAGCAAGCTATATAATATAAACAAGTAAAGCTTGCACAAGTAAAGGGAAGAAATAACCACAAGTGGAACCGGTGAAGACAAGGATGCGTTGCCGAAGTTCCTTCCCTTTGAGGGGAGGTATGTCTCCGTTGGAGCGGTGTGGAGGCACAATGCTCCCCAAGAAGCCACTAGGGCCACCGTATTCTCCTCACGCCCTCACACAATGCAAGGTGCCGTGATTCCACTAGTGGTGCCCTTGAAGGCGGCAACCAAACCTTTACAAACAAGGTTGGGGCTATCTCCACAACCGAATTGGAGGCTCCCAACGATAGCACGAAGCTTCACCGCAATGGAGTATGGCTTTGAGGTGACCTCAACCGTCTAGGGTGCTCAAACACCCAAGAGCAACAAGATCCGCAAGGATTAGTGGCGGGAATCAAATATCTCTTGGTGAAAGTGTAGATCGATGCCTTCTCAAGCAATCCCGAGGAAATCAACAAGTTTGATTGGCTAGGGAGAGAGATCGGGCGGAAATGGAGCTTTGAGCAACAATGGAGCTTTGGGGTGGAAGAGGTGAGTCTCCTTGGAGAAGAAGACTCCCTATATATAGTGGGAGAACAAATCCAACCGTTGTCCCACATTTCTGCCCGCAGAGCGCGGTACTACCGCACGTAAGTTGCGGTACTACCACTTGGCCAGCGGTACTACTGCTCTGGGTGCGGTACTACCGCTGGAGCAGTACTAGCCGAGATTGCACTCTGTTGCGAAGGCACACAGGCGGTAGTACTGCCTGAGCGGTACTACCGCTCGTCCCTGCGGTACTACCACAAGGCAGAGCAAGCAGGCTGAGGACAAGCACGGATGAAATAAAATACATCCGTAGCTACATCCGCAGAATTACGGTAGTAGCAAAACACGGCACGGTACTACCGCTTGTCTCAAGCGGTACTACCACGTAGGATGCGGAAGTAAAAAATTACTTCCGCACCTACTACCGTACTTGGTGCAGTGCCGGGCCAGATACACGGTACTACCGTCCTCATGATGCGGTACTACCGTGGCGAGAGGCGATACTACCGTGTGGCTGTGCGGTACTACCGCTTACATGAGCGGTACTACCACCTGCCAGGCAGCTATACTAGTAGGAAGCCATGGTTTGTACTTACGAGGAAAACGGCCGGAGCTCCAGAGAAGCAAAGGAAAGGTGGTGCGAGAGAATAGATGTGTACGTGTTGATTCCACCCAAACCTTTCTGAAGCGGACCCCCTCTTAATAGTACGGCTTTCCTATTACTCAAAACCACCGAAAGAGAGCAAAAAGGAAACACCGTCTTCCATAGATTCCGAGGGGCATATAATCGTCTTGTGCCTAGGTGAGATATACCTGAAAGAGCTTAGAGCACACGATTAGTCCGCAAATGCATTGTCATCAATTACCAAAACTACTTAGGGAGAAATATGCCCTTACACCGGGCCAAAAACCCTCTGGGCCTGTGCACTCAGGCCGTTCTGGCCTAGTTGCATAGTGTCCTTTTTCTTTTCCTTTTCTGTAGATTTTTCAAATAAATCTACAGGATAAATAATTATCCAAATTAATTTATTCCAACTCCTAAAAACTTGTAATATTCCAACCTATTTAATGATATAACTTTCACACATATTCATGAACCTTTTCTGTACTGTTCAAATTAAAATTCAAATTTGAACAATAAAACCTCTGTTCAAAAATCCATTCACCCTATTCTATCACTCCAAATCCAAAACTAAGAATTTTTGCCCTCTTAGTTTTCCTTCTAGTATTTTATAAAAATAAGATGACATTTTTCTGAGCACTTTGATTTTTCTGTTTTTATTATTGTCTTATTTCTCCGTATTTTCTTGCGACGATTAGATACTGTATTTGACGAAGTTGCTGAAGAAGGAGAAGGAGAAGGATTTGAAGACTTTGAAGACCAAGCCAATCCAGGCAAGCAGCCCTTTGACCATGACACCCCTCTTGGTCATGGGTACCCTTTTCCGATTGCATGATGATGAAAATATGACGGTGGTGAACTTGTTGGGAACCACCACATGGTGCATACCCCTACTCATAACTCTACCTTGTGCATAGATGCAATGCCAAAAGATTAGTTATTGATGCATAATGTTGCATGTGAACCATGAACTCTTCGTGGTTGCATTCTTTCGAAAACCCCATCGGGTGCCCCTAATGCCCGAGGGTGATGTTGAATTAAGGCCACCACTTGAGGAAGAAGTGGTGTACCAAAGAGAGCTTTTCGTGTATGGGCAAAATGATGGATTAGATTTATGTGTGATTACCGTCCAACCAAACATGCGCAACCACTCTACCCCTTTATGGGACGGGGCATTATTGATTACTTAGGCTGATACTAGCATGGTGCCCACATTACTAGTGACGGGGGAGACTTGAGGTCACTCCCGGGACGGGGTCGTGCTTGTATAGGCGGCCATGACTGTTTTTACAGGGCACTGGACACACCGTTGGTCCCTTCGTGTATGCGTGACAATGTAAAAAGGGCAAAGTCCCACGATCTTTTATTTGTACACGAGGGTTGTGCACCAACGAGTGGACCCTATGTAAGTGTCGTATAGGGAAAGGTAATGATCGGGTGCTTCCCCCGAGTACTTGAGGTACTGCGGGATCGTGGATGACACGAAAGCTTCCCGGATCTTGTGGGTAAAGTGCGCAACCTCTGCAGAGTGTAAAACTATTCGAATAGCCGTTTCCATGATCATGGACAGTTGGGAGGTGCCACTTAAACTATGTCCAGAATTTTACAATCTCGGTGAATATATGTGTGTGTGTATTGAGTCAAGGTGGTGAATTGACGCATTGAAAGAGCCAGTAACGATTTGAACTCTATTTATGTTGATATCTGTAACCTGTCCTCGAGGTTACCTAAGTACATTGATGCATGTCTCACAAAATGGTAGAATATCTTATCTAGCTTGTAGCTAGGTTGCTCATTTGTTGTGCAACTTGCATTGTTACCTTGAACCAAATCATGGGTTGCTTGCGAGTACACTCAAAGTACTCATTGCATTGCCACTGGTTATTTAATTGGCAAGGCATGGAGGAGCAGGAATTTGAAGAAGAATTCTATGGAGACAAACATGCGAACTAGGACGCTTTCCCAGTCAGAATGCCTATAGGGTTAAGGCAGATGGCATGAGTTCTACTTATCTACGAAGACTTCCGCCATTTGAGTTTATTTGCTATTCAGCCCGTGAGGCTTTATCCATGTAAGACTTGGCCATAATGGCCATAATTTGTGTAAGACGGTATGTATGGATGTAAGACTCTTATTATTCAGCTTCTGTGTTTTCAGTGAGCATTGATCTGTGGGATCACTGTACACGTGCATTTGGTGATCTCGACTCTTAAGACGGGGTCCCCACAGAGCTGGTATCAGACCCATCCTGACTGTAGGAAGCCTTAGCTAGCATGGGCGTTAGTTAGGTTGAGACCCTCTTCATAAACCTTCTGAACCTCTCTTCTTTTCTAAACCTTGCCAAACCTGAGATATCATCAGCTTATTAACCTCTCCCATTCAACCTTTGTAGATGGCCGTTGTACCTGAAGAGCTCCTGACCACTGGGTTCCCCTTGCTTCTCGAGGATAGCCTCCGGGAGTGCCAGTTCCACCGAGCACCCATCCTCACCTACTATGAGCATTGGGTTAGCGACACCGAGGTGGAATACCATGTGGAAGTAATCGTGAGGGAAAACGATCCTCCCACAAGTTGGTTCTTCGAGGGATCCCAGATGGCAACACTACTCCTCGCTGTCGAGGCAACTGCACTCAAGGCACTAACCCGCCTGCGAGAACTTCTTCCGGAGATGGTAGCCAAGATGACAACCCGCTTCTTGCCTTACCGGGAGGAAGGTGAAGATGAGAGCAGCGCACGAGCCCCTCCACTAGAGGAAGGACTTCCACTTCGATTCCAGACCTACTTCAGCCTTTGTGCCGACAGCTTGGCACAAGAGTTAGCCTCGGAATCGATGAAGCTCCGAGAAGAACTCCACAAGACCAAGGCACTTCTTCGGCGAGCACAAGAAAAGACGGATAGGATCAAGAAGGAAGGTGCGCCTCCCGGGCAACCCGCTGTCGCGTATCGAGGCGGAAGGCCCTCAGGAGATGTATCTTCCAAGGATGAAGAACCACCCCAGCAACGTCATATGACGAAGAGGGAGTTTCGCAAGCTCTTTCCTGCACCACCGGCAAAACAACGTCGTGTCCAACTCCTCTACTCCCCTACACCCTCGAGTGATAGGGGGGCCCAGACAAATGAAGACAAGGAGGAGGACCCATAAGAGCCAGAATATGCGACCGAGCATTCCGCCACTTAGGCATTATCCGCAACTCGGATATGCCAGCTCGTGACCTCTACGGTAGGATAGGTCGTGTAACCCCTATGCGAAGTCGAGTCCTTGTATGGTTCATATGAAGCCATCTAGTGTTTGCTTTTGTTGTGCTTGGATGTACGTCGTATCTTCCCTTCGGGAATGTGTAAACGACTACATCACCCATTTGGAATTTTAATGAATGTGTTTGGCCCTTGCACGAAAATCATTAGTGTCACACCCACCCCCTTACTAGGCACCCATCTTTATTGCTTTCCCTCTTCATTCCAAATCATAAGACCTTGACCGCTCTAATAGGATGCCTGTTGTAACTCGTACTGGTACCTCTACCCAGCAGCCCGAAGCCGGAGTATCCGCCCAAGTAGAAGCCAGCCAAGACCAGACCCACGACCAAGCTCCACCACCACCTCCCCCGATCATGGATACGGCTCAGCTTCTCCAAGCCTTCCGAGAGGAACGCCAAGCCAACACCGCAGCCCTCCAAATGATTGCTCAAGCTGTCACCAACAACCGCCAGCCGGTGGGGAATGGCAATGGACATTCCACGTTGGCAGAGTTCAAGAAGCATGCACCACCAACCTTTATCGAGACTGCTGAACCCCTGGATGCAGACGACTGGGTCCGCACCATTGAGGACTTGCTGGAACTAGTCGGCTACACCGAAAACCGCGAGAAAGTGGCTTATGCTGCCCACTGCCTCGGGGGGGGGGGGCTGCTAGAGCTTGGTGGGATGGATTCAAGGTCGTGCATGCTGGGCAAGACATCACTTAGAATAACTTCAAGGCAGAATTCCGCAAGGCCCATATTCCTTTCGGAATCATGGCTATCAAGAAGCGTGAGTTTCGAGCCCTGAAGCAAGGAAGTGGCACTATCAAGGAGTACATGCAGAAGTTTAGTGTTCTGTCAAGGTATGCCCCTGAAGATGTCAGCACAGATGCTGCAAAAAGGGAGCACTTCATGGAAGGCCTCAACCAGACTGTGCAGTACTCGCTTGTCGTGTGTGACTGCCCAACCTTTCCTAACCTAGTGAACAAAGCACTCATGCTTGAAGACAAGCGGCGTGCTCTGGAAGACACTCGCAAGCGCAAGATGATCAGCAAGGGATGTTCCGGTAACCAGAAGCCTCGCCCATGGCAGCCAGCCCCGGTCAGGCCAACCTACCAGCAGCCAAGAGCTCCTGCAACTCGCACCAACTATCAACCTCAGCAGTATGCCAACCCAAGGCGAGCATTCAACCTCAATAACAGTGGTGGAAACAAGATCAATAACCCAAACCAAGTCACTTGCTTTGGGTGTGGTCAGTCAGGACACATCTCAAGGGTGTGCCCCAACAAGAAGCCCGATGCCCCGCGCCCCAATGCGTAGAACCCAGGACAAGGCCGCGGGATGCCGCCAAGGAACCAAGCTCCTCGCAACCCGCCCAACAATGGAAAGGGGCGTGTGAATCACGTCACTGCATAAGAAGCCCAAGAAGACCCGGACGTCGTGCTGGGTACGTTCCTTGTCAACTCAGCACCTGTAACTGTCTTGTTTGATTCTGGAGCCACGCATTCATTTGTCACTCAAAGATTTGCATTAAAAAGTGGCATGACCCCTACACCCCTGAATAACCCCATGGTGGTACAAACCCCCAGAGCAGAGATGAGAGCCAAGATAGGCTGTAAGGGAGTCAATATCGTCATTAACGGGGTAGATTTCCTAGCCGACCTTATCATCCTGAGATCACAAGGCTTGGATGTGATCCTAGGCATGAATTGGCTCAGCAAGCACCAAGGCTTATTAGACTGTGCCAATCGGACTGTCACCGTGACTAATGACCAAGGAATCGAAGTTAAGTTTGCCTCCAACTCCTCTTCTGCTCAAACCGCTCAAGCCAACTATCTGTCTGAAATTGGACTGGAGCAAGTGCCAGTAGTATGGAGTATCCCGATGTCTTCCCGAATGAGCTACCGGGAATGCCCCCTGACCGTGACACTGAGTTCGTCATCGAGCTCATGCCCGGGGTAGGACCCATCTATAATAAGCCTTATATAATGGGGACGGAAGAATTAGCTGAGTTGAAGAAGCAACTGGAAGAGCAGTTGAGGAAAGGATTTATCCGCCCTAGTGCCTCCCCTTGGGGATCACCTGTTCTGCTTGTGGCAAAAAGGGACGGTACCATCTGCTTACGCATTGACTACTGTTCCCTCAATGAGTAACAATCAAGAACAAGTATCCACTTCCCAAGATTGAAGATCTGTTTGATCAACTCAGTGGAGCCAAGGTGTTCTCCAAGATCGACCTCAGATCTGGGTACTACCAGCTGAAGATCAGACCCCAAGATATTCCGAAGACGGCATTCGTAACAAGATATGGCATGTATGAGTGCACGGTCATGTCCTTTGGATTAACCAATGCCCCGGCTTACTTCATATATCTCATGAATAAGGTCTTCATGGAATATTTGGACAAGTTTGTTGTTGTCTTCATTGATGACATTCTTGTCTTCTCGAAGACGGAGGAAGAGCACGAGCAACATTTGAGGATGGTCCTAAACAAGCTTCGAGAGCACCAACTATACACCAAATTCAACAAATGTGAGTTTTGGCTGCATAAAGTTGGATTCTTAGGTCATGTCTTGCCCGAGGAAGGATTGTCGGTTGATCCCGCGAAGATCGAAGCTGTGACCCAATGGTAGTCCCCAACGACCGTCAAGGAAGTCAGAAGCTTCCTCAGACTTGCGGGCTATTACCGCAAATTCGTGGAAGGATTTTCCAACATTGCCCGGCTGATGACTCGGCTCCTGAAAAAGGACAAGAAGTTCGAATGGACGCCAAAATGTGAAGAAAGCTTCCAAGAACTCAAGAAGAGATTGACCACCGCCCCAGTTCTGGCAACACCTGACATTCACAAGGAGTTCGTGATATATTGTGATGCCTCTCGAACCGGATTGGGAAGCATTCTGATGCAAGAAGGACGAGTCATAGCTTACTTCTCAAGGCAGCTACGGCCTCATGAAGAGAACTACGCTACTCAGGATCTTGAGTTAGCAGCAGTAGTTCACGCCTTGAAGACATGGCGACATTACCTCCTAGGGAAGCGGTGTGAGATATACACAGACCACAAAAGTCTGGAGTATATTTTCACCCAGAAGGAATTGAACATGAGGCAACGAAGATGGTTAGAACTGATCAAGGATTATGACCTCAGTGTCCAATATCACCCCGGGAAGGCTAACGTGGTAGCCGATGCCTTAAGCAGAAAGGCTTGCTCCCTGAATGCCATAATTAAAGGAAGGCAGCCAACCCTGTTTGAAGAGCTGGGACAATTCATCTTGGCATTGGTTACCCATGGATTTGTAGACCATCTAGAAGTCAAACCAACCCTGATGGACGAAGTCAAGGAAGCACAAAATGGGCACGCAAGCATTGAAGGCATCAAGAAGAAGATGAAGCTAGGCAAGGCCCCAGGGTTCTCCAAGGACAAGCACGGGATTGTTTGGTACAAAGGCCGCATCTGCGTACCAAACAAGATGGAGCTGAAGAACCGACACTCCGTATTCCATCCACCCCGGAGGAACCAAGATGTATCAAGACTTAAAGGAAAGATTTTGGTGGCACGGGATGAAAAGAGAGATTTCCACCTATGTTGCAAAGTGTGATGTGTGCCAAAGGGTCAAGGCTGAATATCAGCGACCCGCTGGATTGCTCCAACCACTCAAGGTTCCTGAGTGGAAGTGGGATAAAGTCGGAATGGATTTCATCACTGGATTACCAAGGTCGAATAAAGGACATGACTCCATCTGGGTCATAGTTGACCATTTGACCAAAGTAGCCCATTTCATTCCTGTCAAGACTACCTATAATGGCAACCAGCTGGCAACTCTCTACATCGACAGATTCGTAAGCCTTCATGGTGTTCCTAAGGAGATTGTGTCAGATCGAGGAACCCAGTTTACCTCAAGGTTATGGAAGAAGTTCCAAGAGGCCCTAGGAACCAAGTTGTCTTTCAGCACGGCTTTCCACCCGCAGACCGGAGGTCAAACAGAGTGAGTGAATCAAATACTCGAAGACATGCTCCGAGCCTGTGTCTTGGCATATGGAGCCAAGTGGGAAGATTGCCTCCCTTTTACCGAGTTCTCCTACAACAACAGTTATCAGTCTAGCCTTCAGATGGCACCATTTGAGATGTTGTACGGACGCAAGTGCCGCACACCCCTCAATTGGCCAGAGACCGGAGAAGGACTAGTCTTTGGACCAGATATTCTCCGCGAAGCAGAAGAACAAGTGCAGCTAGTCAGAGAGCGTTTGAAGACCGCCAATTCTAGACAGAAGAGCTATGCTGACACTCGACGCCGACAAGTGAACTTCCAAGTCGGAGACCATGTGTACCTGCGGGTAACTCCTCTTAAGGGAACCAAGCGTTTCCACGTTAAGGGGAAGCTCGCACCAAGGTTTATTGGCCCCTTTAAGATCACTGCACAACGAGGAGAAGTGGCTTACCAGTTGGAACTACCACCTGAACTATCTGACGTGCACAATGTTTTCCACGTGTCACAACTCCGGAAGTGTCTCCAAGTTCCGGACAAGCCTGATCTCTACAAGGATGTCGATCACCAAGCCATTGACCTTCAGCCTGATTTGACCTACTGTGAGAGGCCCATTTGCATTCTGGATGAAGCAGAACGACGAACATGAAGCCGCACCATAAAGCACTTCAAGGTCCAGTGGAGCAACCACACGGAAGCAGAAGCAACCTGGGAACGTGGAGACTATCTTAGATCCGAGTATCCCGACCTCTTTTAAAGCCCAGTTTAGGAATCTCGGGGACGAGGTTCTTGTAAGGGGGGTAGGTCTGTCACACCCTGCATTTTGTAACATGGTTATTGCATTAATAAAGCATGAAAATTTGGACCAACAAAAACTTTTTGCATCATTTGGCTTTTATTTGGAATTGAATTTCTCTCTCTAATTGCAAGTGCTCTTTAAAAGTCAACATAGCATCACCTTCTATGCTTCATCTCCTTACCCCGAACTCCTGCCAAATGATCATACCATGTGTATAGAACGGTATAGTATATTCTTATAAAAATATTTTGGCCAAAGGGTATTTTCAAAAATTAGTTTTCCAAAAACCCCTGAATTGAGAATTGCACTACAAGTACTTGATCTAGGGTGATAAAAATCTTTGAAAAGGTATGTTTGAATCCTATTAGGTATAGGACTCCCCAAAACCACAAAAGTATAATTTTAAATGTTATTTTCCTATTTTATTTAAAGGCTTTTTCTTTAGGCCAGAAACGGTCTTTAATAGGTAAAAATTATTTAATAGTTTCAAAAATATTTGTCAAAATTCAGAGAGACTCTTAGGATATATATTGTCCATGTATAAGAGTTTCAACACATGGTCATGTTCAAAATATTAGGCAAATCCCTCAGAAACCCTTTCTAGATATTTCAAGCTTTTGAAATATTTACAAAGGAAATATTCCCTAAAAATTCCAGGGAAATTCTGTCATGTTGAGTATGGCACATTTGATGATCTTGCCAAGCCTCATGCCTTGGGGAGAAAGAAAACATCATCAAATCCCCTCAAAACCATTTCTGTCAATTTTGAAGTTTGAGCAACTTTACATTGCCAAACTTTTCCAAATGCTCTCAAACTTGGTACACATGCTAAAATGGTATAATTATGCATCTAGACCAAATAGCACAAGTTTTGGAAAAGGGTAACTTGATCAAAGTGCCCCAAAATAATTTCTGTTCAGATTCAAATTTGAACAACTTTACATTACCAACTTTTTACTTGTGACCCCAAATTTGGTGGACAAGTCCACACCCCCAAAAGGTGACACTACACCAAGTGGTGCATCAAGAAGGGATGATTTGATTGACTAAATCTTGGAAAATCCATTTCTGTTGATTTCTAGGGTTTACAAAAGTTGCATTGGCAACTTTGCCCAAATGAGCTCTAATTTGGTGAAAGGGCCTAATTATATGTGCCATTTCATCCTGTGGAGTATCAAGCCAAATGAAACCCATTTGCTTGCCCAAAACATCATCAAACACCTTCTGCTATTTTACCAAAACCTCTGTTTTGACCCCTTCCACTATTTTCCCTTGCCTCAAGTTCTTACCACAGCACCCCCAAGACCTCTTCTACCTCCAGTAGCAATGGCTGCACCGCAACTCAATGATTGAGGGGGATAAAACCCCATTTTACATATTTGGACAGCCCCTTTCACCCTTCTTTCTCAATCCTCTCTCCTTCTAGAAGCCCTCCAGAGCATCCAATGCCAATTTCATGTTGTTTATTGTCTCCCTTATCCTCTAGACACTGGAGGCCACGACCATAGGGCATAAAGAATGCCATGCCGGCCATATGTGCGCTCTGGAGCACGCTACAATGTGCTCTGGCACTGTAGCCGCTCCTGACCCGGTGCCTCCGACCACCTCGGGCCTCCCCCTCGCGCCAGCCGAGACGCCTCGACGTCCGCAACACGCCACGACCCTGTCCCCCTCCTCCTTCTCCCTCCTATGGCTTCCCTCGCACGCGCGCCGGCCGCCCGCGAGCTCCAATCTTCGGCCTCACACGCGCGAGCCTCTGGAGCCTTCCCCCGCTCCTTCCCTTCCCTTCTCTAGACGTGAACCACGCCCACGAGCACCCTAGACACGCCCCGACGAGCCCCCGTGGCCCGCAGCGATCGCAACAAGCTCGTCGGTGCACACCTCCTCGGTGGACCACCGCCCGCCTATAAAAAGGCGTCCCCAAGCCCTCTCCTCTCCACCACTCGCCTCTGGACTCACTCAAGCACCCCCCTACACTCCCAGCTCTCGCCCAGAAGCTCTCGAGCTCGAGCTCCGCCGCGGCGGCTCGCCGTCGTCCGCTCGGTACGAGCCGTCCCCGCCATTCCTGAGCCTCGATCTGGAACCGCCAAGCCTCACTGACCCTTTCCCCTCTCTTTCCCCTCTCTGTTGCAGTCGGAAACGACCGAAGCAACCACCACCTGACACCCCTCCGCCGTGCAACCTCGTCGCCGGCGAACCCGACAGCTCCGGCGACCGCCTCCACCACCACCCGAACGACGACTCCGCGCTGACTCCATCCCTGCCCTCAGCTCGCCCTGTCGTGCCCTGCATCGCCGCCGGTGAGCTCGCCAGCCATATGGACGGGGGTTAGGGATGACAGGCGGGCCCCGCTTGTCAGCCTCCCATCCTTCTCGCCTCCCCTCTCTCCCACTGGCCGCTAGGCCCCGCCCGTCAGGTTTAAACATCGCGCGCGCGCGCCGCTCGGCTTGCCCGGGCCAAAAACCCTCTCGGCCTGTGCACTGAGGCCGTTCTGGCCCAGTTGCACAGTGTCCTTTTCCTTTTTCTTTTCTGTAGATTTTTCAAATAAATCTACAGGATAAATAATTATCCAAATTAATTTATTCCAACTCCTAAAAACTTGTAATATTCCAACCTATTTAATGATATAACTTTCACACATATTCATGAACCTTTTCTGTACTGTTCAAATTAAAATTCAAATTTGAACAATAAAACCTCTGTTCAAAAATCCATTCACCCTATTCTGTCACTCCAAATCCAAAACTAAGAATTTTCCCCTCTTAGTTTTCCTTCTAGTATTTTATAAAAATAAGTTGACATTTTTCTTAGCACTTTGATTTTTCTGTTTTTATTATTGTCTTATTTCTCCGTATTTTCTTGCGACGATTAGATAACGTATTTGACGAAGTTTCTGAAGAAGGAGAAGGAGAAGGATTTGAAGACTTTGAAGACCAAGCCAATCCAGGCAAGCAACCCTTTGACCATGACACCCCTCTTGTTCATCGGTAGCCTTTTCCGATTGCATGATGATGAAAATATGACGGTGGTGAACTTGTTGGGAACCACCACATGGTGCATACCCGTACTCATAACTCTACCTTGTGCATAGATGCAATGCCAAAAGATTAGTTATTGATGCATAATGTTGCATGTGAACCATGAACTCTTCGTGGTTGCATTCTTTCGAAAACCCCATCGGGTGCCCCTAATGCCCGAGGGTGATGTTGAATTAAGGCCACCACTTGAGGAAGAAGTGGTGTACCAAGGAGCTTTTCGTGTATGGGTAAAATGATGTATTAGATTTATGTGTGATTACCGTCCCAACCAAACATGTGCAACCACTCTACCCCTTTATGGGACGGGGCATTATTGATTACTTAGGCTGATACTAGCATGGTGCCCACATTACTAGTGACGGGGGAGACTTGAGGTCACTCCCGGGACGGGGTCGTGCTTGTATAGGCGGCCATGACTGTTTTTACAGGGCACCGGACACACCGTTGGTCCCTTCGTGTATGCGTGACAATGTAAAAAGGGCAAAGTCCCACAATCTTTTATTTGTACACGAGGGTTGTGCACCAACGAGTGGACCCTATGTTAGTGACGTATAGGGAAAGGTAATGATCGGGTGCTTCCCCCGAGTACTTGAGGTACTGCGGGATCGTGGATGACACGAAAGCTTCCCAGATCTTGTGGGTAAAGTGCGCAACCTTTGCAGAGTGTAAAACTATTCGAATAGCCGTGTCCACGGTCATGGACAGTTGGGAGGTGCTACTTAAACTACGTTCAGAATTTTACAATCTCGCTGAATATATGTGTGTGTATTGAGTCAAGGTGGTGACTTGACGCGTTGAAAGAGCCAGTAATGATTTGAACTCTATTTATGTTGATATCTGTAACCTGTCCTCGAGGTTACCCAAGTACATTGATGCATGTCTCACAAAATGGTAGAATATCTTATCTAGCTTGTAGCTAGGTTGCTCATTTGTTGTGCAATTTGCATTGTTACCTTGAACCAAATCATGGGTTGCTTGCAAGTACATTCAAAGTACTCATTGGCTTGCCACTGGTTATTTAATTGGCCAGGCATGGAGGAGCAGGAATTTGAAGAAGAATTCTATGGAGACAAACATGCGAACTAGGACGCTTTCCCAGTCAGAATGCCTGTAGGGTTAAGGCAGATGGCATGGGTTCTACTTATCTACGAAGACTTCCACTATTCGAGTTTATTTGCTATTCAGCCCGTGAGGCTTTATCTATATAAGACTTGGCCATAATGGTCATAATTTGTGTAAGACGGTATGTATGGATGTAAGACTCTTGTTATTCAGCTTTTGTTTGTTCAGTGAGCATTGATATCTGGGATAACTGTACACGTGCATTTGGTGATCTCGACTCATAAGTCGGGGTCCCCACAATCCGACCATTGCCCCATTGTGACTGAGTGCCCCCCCATGAGCATGGCAAACCTCGTTTCCATTTCGAGCGTTTTTGGATCAAGCTTGATGGATTCCAGCAGACTATGCTTAAGGCCTGGGGCTCGACCACCCCAGTTTCGAACCCGTTTTAGCGCATCTACTTTCGCCTCATCGCCACTGCTCGAGCCTTGCAGCGTTGGAGCTCCCGCACCACCTACAACATTTCCACCCAGCTGCAAGTCGCGCGTGAACTTATCCTCCGTTTGGATATTGCCCAAGATATGCGCCCACTCTCCGACTACGAGTCCTGGCTAAGACGTGAGCTGAAGCGCAAGTATCTCGGGCTTGCCTCCCTCGAGCGTACAATTGCGCGGGAGCGCGTCCACTTATCTTGGCGCAAAGAGGGCGACACTTATGCCGCCTTCTTCAAGATTCACGCAACGCACCACAATCAGAAAAGCAGAATCCCCAGCCTCAACCACCGCGGCACACTCGTTACCGACGAGATCGAACTGGCCACGGCTGCCTTCGAGCACTTCTCCGCTCTCTTGGGCACGGCCACCGTGCTCCCCTTCACCATACGGCTCCCGGACATTGATCCAAGAATTTTTTATCTGCACGAGCTCGAGCTCCCTTTCTCCAAGGAGGAAATTTGGATCGCCATCACTAAGATGCCCCCGGGCAAGGCCCCGGGCCGTGATGGCTTCACATAGGAGTTTCTTCGCGCGTGTTGGCCCATCATCAAGGAGGACATTTGCGCTGCCTTCGACAAGCTACACTCCATGAACGACATGAGTTTTGGCAAGCTCAATGAGGCACTCCTCACCCTCATCCCTAAGACACACGACGCCTCCGCGCTGACGGATTTCCGCCCGATCAGCCTCATCCACCTCATCGCCAAACTCTTTGCCAAAGTGCTCTCCTTACGGCTTGCCCCCCGCCTCGGCGAACAGATCAACTCCAACCAGAGCGCATTCATTGTCGGTCGGAGCATTCGCGACAACTTCCTCCTCGTCCAGCGAACGACGCGGCTGCTGCATAACCTCAAGCTCCCCCGCCTTCTCCTGAAGCTTGACACAACGAAGGCGTTTGACATTGTTTCCTGGTCCTTCCTCCTCCAGGTCCTGCAACACCTTGGTTTTGGGCGACGCCGGTGTGAGTGGATCTCCATCATGCTCTCGACCGCCTCCACTCGGGTCCTCATCAATGGCAACCCTGGGCCTCCAATTGCCCACGCCCAAGGCCCGCGCCAAGGAGACCCCGTCTCCCCAATGCTCTTCGTCCTCGTCATCGACCAGCTGAACATTCTCTTGCAGCACGCCGTGCATGAAGGGATCATCAAGAGACTCACTGCGAGACACGCCCCCGCTAGGATCTCGCTTTTTGCAGACGACGTCGTCGTGTCCTACCATGTCGATGCCCATGAGCTGGCCACCATCCGGGCCCTCCTCGAATTTTTTGGCCACGCCTCTGGCCTCCACACTAACTTCGAGAAGTGTTGTGCCTCCCCGATCTGCTGCTCCGACGGCGAGCTGACCACCATCACGGCCTCCCTCTCCTGTCCCCTGGCGAGCTTTCCTATCAAGTATCTAGGGCTGTCTCTGTCTATCCGGAAGACACCGATATCTGCCCTGTTCCCCCTGGTCGACAAGATCGTCAAGAAGTTAGCCACCTGGAAGGCCTCCTTGCTCTCCCGCGGCGAGCGGCTGGCCCTTGTTCGCCACGTTCTTACGGCCATGACGGTCCACATTCTCCTTGCGATGGCGATCGCCCCTCCCATCCTCAAGCGGATCAACAAGCTCATTCGAGATTTCCTCTAGTTTGGCCGTCAAGACGTCAATGGTGGCTGCTGCCCTGTCTCATGGGCCCGCGTTTGCCGGTCTCCTGCCTACGACGGTCTAGGCGTCTAGCCATATGTGACATCCAACGCATCGGCGTGGCACTGCGATCCCGTTGGCTCTGGCTCTAGGCCACCGACCAGGAGCGCCCGTGGAAACACCTACACCTCCCGTACGACCGCGAGACTTCGGAGTTCTTCTGTGCATCTACCAGCTGGACCCTTGGCGATGGCAACACGTGCCACTTCTGGTCTGACCATTGGCTAAACGGCCAATCCATCGCGAAGCTGGCCCCTCCTCTCCCTCATTCCGCGTCGTCGATGAAAGAGCTGCCTCATCAGTGAAGCACTGACAAATAACACCTGGATCTCAGACATCCATGACACGCTCTGCCCCGTGGCCACCGTCGAGTACGTCGAGCTATGGCAACAACTTCGGGGCATCTCCTTATCAACCAACCCCGACAAGCTATCTTGGAAACGAACTTCTAATGGAATCTACACGGCGAGCTCCTGCTACCGCGCACTCTTCCACGGCTCCACCACTGCATCCTTCTGGCGACTCATCTGCAGGACCTGGGCACCCTCAAATGCCAAAATCTTCCTATGGCTTGCTGCCTTTAATCGGTGCTGGACGGCGGAACGGTGCGCGAGACATGGTCTACCCCACGACCCCATCTGCAAGCTCTGTAACCAAGCGGACGAGACCATCGATCACTTGCTTGTTAGATGTGTGCTAGCGCGCATATCCTGTCACGAGGTGCTTGCCTCGTGCCGACTGCCCATCACACCACCAGACGGAACCACCGGCTTCTTCAGTTGGTGGGAGACCGCGGCTACCACCACTCCGACTTGTGTGCGAAAAGGCGTGAACTCACTGATCATCCACACGAGATGGAGTACTTGGAAGCATCGGAACGCCGTCCTCTTCAACGGAGAAACTCCATCCCATACCCATCTCACGGTGACCATTCAGCATGAGGCTGTGTGCTGGGCTAAGACCGGGGCAAAAGGGCTAGACCGAATTTTGCATGTAACCTGAGCTATCACTCCGAGGCTGAGCAACCTCTCCTTCTGCTCACTTGCTCTCTTGATGCCGCCAGCTAGTTGTGTACGGTCACACACTTGTATGTAAACTCTTTTCTACCTATCAATGGATGAATGGTCGACGACGAGGCGCCTACGGTTACTTCGTAAATCTCAAGATGATATGCCGGCTCAGTCTCTCGGAGATGCTCATAGGGGTAGAGTGTGCGTGTGTGCATTCATAAGGATGAGTGTATGCGCGTGTATATGAGCGTTTGCGTTTGTACTAATGCTAAAAAAAAAGAATGATACACAATCTTTGCTTATTGGCGAAAAAAAAGAACGTCTAAAACTGAGAACTCCTTCAAACTCCTCCCGCAATCCACCCCCTCCCCTCCCCTGCAATCTCAGTATCCCACCACAAATTCGATCAGCATCGATCCCGATTCATCCCAAACCCTGCCTGCCCCCTCACCCCGCGCCAATCCAACCCACATTGCTCGTCTCACCCCCAGATCCGGGCTCCAGCTGCAGAAGCTCCAGATCCCACGCTGCTCTCTCGTAGCCGCCCCGCGATTTGCGCGCGGCGCCGGACGCCAAGCTGGCTCCGCAGAAGCGGCCACAGCGTGTCGGCGGGGGCGGTGGCGCGGCCGCTGCCACCGCTGCCGCGGCGTCGTCCGCCGCGGGTGACTCGGGGGACGCGGTGATGGCCCGGTGGTTGCAGTCCGCGGGGCTGCAGCACCTCGCGGTGTCCTCCTCCGCTCCTGGGCCCGGGCTGGCGATGGGGATGGCCGGAGACCTCCGCGGCGGCGGTATCCTCCCGAACCTTCTCATGCAGGTTCGTGCGTCTCTTCTGATCGCCTCCAGCTATTCCTCGTTTCCAGTAGGCGTGGTCCTACCGCACGTTTTGATATCACACTGTATATGTTCGGGTCGTCACCTGCAATTGCACGATTGCTAGCTTAGGCACGCGGATCTTATGCGTGTCCATGCCAGCGTGCTTGTATTTCGTTCAATTCACTCCTACTTTTGTGGGTCGTTGAAGAAATGGACGGAAGCCAGTGAGTTTATTCATCGCCCACATTCAGGGATCGATTCAAGTTGAGTTAGAGTTGCTGGTTGTATTGTACAACGACGAATTGCTGGCTTTGAAGCCCACGTTGCTGCATAACTGATGTATAAATATTTGAGTCATATGGGAAATTTGCTGTTTCCGAGCCTGGCAAGTTGGGGTGTGCTCCTGAATGATCAATCCGTCAAAAATGTACTCATAATTATCATGCCTTGTGAAATTACATGGCTGGCACGCCTGTCTCTAGTCCTGTTAGGAAGGCTGGCACAGCCGGACTTAATGGTTAGGTTGATGTTGAGCTTGTAATCCTTTGCCTGCTAGGATAGTTTGCTTTGTTTTCAGTTAGCAAATAAACGGCTCTGTCACGTGTGCATGTACACGCAGAGGCCGATCTCATTTTTAGTTAGTAGCTAGCTAGATAGGTGCGGCCGTAGTTTGCTCATGGGATGGCATGCAGCGCTGGACTCGGCATGCGCTCACCTCGCGCAAGACGGGCGACGTGGGATGGCACGTCCGGTAGGCTCGGCGGCGTGGAGGGTTTTTCGTTTTTCAGTTGATGTACAAATAACAAAAGAGCTAATGAGAAAAGCTGCAGTTAGTGTGCGCAGCACAAAAACACTTGTGTCTTCGTCTACCTCTCGCCCGATCATAGTGAGCTAGAGAAAGCCGGAGCTCCTGGTTCCAACAGTTGATAGTTCTGCTAGTTGAAGGCAGTGTCTTCCTCACCTACTCGGCTCCCGCGAGCCGACGGGCGACCCAGCGCCGCCCCCTTCCTCCGCCCCTCCTTTCCTCCCTCCCCCCCTCGCCGCCGCCAGAGGGTGCGACCGGGCGAAGCCCGGCCCGCCCCGGTTGCGCGGGAGTCCTTCCTCCTCCCTCGGCAGGTGGTGGCGCGGGACATGACCGTTGGGTGGAGGCGCCATGTTGGTGCGGGACATGGCGGCGTGTGGCTGTTGCGGTGGCGCAGGTGCTCGTTGGCGGCGCGGCGGCTGCACGGCAGCGGGGATGAGCATGCTCTGCTGGCCCCTTTGGTTGGGTTTGCTAGGGTCCGCCCTCCTCAGATCTGACACGGCGGCTGCCATGGTGGCGCGAGGCGGCCTCCCTTACGGTGGGTGCGTGCGTGCCTCCTGGTGGTGGCGGGCTGCGGGGGTGGTGCCCGATCGGTGGTCTTGGTTCAGCTCGTGACGTGGGATGACCTAGATCTGGCGGCCACCATGGCGGGCGGCGCGGGCTGTGGATTGTTTCATCTGCGGTTGGCGGCTTCTTCCTTGCGGCTGGTGGAGGTAGCAGCGGCGTGGTGGCGGTGCGGACCAGGGTCACTCCGGGCGGCTTGGTGGTGGCGTCCGGCTGGCTGTCTGGTGGCGCGGGTGCGTGCCCGGCGGCTCCGACGCTTGGAGCTCGCCGGGTGGCGCGGGTTGGGCAGTGGCCTGGTGTGGCTGCTGCTCCGGCCGTGGGTGGCTCCACGGCGGCTTGGCAAGTCGGCTACGGCGGCTGGCATGCCCTGTCGTCAGCTCGTCCGTAGGCCGCTTGTATCGACCTTCGATCTGTCTCCTCATTGTCCGGGTGCTATTTCCGTTGAAGGGATGGCCCTATCCTAGCTGTGGCCCATCGTTAGTCTCACGCTAGGGCAGCAGGACCGAGCCCGTCTCGCGCTCGGCAGCAGGACCGTGTTCGTCTCGTGCCCGATGCAGGACGAGTCGATGGAGGCTAGTTTGCCACGGGGTTCGCTCGTCTTTTCGGTTGGGGGTAACGGTGGGTTTCGAGTGAGGTGTTGTCAAGGTCTTGGATGCCCGGGGGGCGGCCCTGGTGGTGGTAGAGTGGTGCTCTTGGGCAGAGCCCGTCGCTCGATGCTGCCCGACGGCCATGGCCGTGTAGGTGGCCTGGTAGCCGTGGTGTGGCGTTCGGTGGCGGTGTGTGTTGGCCGGGGTGAAAACCTGCTCTATCTTCGGACGGACCGGCGGCGGCGTTGCTCGTTCCCTTCTTGAAGGCGTCGTCGCAGCTCTCATTGCCCGTCGTGTGGCTCCTGGGGAAACTCCGATCCTCGGATCGGGTGATGGCGGCGCTCCGGTGTCGTAACCTTCCTGAAGGCACCGTCTTGGAGCTCACGGTTCGTCTTCTGTGGCTTTATTTCTTCGCGGTGGCGTGGTCACTATTGGAGTCCTGGTTGCTCTTGTAGTGCTTGGGGTCGTGTTCCTGCGCTCAGTGCCTATGTATCCTGCCTTGGGTATGTGTGCGTGTGTGGTGGTGGCATGCGTTTGTACCGGGTTGTTGTCGGACTTTGCTTTATATATAAAGCGGGGCGGAAGCCTTTTTCGGTAAGGTAGTCTTACCGCATACTGTTTTGAAACTGCTGCCTGCATTACATGAAGTTTAGTTTAGAACTGCACACTGTTAACTGCCTGCATTACATGAAGTTTAGTTTAGAACTGCACACTGTTAACCTGGATGGTGGAACTATGCCTCTTCAGTTTGAAGAAGGAAGCTGGATGAATTGAATGGACACAAAATAACACTTGTGTCCGGGTACACAAACAGGGGTGTTTAGTTCCCTTGACTTGTGCACGGACCATAGGCCTCCACCCCGAAGGCCTAGGCTTGCCGGGGAAAACTGCTACCACGACAAGCCCATGACCAAGCCAGAGAAGCCGCTCTCTGTGAGATCAAGGAGCGCATCAAGAAGACAAATCTAGCATTCAAGACCAAGACTCCAACATAAGCAACCTATGCTGGCTTAACAACACCGGCAAGGTCGAAGCAACGGCCTAGAGCGGGCCCGAACCGCGCCAGCCACGTCCCCGGTGCCTGTCGGGGACCGAGGCGCACGCGTCTTCAAGAAGACCCGGCAAGCCATCCCCCGACAGGCGCGAGTCGATCGGCCATCGCTCCACCGCATCGCAACGCCAGTCACTTGTCGATGCGGTGTCGAGCCCTCAGGTGGCTAAGTGGCCTTCGCTAAGCACGTGGCGGCTCACTGGAAGACATATTATGCCTGTTTGACAACCCGTCTAGAGGCGTGTCAAGATAATGAGCAATAGTTAGCTAGAGCGGTGGTAAAAGCTTGCCGGGAATGCATCCCCGCACGCCACCTTGGCTGCCATTTATGGCATTTTGTCCTAAGTGCCAGAGTTAGGTATGATAGCACTATTGGCTATCTAATCACTAGATAATGTCTGTTTTGCCACTGTGATTACCCCTTGAGCTATAAAAGGAGGCCCAAGGCAACCTAGCTAAAAGATTCGGACCCTTGGACACTTGTACTCGCGTAGCAGCTCTTTCGAAGGCAACCTTGCCGGGCTTGAGCGCTGCTTGTGCTTCGTGTTCCTCCATCCAATCCACCAAAGCAGGAGTAGGGTTTTACGCTTCTCAGCGGCCCGGACCTGGGTAAAAGCACCAGTGCCTCGTCGTCGTGCTGCCTCACCACCTCTGCTCTTTGTGCAACGTGACCTCCCCCTGTCGAACCACAAGGGGCCGGTGGCCTCATAGGTGATCGTGTGCATCAAGCCCCGACATCTTTGGCGCGCCAGGTAGGGGAGCGTCATTTGCGCGAACCTGAGATCGTGAACAACGCGTCGATCTTTGCCATCGCCTCCTCCGTTCAAAGCGTCGAAAGCGAGGAGCAACGCCTCATAGGTGATTGTGTGCATCAAGCCTCGACATCTTTGGCGCGCCAGGTAGGGGAGTGTCATTTGCGCGAACCTGAGATCGTGAACAGCGCGTCGATCTTCGCCATCGTCTCCTCCGTTCAAAGCGTCGAAAGCGAGGAGCAACGCCTCTCTCTGGCCTCTTCCTCTCCGGACTCCATCGCACGTCTCTGCCGCAGTGATGACGGCGGCGAGGGCGAGGGGCGTCGGCGCTGCGGTTGGCGCTGCGGTTGGCTGCGGTTGCCGCGGATAGCGCAGCCGCGGCGCCGGACTGCGGACCGTGGAAGAGGCGGGTTGAACGGCGGCGCCATCCCTATTGCAATCATCGAGCAAGCGCTCCTGATCCCAGGGAGAAGCAACTCGGTCTGATAGGCGAGAAAAAAAGCTACGCGGCTATATCCCCCTCTCCTCCCCTTCCTCGCCCATGATCAGTTCTGCATAGCGTTGGTGCCGCCGGTGTCGATAAGTTCGCATAAGGCTCGGTCCTGTACTTATCCCACCAAGGATAAATCCCGAGCCGAATGCTAGAGCTAATCCGCCGGCTGGCGCCCCCGGCAAGGTCTCGTGCGCCAACGTGTCCATTATGTTGATCGCTGAGGGATCATTGGAAGTGAAAGAAAGGCGAGAGGGATCGGCCCTTCATGTTTATTCCTCGTTCTTCGTTAGTTGTAAATGTTTACATTAACCCTTTTTGGCCCGTGCCGGGGATTGTACCCGTGACTAACAGCCCCCCAAGTTTCTCCATTTGCCCCTCTCCTTTTCCCTTCCTCTCAGGGCAAAAGTGGGTACACACAAATGTATTCACCGGAAAACACGAAGAAGGGCGGCCATGAATGGAGGAAGGGATGGTGTGCGTGAACGAATACGTGCCACGACGGAAGGGGAGCCATGACGAAAGCTAAGTATGACGAGTCTTGTGCGCAATGGGGCTTTACCGTATTTGTATGCACCTTTGTTTTCTTTCGAGTCCGCTCAACAAAACATGCGGCAGCATCAAAGGCCGTCAAGGAAAAACCCACCGGCAGCGTGTCTTTGCCAGCAGAATGCTAAGGACTCGTTCCTCAAAGCTATCGCGGCAGCACGTTGTTGGCGGGCAACCAAAGCACGCAAGGAAAATAACCATACGAATACCAGTGGGAAGGCAATGGGGATAACATACGTTTACGTAAAGACATCAGGTCAACAAGCATTAAAGCAAAGATAGTGCAGAGCTTAATACGGGATACATATTATGTCTTTAGTATAGGGCTGCGCGGCAACAATGGTGGTTTAAGCCTGGTCCCGGCGACTCTTTTGAACTCTGGGGACTGATAGGACCCTGTCGGCAAGAGGCCCGACCTTCTCCGCGACAGCAGAGGTGTCGGCACCGCCTTCGAAGAAGAGCGTCAGCTTGACACTTGGAACTTCATGCTTGCCGACGGAGAAGGCCCATCTCTTCATGTCCATGCTCGCAATCTGAGCAGTGAGGCGCTTGGCGATGTCAATCAGGCTCTTGATCCAAAGGTCACGTTGCTGAATTTGGTTCTCGAGTTTGTCTTCTGCGTCTTTCTGGAGAGTTCTCGCGTTGGTCAGGTCTGCCATCAGCAGCTTCTCGCGGACACAGGCAGATTCAATGTCCTTCTCCAAAGAGGCAAGCCTGGATTTCATGCTGGAAATGGTGTCGTTGGCGGTGTCGAGATCTTGGCTCTTGGAGGAAAGCTGCGATTGCGCCTCTTCCAGAGTGGCTTTTGCTTTCCGCACTTCCTCCTTGAGGGCCTCGATCTCCCTACTACTCCTGGCAAGGTCCTCAGTCAGCTTGCTCACTTGGTTTTTGAGATTGATCTTGGCGGTAGATGTGGCAGCTAGCTCGTCGACAACCTTCTTCAACTGGGCGGAGGATTTGAGGGAGAGTGCGTCGAGGGTGGCCTTGTGGCCGTCCTCCAACTCTTTAGTACGCTGCTTGACAAGGGCCTCCAACTCATTGTCCTTGCCGCGGAGACTGGATTCATGGGTATCTTCCCGGGCAGAGATATCCTTCTCCCTGGTGTTTAGAAGCTCTTCGTGCTCCACCAGCCGGGCCTCCCGGGCAGCAACATCCTCCTTGGCCATGGCCAGCGTCTCGAACTGTCACTTGAGGGAGTGGATCTGCTGATTGTACCACTCGCCCAACTCATTACCCTTGTCCCTCAGTTGCTGGCCCATGATATCAGCAAAGTCGCGCTGCTCCTTGATCGCCTGCCGCCTGAGACTGTCTGTCCTGCACGTCCTTGAGGCCTGCCGCCATGGTTTCCAGAAAAGCCAAATCCTTGGCGCCGCCAGCAGGATCGCCAGCTTCTTTAACTCTCTGGGTCAGCGGCACCAGTATGCGTTTGATTTCTTCATCAAAATCTGTGCCTGCTGAGATAGATGAGCCGGAAGTTGCGAGTCCAGGTTGAGCAAGGATTAGTGCCAGTTTGCTTGAGGAAGATTGCGGGGCCGCGGCCAGAGGATAGCTTGGAGGAGAAGGCCCCATAGGTTGTAGAGGAGCCTTCTCCTTGATGACAATATTTGCACCAGATACGCTGCCGGGGGTTCCCTCTGTCTCTTCCGGGAATTCCTGGATTTCCCCGACAGTTTGCTCGTGGCCCTCCGCGGCACCAATCCTAACTGCTAATTCGGCAGCATTCTTCCCAATACCGGCCACCTCTTCCAAAAGCTCAGGTTCTTCAGTTTCCGGGGCTGCAAACGAAATCAACAGATGGGATGATGAGAGGCTAGACACTCCCGAACCAAACCAGGGAGGAAAATGGTACAAGCGAGTAGAAGCAAAGGCAAGTGGATTACCTGGTGGTGGCTGCTGTAAGGAGACATCTCCTTTCCCAGCAACCTCGGTTGCCGGCGCTCGGTCCACGACCATCCCTTCGGTGGCTGTGACCTCGACGCGAGTAGACCCCTCGGTGCAGGCCCTCGCCGGTGATTCCTCCGCTTGAACCTTAGATGACTGGGGTCCTGGAAGACGGACTCCCCTCGGTGGGGCCCTCCTTGTTGGCTCTCTCCCAACCCTTTGCCAGGGCTGGAGGGCGCTCCTCTGCATCTCTGCGAACGGGCGAGGTTTGCTCCATACCTTCACGCCAGGGGCTAGGCCGGGGCTAGCACGGGATCCCCTGCCGTGTCCCCCGCCAGACCCGCGCTTGCTAGAAGGCCTGGCTCTGTCGCGCGCTTGGCCCGTTGAGCAAGGGGTTCCTCATCCCTGCCAAGTCAGCAAGACATGATTAAATCAACAATTTAGTAGAAGAACGGAGCGCTTCAACAAGAGGCTCGGTTGTTTTGCTTACTCTGGATCCTGGAGCATGGAGTCTAACTCGTATGCTGCGGGTGGCGGAGTGGCTCTGCCCCTTTTCAGAGTCGGAGGAGCAGGGCTTGACGGTGGGACCGGAGCCTTCGGCAGGGTCGAGCTTGGCGGAGAAGTTGGGCTTGCCGGGGCTGGGGTCTACCCCCACGACCGCACGTCGCTTGGCGGGAGGAGACTTAGCCTGAGAAAAGGCGAAGGGAAGGTGGTCGTCTTCTTCACCCTCTGGGTGCTCCGCGAAGATGTGGGGACTGCTGGCTCTCGGTTGACCCGCTCGCGAAGGCGGTGCCCTGGCTCTGGAGCTTGAGGGCCCATTTCGGGCCCTTCTTCCTGCACCTCAGGCTCCCTTGCCTTCTCCGTCTCAACCCTCTCTTGCCCTGGCTCTGGAGCATGAAGCCTCGGCCCCGGTAGATTCGAACCCGACAGCCTCCTCCGCGGTGCGCTCTTCGCTCCCCTCTTCAGAAGAATCACCCTTGGGCTCCTCCTCCTCTTCCCCGGAGCCCATTTTCTTGGCGGCCCTGACCTTCTTATCCCCTTTGATCCGAGCAGCAATGAATGGCTCCTCCGCCCTGGTGGTTTGTTTGATCAGATCGTCCTCCACCTTGGAAGCTCTTTCTTCCACGCAAGAGACCCATTCTATCTCGTCATCCAGGGCAGGCAACTCCCAATCGGACTTGACCCCGAAGGTGTTATAGTCAGACATCCATTGCAAAATCTGGCTCAAGGCGGAATTGAGATGCAGGGGGATTACTCTTGCCGGCAAATGGAATGGCCCAAGATGGCCGAACAGCTGCTCGCACAACCAACCATGGTCGTATACCGTCAGATTGTTGGAGGGGCCTGGGTATAGCCGCATCCTGTCGGCAGAACCGATGTACTCCCATGCAAACATGTCCCTCTTCTGCAACGGCGCAATGCGCCGTCGGAGGAAGTCGGCCCCCACATGTTCGATGGTCAGTCCGGCAGCTTTGAGGCGGGCGATCTTGTTCAGCGCCGGGCGGAGCCTATCATCGGTGAGGCCCAACTTGTTCCAGTCGCTTCCGCGCGTGACGCATCCAGTCCGCGTCGAGCAAAACTCGGGGGCTTCTTCATCCTTGATCCAACACCAATCGCCCCTCCACTCTTCCCACTTTCCGCGTTGCTGGCCAGGGAGCCCAATCTTCCTTCCTGCACCGAGGAATCCAGCTTATGTTCCCCGAGTGGTGGGATATGTCTTCTTTCCGGGGGATGAAGAAATGCCTAAACAAATCCACATCGGGGGCAACTCCAACAAAATTCTCACACAGATGAGCAAAGATCCCTGTATACGCCATTGCATTGGGCGTGAAATCCAAGATGTGGAATCTATACACCGTCATCATTGCGCAAAAGAAAGCGGAGAAGGGGGAGGAGAGGCCACAGAGAAAGTACGCGCAGAAGAAGTGGTACGCATCTGATGGAGCCTTTTCCTTTTCCCTGTCCGGCAGAACTTCGGGCGCTCCATGCCCTTTAGTGGAAAGAATTCCTTATCTAACACTATCTTAAATTTCGTTTCCCTATTTGACATTGGAAAACTTTTTCTTCCCTATCTAACAACGATTTTAAATTTTATGCCTTTTATGACACTTTTATCTACTTTGAGCCTTAATGGTGTTAAATGACATCTGAAATGACCATTTTGCCCCTCATATGGTATGTGGCCAAAGTTTATGCATGGAGATTATTAGTTCATGCATGCGCCTGGCATGGCATCGGCCAGTATGGATAAACACGGACTAGATACTAGATAGAGTGCGTATTTGCAGAGAGGAGAGTGATTGGACTTTCTTGCTTGAAGTACATATGATGTGGCGTGGCACGCACAAACACACATACTTAAAATGGAGTTAGTTTTCGTTTAGCGCGTCCGAGCCAGCGTCACGCACGTCCTCGCCACAACAAGCAAGGCAGCACCCGTCGCGGACGTGCCGGCTGGGCGTCTGGCTGTGTCGCGCCAAAAGAGCCCCAGCGGAGAAGGCTTCGTAGTCCCAGTCTTCCAGATTGATTCCTCCTCGCCAAAGCACTTGTACATGCCCCTACACAAGAGCTAACTGAAGCATTGATTGATTTTCTTTGCAAGTTGGCTCATGCACCTAGTAGAACCTAACCGGCTGGATAAACACATACAACTAGTCAGCTACTTAGCCGCATACAACAAACCAAGCTGGCTGGACATGTCCTTTTTTTCATTGTCAGTATCTATTAAAATTGCCGGCTGGACATGTCCTTTTTTCATTATTAGTATCTATTAAAATTTTGTCACGTACTGTGTGAGGGGCAAAAAAGTCTTTTCATGTGTCATTTAAGATCGTTAAGGTTTAAAATGGACAAGAGTGTTATAAAGGGCATAAAAGTTAGACCAGATGTTACATAGGGAAGAAAATATTTTTCGGTGTCAAATAAGGAAACAAAATTTAAGACAGTGTCAAATAAGGAATTCTCTCTTCTTAGTGTCCCTCCCCACATGTAGGCATACCTTGCGATGAAGGTATTGCCGTCCAGGTTCGACGAAGAGAAGACCACATCTTTCTGTCGCCGCCTCTCCAGTTCTTCTGCTTTCCTCTTCCTCTCCTCCGCCGCAAGGTCCGCCGGTGCGGCCGTCTGCTTCCCCTTCACGACGCTTGTCTTTCGCCCCATATCTTGGGCTCGCAAGGGCGGCGGAAGATCTAGCAGTGCTTATTGGGCGGATGGTGGCGGCGGAAAATTTCTTGGCTTGAGGAGGAAGATGAAGGAAGGATAAACGAACACGAATGAGCAGCGCCCCTGCGCGTTATCCTTTTATTGCGCGTTATCCTTTTATTGGGAACACGCGCGGGGGCTGGCTCTTCGCCATCTTTTCCAAAAATGCCATTTTTACAGGCGTTTTTTACTCACCAACGGCTACCGTTCCACGACCCCACGACCTGCGGTAATTACGCGTAGTGGACGTGGGTTTGACGAGTCATCACGACCAGGGGCGTATGGGCAGCATTTCTCCGACGCGTGTCCGTGCACAGTTTGGGGCCTAAACCAACGATGCCCAAGCGACACGTATGGCTCAGGCCAGGGGGACGATAGGCCTCCACCTCGATGGCCTAGGCCTGCCGGGGAAAACTACTACCACGACAAGCCCAAGACGAAGCCAGATCAAGGAGCGCATCAAGAAGACGGATCCAACATTCAAGACCAAGACTCCAACAGAAGGAACCTCTGCCGGCTTAACAACGCCGGCAAGGTCGAAGCAACGGCTCGGAGCGGGCTCAAACCGCGCCAGCCACGTCCCCAGTGCCTGCCGGGGACCGAGGCGCACGCGTCTTCAAGAAGACTCGTCAAGCCATCCCCCGTCCGGCGCGAGCCGATCGGCCACCGCCCCACCGTATGGCAACGCCAGTCACTTGTCGATGCGGTGTCGAGCCCTCAGGTGGCTAAGTGGCCTTCGATAAGCACGCGGCGGCTCGCTGGAAGACAGATTATGCTCGTTTGACACCCGTCCAGAGGCGTGTCAAGATAATGAGCAATAGTTAGCTAGAGCGGTGGTAAAAGCTTGCCGGGAATGCATCCCCGCACGCCATCTAGGCTTGCATTTATGGCATTTTGTCCTAAATGCCAGAGTTAGGTATGATAGCACTGTTGGCTATCTAATCACTAGATAATGTCTGTTTTGCCACTGTGGTTACCCCTTGAGCTATAAAAGGAGGCCCAAGGCAACCTAGCTAAAAGATTCAGACCCTTGGACACTTGTACTCGCGTAGCAGCTCTCCCGAAGGCAACCTTGCTGGGCTTGAGCGCTGCGTGTGCTTCGTGTTCCTCCATCCAATCCACCAAAGCAGGAGTAGGGTTTTACGCTTTTCAGCGGCCCGAACTTGGGTAAAAACACCACCGTCTTGTCGTCGTGCTGCCTCATCACCTCTGCTCTTTGTGCAACGTTACCTCCCCCTGCTGAACCACAAGGGGCCGGTGGTCAGCTGTAACCAGAACGCATTCATCCCAGGTTGGGCGACCTGGTCAGCTGTAACCAGAACGCATTCATCCCAGGCCGGAGCCTCCACGACAATTTCGTCCTGGTCAAGCAATCCATGAAGCTGCTGCATCAACTTGGGGCCTCGAGAGTCATGCTCAAACTCGACCTCACGCGAGCCTTCGACTCCCTATCCCGGCCCTTCCTCTTTGAGGTGCTTGGCCAGTATGGGTTCGGGCCTCATTTCCGGGAGTGGCTTGCGATATTGCTATCAACCTCAAGCACTCGGATCATGCTGAATGGCGAGCCAGGACCGTCGATATGGCACCGATGCGGAGTGCGCCAGGGTGACCCCTTGTCGCCACAACTCTTCGTGCTCGCCGTGGACACCCTCCGACGCCTCATCCGCCGCGCCCATGACTCCGGCATCTTGCAATAGCTGCACCCCTGACGAGCCATTCTGGCCATCTCCTTATACGCCGACGATGTGATGCTCTTCTGCCATGCTACACCAGGAGACGTGGAGGCCGTTAAGGGCATCCTAACCCTCTTCGGTGAAGCTAGCGGCCTCCGGGTGAACTATGCCAAGAGCTCGGCCACCATCTTCCATGGCGACCCCGACGCGGCTGTGACGATTGCCCAAGTAGGATGCACGACGTCCGACCTGCCCATCACCTACCTCGGCATCCTGCTAACGTTGCGCCGCCCCACCGCCGCCCAACTACAACCCCTCGTCGATTCAGTGGCTGCCAGGCTCCCAACATGGAAAGCATGGCTCATGAACAAGGCTGGACGGCTCGCATTGGTCAAAGCGGTGCTCGAGGCCATCCCGGTTCACCAACTGCTCGCATTCGCCCCTCCTAAGAAGACTCTAACGCAACTGGAGAAGATACAACGGGGCTTCCTATGGGCTGGGCGTGCAATTGCCAACAGCGGACACTGCCATGTCAACTGGCGCCATGTGTGCAGTCCGCTGGAGTATGGCGGCTTGGGGATACGGGACCTGGATCGCGCTGGCCTGGCACTGCGGTTGCGATGGCTATGGTACACTCGCACGGACGACACCCGCGCGTGGCAAGGGCTTGACTTGCAGTTCACTCCCGAGGAGCGCGCGCTGTTCTTCGCCTCCACTATCATGGTCCTCGGAGACGGATTGACGGCCCTGTTTTGGGAAGACCGCTGGCTACATGGGCAATCCATCCGCGAGCTCGCCCCTGTGCTATACCAGTGCATCCCCAAACGGAGGCGCAAAGCGAGAACGGTGGCGGAGGCCCTAACGGGCAATGCTTGGGCCCGCGACATCCTGAGAGTGCTTGGGATACACGAAATTGGGCAATACGTGAGGCTTTGGCAGGCCGTACAGAGCATCACTCTCACGAATGTGCCTGACCAAATGATCTAGAGGTGGACGGCCAACGGCGCTTACACGGCGCAATCATGCTACGCTGCGACATTTCATGGATCCACAAGATGCCCCTCATGGAAGCTGACATGGAAGAGCTGGGCACCACCCAGAGTCCGGTTCTTCCATTGGCTAGCCAGCCAGGACCGATGCTGGACAGCGGCACGGCTGGCCCGTCGCGGCCTGCAGCACCACCCCAAATGTCTCCTCTGCGATCAAGCACCGGAGACCATCCAGCACCTGCTCCTGGCCTGCCCGTTCGCGCGGCAAACCTGGCATGCCAGTCTATGAGTGAGGACTCATTGTCTGGTGGCAGCGAACAAGGGACAGACACCGCACGCGCTGCGCAAAGGATTGCAGTCCATAGCCATGTTAGTTCCTTGGATGATCTGGAAGCAGCGGAAGAATGCGTCTTCGAAAACGCGCGACCATCGATAGAAGCATTAGTGGATAGGATTAAAACTGAGGCCAAATGTTGGGCACAAGCCGGGGCACAGGGGCTCAGGGTTGTCCTGCCCACATCCTGGGACGTCCACTGATCGAAAGCACAACCATTGTAACACCAGCCTCCTAGGAGGATTGTACTATCCCCTCTCTTCAATGCAATGAAATGCAAAGATCTTTGCGTTTTCTCGAAAAAAAAGGTATTCACATCAGTTTTCCTGTAATGCCAAGTATATTAAGCTGAAACTTCAGCAATTTGATCTGAACTGTCAAATTTCTCGCCTTGAATTTCAAGGAACACCTACTGTATTACATAGTCATGTATGTGGCATTGCCGATATGATTATATCAACTTTTGATTATTCCATCTAGTGCTTGGGTGACCCATGTACAACATATGCGTGAGGTCCTCATGTTGAGGCCTTGTTAGTTATTTGTGGTTCGGTTCATATTTCACACTTAGGGCACTTTGTCTAATATTGCTAATCTGTTAAAGCCTTGTAGGACTTCTGACTCGTTCAACGATAAGCGCTTTATCAATACATGCATGCTGTTGCCAAGTGATTATAAACAGTTTTACAACAGTTATTTATTTGGCAGGGGTATGGGCCCCAATCGATCGAAGAAAAACAGAAGCTTTACATGCTATTAAGGAGCCTGAATTTTAATGGCGAATCAGCACCTGCATCTATATCTGAGCCATACACACCGACAACCCAGAGCTTCAGTGGTGGCCCCCCCATAGATGGATTCTATTCACCCGAACTTAGAGGTGAATTCGGAGCTGGCCTTTTGGATCTTCATGCAATGGATGACAGTGAGCTTCTTTCTGAGGTATTACTCTAGTTAGTATAATCAAAATAACCCTGTATGCCCACAAAACAAATGCTATATCGGCATCTGCTCTTTGTGCATGCCTGCTCCTTTTAGAAACTAGGGTGTTGCATGTGACAAAGGATTCAAACACATGTGATGTCCAAATCTTAATTTCTCTCTTCAAAATAACTTCTTCGTGGTCTAATCCAGCTATGGTTTCTTTGTTGTCAGAATGTAGCATCAGAACCATTTGAAGCTTCACCCTTTGTGCCAAAGGAAACTGATGACGATGAGGACGATATAATATCAGGAAGCCAGCAAGGTCTATCAGAAAATTATGGTGGTGCAATCACAAGCGAAAAAGAGAGCAATACTAAAGAAAGTAATGTAGCAAAGATTAAAGTTGTGGTGCGTTGATCACTTCCAAGTACTTCTACTATGTCTATGGTTATGCAATGAAGTCATAATTCAGTATTTTCTTTGTTTCTTACTGTTAGTGAAAATATTACTATTCAGTTAACACTAGTAACAATGTCAGGTAAGGAAGAGGCCTCTGAACAGAAAGGAAATATCTCGAAAGGAGGATGACGTAATAGATGTACATAATTCTCAGTTCTTGACTGTACATGAACCTAAATTAAAGGTACCATCTTTCATCCATTCATTGGTATTCTTCATTATGTCTGCAAACTCTGCATGGATAGGTCAATAGATAAAATTTATTTGGTTCTTGTGTTTCATCTTTCTATGGGACTTGTAGATGTCTTGTGATGCAGTAGAGGCAAATGTAGTAAGAGAGACAATCCATTTACTCCTTCCATGTTTTCCAGCATGCCTATTGTAGTCTTGTTTGCATATGACATTTATTGCAATACATAAACACTACTCCCTCCGTCCAGAAATACTTGTCATCAAAATGAATAAAAGGGGATGTATCTAGATGTATTTTAGTTCTAGATACATACTTTTTTGTCCATTTGATGACAAGTATTTTCAGGCAGAGGAGTATATATTATTTTAACACCAATATGATTTAGGTCATGAATTATGATGTGCATCAACAAGTACGTTTTGAAGTAGTACCCTATAGATAATTCAACCTGTCTTTTTCATGCAACATTTATACGAAGAGTTTAAATCATTTAATGCAAAAGAATCTTTCTTCTGGGCATTTGAATTTCTTTATGTGCTTATCAGTGTCTATCTACATCCTGCAATGGTGCGCTATATCCTTCTACCCCGTCAGTAGTATCTTACACATAAAAGGGTGTACCCAGTGCTGAAAGCTCCCACACAAGGTGGGGTCTGGAATATTCTATGGGTTGATAAAATATTATATGTACGTAACATCATTGCTATGTACAACTGTATGACTGGAAAAAACTATATTCTCACCTATGGGGATTAAGTATACTCCCTTTGTTCCAGAATATAAGGTGTATTAGTTTTTTCAAAAGTCAAATGTTTCTATGTTTGACCAAGTTTATATCAACGTCTACAATGCTACGTAAATAAAATATGAAAATATATTTCACGGCGAATCTAATGATAATTATTTCGTTTTGGAAACATCGATATTTTCCTGTATAAACTTAAAGAAAGTTAAGAAAGTTTGACTTTTTGAAAAAAAAATACACCTTATATTTTGGAGCGGAGGATTATTACATAACAGGATATCTGGATACAAACTATTCCATGTGTTGCTGTTTTCCTGGTAGCGTGTCCTCATGTTGCTGACAAAAAGAAGCGTGTCCGTATAAGATGCGACACTCAACTGTCATGCATACTTATCAATAATAAAATTGCCAATCACAAGCCTTTTTAGCTTATCCATGTGATTTGGGCTAACACGAAGTCTCCACTGGAAGGTGGATTTGACGGCTTATGTGGACAAACATGAATTCTGCTTTGATGCTGTCCTGGATGAGGCAGTAACTAATGACGAGGTACTACTTTCCTAACCATCATCCATGGCTGTCTCCTTCTCTCTTTTTCAACATGTTATTCTTAGCATATAAGTTACTGTGTTGTTTGAGCAGGTGTACCGGGAGACTGTGGAGCCCATTATACCAATAATTTTCCAAAGGACCAAAGCAACATGCTTTGCATATGGCCAAACAGGTTAGATAATGCTGGTTTCAAGCTAAAACACTTAAGCTGTAATTTATGTAGAAGTTCTGGTAAATCATGTCCTCAGTGTGCTTATGCTTTGTTACGTTTTGGTATTTGTTATGTGGGGCAAGACCTATAGCCGTAGTACCCATACCAATCCACCAAAGGAACCACCATAGGAGGCGTGAGTAGCAGGGAGACTCTGTTTCTGTAGCCTCGAGTTGAGTCAGAATCCAATTAGTTAAAAGCTTGCGGAGTCAGTTTAGATAAAGAGAGGAAGTGTTCAGAACTTCAGACTGTAATCAGTTTAGTTTTGCCTTGATGGCCAAGTTAGTTTGCCTATATAAGAAGGGACTTAAACCTGATGAATAAAGGAAGCCAATTCAAAGCATTTCTTTACCTTAGCAGCCTAGAGTACTTAGAAATTTGAGTTCTTCCAGTTTTGGTATCAGAGACATAGGGATGGCAATTTTTGATGGATAAGTCTGTGTACTAGGGTCTGGTCTGTGTGGGGAGACTAGCATCTGTGTACTAGGGTCTTTGTGGGGCTGCAACACATGGTCCTTGTGGCAGTTAGGATAGAGTTCCTGACCATCAAGGACTGTCAGTTAGGATAGCATCTTAGACTAGCATCTTAGCAGCATCTCAGCATATGCTTGGCTGGCTAGCAGCCTATAAGTATGTATCCCCAACCCCTCAGGTTGGCATGGCATTGTGTGAGAAATAAACCAACGAAAATTGTCCCAACTCTCCTAGTGTCATCCACAACTATCAATGTCAGGTTCAAAGGTCTAACAAGTGGTATCAGAGCCTCGTTATCTTGCACCCTGAGCATTTCCTGTGGGCAGCCTAAGTCGGTAGCAGCAGCTGCTCCGTCTGCCTCTGGTTACCTCCCTCCCTCCGGACCGTCGAGCAGCAGTTCATCTTCAACAGCCTCCTCTTCACGCAACAGCCCCCTTGCAGCAAGCCATGTCTGCAGGTCGCTCTCAGCACACGGCTACCTCGAGCATACGGCGCCGGCAGGAGGCCGAACGCGCCGTGGCAGAGGAGCGTGAGTGGGCAGCTGTAGCAACAGCTGCTGCGGCAGCAAGGGTGTCGAGGCTGGCTGCAGCGGAACTGGCAGCAGCCAGAGCGGAGGTAGAAGCAGCCATGGCGGAGGTAGAAGCAGCAGCAGCAGCAGACGCAACACGTGAGGCTATGGCGGATGCCAAGGCACTCCGCGGCGGCTCCGGCAGCTCCAACAGCTCCGCGGCTGCGGACGACTGCGCTGACGCAGACCGCGCCAAAGTGGCGCAAGAGCGGACGGCGCAGTGGGCAGCCGAGCACGCCCGCGCTCCAGGTGGAGGTGCGCACCACGACGGCGGCTGCAATGACCAGGACCGCGGCCTCTACGAGGTCCGGACTATGGTCAGGGATGTTGGTCCCAGTGCTGGGTGGCCTTCCCTCACTAAAACCAACTATGTCGAGTGGGCCAGGATCATGAAGGTCAGGCTCCAGGTGCGGCGCATGTGGGAGGCAGTCCAGGACAGCAACGTCGACCACCAAGAGGACCGACGGGCGCTGGACGCCCTCATCGCCGCAATCCCGCCCGAGATGCAGTTCTCGCTTTCCAGCAAGCGGACTGCCAAGGAAGCTTGGGACGCCATCGCCGCGGCACGCATCGGCAGCGACCGTGCTCGCAAGTCCACTCTGCAGGCACTTCGTAAGGAGTGGGAGAGCCTGGGTTTTAAGCCAGGTGAGGACGTTGATGACTTTGCTCTCCGTCTCAACACTCTGCTGCAGAAGTTGGTGAAGTTTGGCGATGCCACTTACACCGAGGAGAGAGCTGTCGAGAAGCTTTTTCGGTGCATCCCCGAGAAGTACAAGCAGATGGCTCGGTCGATCGAGTCTTTGCTGGACCTCTCCACGATGACAATCGAGGAGGCGATAGGCCGCCTCAAGGTCGTCGACACCGACGAGCCTCAGCCTTCCTCGGGGCCCATCACCACCGGCGGGAAGCTGCTCCTAACTAGGGAACAGTGGGATGCCAGCCTTGGTGACAGGAAGAAGGGGGAGCCTTCTTCCACGACGGGCGGCCGCAAGCGTGGCAAGCAGCGTAAGACGCAAAGAGGCCCCCCGGGCAGGGCACAAGGACGTGTCGAAGGTGACGCCCGCGGAGGCGCCAAGGACGGTGCCGCTGGCAAGCCCAAGCCGGCACAAGACAACACTTGCCACAACTGTGGCCGGTTTGGCCATTGGGCCAATGAGTGCCGGCAACCACGTCAAGGCCAGGCTCACGTCGCACAGGTGAAGGAGGAGGAGACGGCTTTGTTCATGGCGCATGCAAGCATTGAGCTATCTTCAGCGACACCAGTCGCAAAAGCTCTCATCCATCTCGACGAGCCAAAAGCACACGCTCTTCTCGGCGATGGCTCCGGGAAGGACAAGACTACGGGGTGGTGCGTCGACACCGGCGCCACCCACCACATGACCGGTCGAAGGGACTTCTTCGCCGAGCTCGACTCCGATGCGCGAGGCTCCGTCAAGTTTGGGGATGCCTCCGCTGTGGAAATTAAGGGCGTCGGCTCCGTCATCTTCGCCACCAAGACGGGAGAGCACCGGCTGCTCACCGGCGTCTACTACATCCCCGCGCTGAGGAACTCCATCACCAGCTTGGGACAGCTGGATGAGAACGGCTCACGCGTGCTGATTGAGCATGGGGTCCTACGCATCTGGGATCGCCAGGGTCGCCTTCTCGCCAAGGTACCTAGAGGTGAAAATCGACTTTACGTCCTTGATGTGCAGGTGGCACAACCGGTCTGTCTCGCTGTCCGTCGGGACGACGAGACGTGGCAATGGCATGAGCGCTTTGGGCACCTTCATTTTGAGGCCCTGAAGCGTCTAAGTGCCAAGGAGATGGTACGAGGCCTGCCATGCCTTGACCTTGTGGAGCAGTTCTGCGACATCTGCGTACTGACGAAGCAGAGACGACTCCCCTTTCCCCAACAGGCGAGTTTTCGGGCCAAGGAGAAGCTGGAACTCGTGCACGGAGACTTGTGCGGCCCGGTGACGCCAGCCACACCCGGAGGTCGACGCTACTTCCTGTCGCTCGTCGACGATCTCTCTCGCTACATGTGGGCGATGATTCTCGGCAGCAAGGGAGAAGCGGCGGACGCCATCAGGCGCACGCAGGTTGGCGTGGAGGCGGAGAGCGGCCGCAAATTGCGCGTGCTGCGCACTGACAACGGCGGCGAATTCACGGCGGCTGAATTCGCGTCGTACTGCGCCGACGAGGGCATCCAGCGCCACTACTCCGCGCCGTACAGCCCGCAGCAAAACGGAGCCGTCGAGCGGCGCAACCAGACGGTTGTGGGGATGGCTCGGGCTCTCCTCAAGCAGAGAGGGATGCCGGCTGTTTTCTGGGGAGAGGCGGTGCTGACGGCCGTTTACATCCTCAACCGCTCGCCTACTAAGGCACTCGACGGCAGGACACCGTACGAGGCCTGGCATGGGCGGAAGCCGGCGGTCTCCCACTTGCGCGTCTTTGGCTGCCTTGCGTTCGCCAAGGAGCTCGGCCACATCGGCAAGCTCGACGACAGGAGCACCCCGGGAGTCTTCATCGGCTACGCGGAGGGCTCAAAGGCCTACCGCATCCTCGACCCAAAGACGCAGCGTGTACGCACGGCGCGAGACGTCGTGTTCAACGAAGGGCGAGGGTGGCAATGGGACAAGGCGGTGGACGACGGCTCGACGCTGACGTATGACGACTTCATTGTCGAGTATGCCCACTTCAAGGAAGCCAGGGGAGCAAGCAGCTCCTCTTCGCCGGGCACGACTACCCCGGCCCCCCAAACTACATCGACTCCGGTGCCTGCAACGCCGACGGCACCACAACTGGCGACGCCGCATACTCCAGCCCCGCCAGTCACCACTCCGGGTTCGTCTTCATCAGCACCAGCTCACGCAGAGCACAACCCGATGAAGTTCGCTTCCCCGCTCACTCACGACGAGGAGCGTGTCGACGCGTATTATGGAGGCGAACGGCTGCGGTATCGCACGATGGATAATCTACTCGGCGACCAGCCGGTGTCGGGACTGATGCCACGTGACTTGGAGGCGCAGCTACAACTCGCGTGTGAGGACGGCGAACCACGGTCCTTTGCAAAGGCCGAGAGAGATGCGGCATGGCGCGCCTCGATGTAGTTGGAGATGGATGCGGTCGAGCAAAACCGCACCTGGGAGCTCGCTGACCTCCCTCGTGGTCACCGCGCAATCACCCTTAAGTGGGTGTTCAAGCTGAAGAGGGATGGAGCCGGTGCCATCATCAAGCACAAGGCTCGCCTGGTGGCGCGAGGCTTCTTGCAGCAGGAAGGAGTCGACTTCGACGACGCCTTCGCTCCCGTGGCACGGATGGAGTCCGTGCGACTTCTCCTTGCGCTAGCTGCCCAGGAGGGCTGGCGTGTCCATCACATGGATGTCAAGTCGGCATTCCTCAACGGCGACTTGAAGGAGGAAGTCTACGTGCATCAGCCACCGGGATTTGGGATTCCCGGCCAGGAGGGCAAGGTACTCCGCCTGCGCAAGGCTCTCTATGGCCTACGGCAGGCACCTAGGGCATGGAACGCCAAGCTGGACTCCACGCTAAAGAAGATGGGCTTCGAGCAAAGTCCGCATGAGGCTGCCGTCTATCGACGGGGCAGTGGAGGAAATGCCCTGCTGGTGGGCGTCTATGTTGACGACCTGGTGATCACCGGCACCAAAGATACAGAGGTGGCGGCGTTCAAGGAAGACATGAAGGCCACCTTCCAGATGAGTGATCTGGGGCTCCTCTCCTTCTATCTAGGGATTGAGGTGCACCAGGACCACTCCGGATCGCGCTTCGACAGTCCGCCTACGCCAAGCGCATCGTTGAGCTAGCTGGGCTCACCGACTGCCACCCAGCTCTCACTCCGATGGAGGAGAGGCTGAAACTGAGCCGCGACAGCACGACGGAGGAAGTGCATGCTACGCAGTACCGGCGCCTTGTGGGGAGCCTTCGCTATCTCACCCACACACGGCCGGACTTGGCATTCTCCGTCGGCTATGTCAGTCGGTTCATGGAGCGACCGACGTCGGAACACTAGCAGGCAGTAAAGAGGATCGTCCGCTACGTAGCAGGGACCCTCGACCACGGCCTCCACTACCCCAAGTGCCCGGGGGCGGCACACTTCGTCGGCTACAGCGACAGCGACCACGCCGGCGATATCGACACCAGCAAGAGCACGAGCGGGATCCTCTTCTTCCTCGGCAAGTGTCTCGTGAGCCGGCAATCAGTCAAGCAGCAGGTGGTGGCCCTGTCCAGCTGTGAGGCTGAGTACATAGCGGCCTCCACCGCCTGCACTCAGGCGCTCTGGCTTGCTCGACTGCTTGGTGATCTTCTCGTTCAAGACACCAGAACGGTGCAGCTTCTGGTGGACAGCAAGTCCGCCTTGGCTCTGGCAAAGAACCCCGTGTTCCACGAACGGAGCAAGCACATCCGACTGAGGTATCACTTCATCCGCAGCTGTGTGGAAGAAGGCAGCATCGAGGCGAGCTACATCAACACCACGGACCAACTCGCAGACCTGCTCACCAAGCCTCTTGGGAGGGTCAAGTTCCTCGAACTTTGCTCCAGGATTGGGAATTTGGGATGATTCAACTCTCCCACAAGACGACGTACAAGACTTAGGGGGAGAATGATGGATAAGTCTGTGTACTAGGGTCTGGTCTGTGTGGGGAGACTAGCATCTGTGTACTAGGGTCTTTGTGGGGCTGCAGCACATGGTCCTTGTGGCAGTTAGGATAGAGTTCCTGACCATCAAGGACTGTCGGTTAGGATAGCATCTTAGCAGCATCTCAGCATATGCTTGGCTGGCCAGCAGCCTATAAGTATGTATCCCCAACCCCTCAGGTTGGCATGGCATTGTGTGAGAAATAAACCAACGAAAATTGTCCCAACTCTCCTAGTGTCATCCACAACTATCAATGCTCAGGTTCAAAGGTCTAACAATTTTATCCATGGATCCGGAAACCCATGGATACCTGGCCTGGTTGGGCAAGGATATGGAGCGCATTTCTGCCCATGGATCTGTGGATCTGGATACCCACGAACAGCTGGGTTGGGCACGGTTATAATTTCTGCTCCATGGATATCCGTATGATACGTGTGCCCATAGGTCAGTGACACTAGACTAACCGAACGTCCAAACCCAAAGCCGCCACGGTCATAGAATGTCAAAGCCCATCGCCCAACACATGTTCCCCAATCCCCCACAAGGCCACAACCCAACTAACCTTGTTATTAATCCTAATATATTCTGGCTCCCTCCCGAGTCCCTATCCCTTCGCTCCCTTGTGCGGCGACGCTCTCCCCATTCCCCCCGAGTCCCAATTCCTCCCTGCGCAGCGGCGCTCTGCCCTCTGCACCCCACAATCGTCGCCCAGCTGCCTCTCACTGGCCGTCTGACCTATGTCGGCGACCGGCAGCCAGCATCGGCGGCAGCTAGGTAGCGAGAAATCCAATCTCAGTGACTCATGTCCGGCCGTCCCACTCCCTCTCCCCCTTCCCCAACCGGCGACTGGTCTCCTCCTGACCAAGCTGTGTGATATCTTCATCCGAGCAGGAGTAAACCATCAATGGAAGGGGGCAAGGGCAACAATGGTGGCAACCATGGGAAGGGCAGGGCGGGACTCTTAGCATCCCACGGAGGAGTATACGTGGTTGGCAACCAGCAGGGGAGTTCCCATGCACCGGCAAGCAACACGGTGTCGATGGCAGCACCATCATCACCTAAAAAGGTTATTGCGATAGTATCTGAAACTCAGTGCTCTCCTTCCTTGTGATCTATGCGAGATTTCATGTAAACTAGCATAAAATGTGTTATGTTGCATCTGTGGAATTTACTTTCTTATTAAATTTTGTCATGAACTAGCTTTATTATGAGTAATCCTTCTAGAATTGGAAACGATTTATTGACCATCACTCTTGTACAATTTACTTTTCTTATTATTAAATTTTTTCCTAGACCAGCTACTATGAGACTTTGAGTTGTCATTGTGTGGTCTACTTCAGTTTTTTTATGTAATAAGATTTGAGACAAGTTTTTTTACGATCAGACTATTCGAGTTGTCATTGTGTGTGTGGACAATGTCTGGACACTGTACTTGCTGCCTACTTATGCTTGTAGCTTATGTTGTCATTTTTGAATGAACGATGATGAGTTAATTTGATCTTTGGGAAGGCTTCTTGCTGATTTTTTATATGCCCATGGAGCTCCATGGGTATCTGGGTATCCAGTGGGTTGGGACATGGGCACAAGTTGTGCCCATGGATACTTTGGTGGATGGGCACAGGGTAGGAAGATGGGTCATGGGTTGGATTTGGACCAGCTCCATCCGACCCATTGCCATCCTACGAGAGGTCATCGACAGCAGTGCTGTAGGATCAGATATCAACCAGGG
>LR738711.1:421365850-421425944 GCA_902687465.1 Secale cereale
TGACTGGGAGATTTAACAAATTCTTCAAGAAGAACCGAGTAAATCTAAGAGACAAAATACTGAATAGAAGAATATCTAAACAGGCAAAAGTCAGAAGGATAATAAGCTAAAACGACTGAGTCAAAGACAATACCAAGCTAGATAGAAGACTTACTAATTAGCAGTACAAGTAAACAAGCCTGACAAATAGACATATAGTCTTCAGTACAATGGACAAACAGAGAACAAAGCTAAACGTTTAGCATGCAGCAGAATAAGATAGTTCCCAGCACAGTATTCACAGCAATCACAAAGAAAGGAAACATGGGATGTTCTTCAGAACACGTGGGAGTTATTGAAAGTAACACAGTGCGAAGAAATAGAACCCGTTTGTTTGCTCGGAGAAGACAATGTGATGTGTTACACCAGTTCAAGTTGCTGGCACAATTCTACGTCTGGGTTGGAGAGACTGAGCCACAACTCTGAGAACATGAAAGTCCTCGTCTTAGTCTACTTGAGCTAATTTCACTTAGAACCTGCTCAACTTGAGGTAATCGCCAGAGACTAGTTCTTCGACAGTTCACACTCTGGATGCTCTTGAACATACGCCTAAGTGTCTAGACGATGCTTAATCCTCAAGAGTAACAAGTCCAAGTTAGGCTTATTAGATCAAATTCTTCAGTCAGAATTCAGTTAGTTGAAATCTTGTACTCAGAGAACTTCAGATTAAGAGAGAAAGAGTCCAGATTGTAATCAGTTTAGTTTTGCCTTGATGACCAAGTTAGTTCGCCTATAAGGGACTTGGTCTCAATGAATAAAGGAAGCCAATCAAAGTATTTTCTTTGTCTTAGCCGCCTAGAGTAATTAGATATTCGAGCTCTTCCAGTCTTAGCCTCATAGATTCTTCCTACAGTTCTGTTTATATTGTACTTAAAATTCTCTGGAGTGCTTATTTGTGAACGTCCTGACTCTCAAGTGTTTGGCTCTACATGGCCTCTACACACTTATCATGATTTCATACTTCATGGAAGGAATAAAGCCGGAAAGTTTAGTATTTAAAATTGATTGTAACATGGCAGTTTGATAGTTCAATATGTGATCCTTGATCTTAGAAGCATTATTAAAAAGGTGCTTAAAATTAATACAGCCTGGACATTGTATCTTAATGGTATCTGAAGGTGCTATATATGCTTGATGCTGTCCTTCATTCATCTTTTTGATCTGAATGCTATGTTGTAGATGGCACTGAGCTCATGAATTTGGAATTACGAATCATCCCCGCACACGTACTCCTAGTTTGATTTGCCAGTCTCGCTTTGCAGCATTGCTAATCCTCCATGTGCAGGTAGTGGCAAGACATATACAATGCAACCCCTACCTCTAAGGGCTGCACAGGACATGGTTCATCTTTTGCATCAACCTGTGTACCTGAGTCAAAATTTCAAGTTGTGGCTTAGCTACTTTGAGATATATGGCGGGAAGCTTTATGATCTTTTGAGCGAAAGGAGGTTGATCGCTGGACTCCATTTTTATACTGTCTATTTTGGCATAGTAAACTTATTGCCTTCGTGTGTTGTTAATGTGATGTTGAAATTAATTGTATGTATATTATCTGTGGATAGTATGCAGCTATAATGCATTTAATTTGCCCATTTTTGTGTGCATGTATATATGTGCACCCATGTTCCTGTTGCCACATTGCTAAGACTATCTTAGGATTGCTAGAAAAGCTTCTGTTCTTGCATACAAGCATGGGCATACACACATATACTCCCTCCGTCCCAAAACTCTTGTCTTAGATTTATCTAGATAGGGAAGTATGTAACACTAAAACGTGACTAGATACATCCGTATTTAGACAAATAGAAGACGAGAATTTTGGGACGGAGGGAGTATGTATGAAGTGATGGTTACCTATTGGCCACTGGTTAACAGTGATCATGCAAGTAGTTTCGGGCTTAATGGAACGAGGTTTTTGCTGATCATAGGAAATACTGCCATTTTTTATTGGGGGGAACTTAATGCAGGTGATGACTCTTATTAAATACTACGTCCGATCCAAAATGCAAGTCTTTTTAGGAATTTACAAGTGAAATATTTTCAAGTTTGACCTTCTATATTGATATTACTAGATTTATCATGAAATGTAATTTTGTAATGTACAGGGAACAGGTTTGCACAGAAACTTGTGCCATGTCAAACTTGATATTACCATCTTAAAAATTGTACCATGTCCTAAAAGACTTGCATTTTGGATTGGAGGAAATACGGTGATTAGCTACAGATGTTTAGATTCAGCATTGAAATAAAACTTTGTTTTTGACATACACTTCAGTAACTTGCCTTTTATGACTTCTTTTGTATGCTTAATGGACTTCGTTCTTTTTCTACCTTCTACTTGGTTCTGTAGTTGAATTTGAGCTACATTTGTTCTATGTTTTTCTAGGCCGCTCTGCATTAGGGAAGATGGAAAGAAACAGGTCTGCATTGTTGGCTTACAGGAATTTGAGGTTTCTGATGTCCAGATTGTCAGAGAATACATTGAGAGAGGAAATGCATCGAGAAGCACAGGATCAACTGGGGCCAACGAAGAGTCATCACGATCTCACGCCATTCTGCAATTAGCTGTGAAGAAGCATATCCCAGTGACAGAGACCAGAAGACAGAGAGATCGTGAGGCTAATGAAGCTAAAAATACAAAGCTTGTGGGAAAATTGTCATTTATAGACCTTGCTGGAAGCGAGCGTGGTGCTGATACAACAGATAATGACAAGCAGACAAGGTACTTATTTTCATCTGATAGATATTGACTTCTGTCTTTCTGGCATGCTCCAGCTGTATCCTTTTCCATTTACTTGCTATACTTTCCATAAATACCAATACTACAGTCCTCTGCCTTCTAACTTTCTACTTGTGCCAGAATTGAGGGTGCAGAAATAAACAAGAGCCTTTTGGCTCTCAAGGAATGCATTCGGGCACTGGATAATGATCAGATACATATTCCTTTCAGAGGAAGCAAGCTAACCGAGGTGCTTCGTGATTCGTTTGTTGGTAACTCTCGAACAGTAATGATATCTTGCATCTCACCGGGTTCAGGTTCATGTGAGCACACGCTAAATACCTTAAGATATGCTGACAGGTGATATCCCCTTTAAATGACATTAAATTTATGTGTTGTGTTCGATAATTTGGATATATATTGAGTTATCAGGTTTTAACGATATAGCTGCTCAACAAGCAGGGTTAAAAGTCTTTCCAAAAGTGGCAACTTAAAAAAAGAGCAGTTCACTGGGCAGTTTGTGTCCTCCAGCAAGGAATCTACCCATACGCCATATCAATTATCAGGTGAAGCTGAAGAAACCGTGGACCAGATTGAAGAGAACAGACATATTGATGCTTCAAGGAGAGTTGTTGAAATCTGTACGAGTTCTTCAGTGGATCCTGATAGGAACTCATTTAGTATGATTCCAAGTTATCCTCATAGAGGAAGGGAAGAAACTAGTTCAACATCTAGTTTGAATGATAGGGAGAGAATTGATTTCAAATCTAATCCGACTGGTGATAGTAGTAAAGCACAGTCACTTCAGAAATCAGTTAATTCACAAGAAGAAGATAAAGTTACAAAAGTCTCACCTCCTCGGAGAAAAGCTAATAGGGAGGACAAATCTGAAAGGCAGAACAACTATGTGAAAAAGGAAAATGGGGCGGAGGTAAGTCGGATTGTTCACAAACAGCAACTTAAACAGCAGCAGCAAAGACCATCGTTTACTTCGGCATCACAGGTTTCATCGAGACAATCTGAAAAGGAAAGTTCGTGTGATGAGGAAGTAAATGCAATACTTGAGGTAAAATAATACCTTTTTAGGCAAAATTGTTTAATTTTACCGAAGTGGAGCTGATACGAACGTTTATTTTATGTTAGGAAGAGGAGGCATTGATAGCAGCTCACAGAAAGGAAATTGAAAATACTATGGAAATAGTGCGGGAAGTAAGCCCCATTTACTCAATTTACATGAATTTACGTCATAAATGTCTTTGTGTTAAGTGCGATGATCATGTTGGAAAAGATCTTTGTTTGTCAGGCCTTGGGCTTCTAAGTGAAAACCTAAAGAAGAGATCATACGCTGGAATGATATACTCCACTAATAGAACCTGGGAGGGGGGACCACCCTATTCCTCCACTATCACATACTATAAAAACTGCTTATGGTGATGTATTTCTAAGTTATGTTGGTCTGGCACAAAAGTAAGGTGGCCCAGCACCTATAGAAGGCTATGAACGAAAATATGAAATGTCATCTTGTATATGTCATCCAAGCCTTCATATGTCATTATGTGTTAGGGTGTAATTCGATCTATAGCCTCTCACAGATACAATATCGGATTCGATACAAGCAGCAGCTGCTGTTCTTGCGGAAGGGGAAAGAAGGGAAGGGAAAAGAGAGCCGGCGTTCGTCCTTGATCCAACTGGATGCCGCTGTCGTCGATGCTCGGGGCTTAAGAAGGGTCAGTGACTCCACTCCGGCCCGACGAATCTTCTGTTGGGCTGAGTGATCCTCTTGGGCCTGCTGCTGACCCGTATTACCACCAGGCCGTCGTTAGTAGTGTGGGCCGTTGTCGCGGCAGCACGCTTGTCGCTTGCTGTCGTGGTGGGTTGTGCGCTGACATCCCCCCCTCCTTGAGAGCTGGCTTGCCCCCAAGCCAGGAGCGTGGGGTAGCGGTCTTGCATTGTCTTGGCGTCTTCCCAGGTGGCGTCGAGGACGGAAGGATCTGACCAGCGCACAAGCACCTGCTTGCGCCGCCCTCGAGGTGTGTTGCGCCATCTTGTACGGATGATCTCGACAGGTGTGAGGGGCTCATCGGCTGGTGTTGGCAGCGTCATCTCGACTGGTGTGGAAGCGGACAGGGCTTGGCGCAGTTGAGACACATGGAAGACGGGGTGCACCTTGGCGCAGGTGGGCAGCTCGAGCTCGTAGGCGACGGGGTTGACGACGCGGATGATCTTGTAAGGCCTGAAGTAGCGGAAGGAGAGCTTGTGGTTGGAACGACGGGCCACCGTTGTCTGGACGTATGGCTGCAGCTTGACGAAGACAGAGTCCCCGACGACGAAGGAACGATCGGTGCGTTTCTTGTCAGCTTGGTTCTTCATGATGTTGTGCGCTCGATGCAGGTGCTCCGAGAGTACTTGCTGCATGTGTTTGCGCTCTTCAAGCCAATCTTTGAGCTGCTGTAGCTTGCAAGTAGAAGCGGCTTCGATTCCCCAATGGCGCGGCTCATGGCCATACAGAGCTGCGAAGGGAGAAGTGTTGTGAGCAGAATGGAAGCTGGAGTTATACCGGAATTCCGCGAGAGCCAAGTACTGGTGCCACTTGGTGGGGTTGGCATGGGTGAAGCATCTGAGGTATATCTCGAGGCACTGGTTGACGCGCTCAGTTTGCCTGTCAGTTTGCGGGTGATACCGCGTACTCATCTTGAGCTCGGTGCCGATGGTTTTGAAGAGCTCGCGCCAAAAGTTGCTTGTGAACACGGGGTCCCTGTCGGAGACTATAGCTTCAGGCAGGCCATGTAGTTTGTAGATGTTCTCCAGTAGGAATGGGCCACCTTTGCCGCTGTGAATGGGTGGCTCAGAGGAAGGAAGTGGGCATAGCGGGTGAACTTGTCGACCACTACGAGGATGCAGTTGAACTTGCCTGAAGAAGGAAGGCCGTCAATAAAGTCCATGGTGACCACTTTCCACGCGCCATCTGGGACTGGAAGAGGCTCGAGCAGTCCGGGATATCACACGCGCTCTGGTTTGGCTTGCTGGCAGATGGAGCACGATTGCACATACTGCTTGATGTGCTCCTTCATTTTAGAGCATCTCCAACAGCCGCGCTACGCGCCGCGCCCAAAAAACGCATTTGCCGCGCGCGCTTAGGCTGGTTTGCCGCGCCGCGCAGCGCTGGCTCCAGCAGCAGCGCTATAATGCAGCGCGCGCGCGCCGCTCCAGCGGTGCGCAAAAATGCAGCGCGCGCAAACCACATATACAATTCAACAAATAGAAGAAAAACGATCAAACAAACAAAATAAATCAACAATAAATAGTTATTACAACTGAAACAAATAGTTTATCGTTCAGTACAACAAATAATGCAATAAATAAACACAACCAATAGTTCATGAACAATACAATACATAAAATGCAATGAAATCATGCTCGTTGTCGTCCATGCCATGCCCACCACTCTTCAATCAGATCCTTCTGAAGATCATTGTGCGTTGCGGGACGCCGAATGGCATGATAGGAGGCAACAAAACGGGCTACCCTTTCAGCCCTCCGTCGCACTCGCACGGGATGTCCCAAGAGCTCATACTGTGAGTAGTCTAAATCTTGGCCACGCTCATTCTCGATGATCATGTTGTGCATGATCACACAAGCGTGCATGATGTACCAAAGCATTTTTTGATCCCAAAATCTAGCCGGTCCTCTCACAATAGCAAATTGGGCTTGCAAAATCCCAAATGCTCTCTCGACATCTTTTCTAGCAGCTGCCTGAGCATTGTGGAAATCAAGATTTTTCTTACCTTCTGGCTTTTTCAACGGCTTCACGAAGGTTTGCCACTTTGGATAGATGCCATCCGCTAGATAATAGCCATAGTTGTACGTATGGCCATTTGCTACAAACTGAACCGGTGGCAACTCACCATTCGCAATCTTATTCATCAGTGGTGACCGGTTTACAACATTGATGTCATTCAAAGATCCAGGCATTCCAAAGAATGCATGCCATATCCAAGTCTCCTGATCGGCCACCGCTTCAAGGATTATAGTGGAACCCTTTTTTTGGTCGTGGAATTGCCCATGCCATGCCTTTGGACAATTCTTCCAACTCCAATGCATGCAATCTATTGAGCCAAGCATGCCAGGAAAGCCGCGAGATTTGTTCATCGCCAATAGCCTTGCGGCGTCTTCAGCAGTGGGAGATCTCAAATACTCCTCGCCAAACACTTGCACAATTCCCACTGCAAAGCGCTTGACACACATGATGGCTTGGCTCTCACCCATAGCCAAGTGATCATCAACTAGATCGGCCGGGATACCGTATGCCAACATACGCAAAGCGGCTGTCACCTTCAGAAAGGTGCTATGCCCGAGCTCTCCAGCAGCATTCCTCCTTTGCTGGAAAAAACGGTCATGAATCGCTAGTTTCTCTGCAATGCGCTTGAACAAGTCTGTGCTCATCCTAAACCGGCGACGAAAATATGACTCCGGGTATGTGGGATTCTCTACGAAATAGTTCTTCATCAATCTGTTATGGGCATCAATCCTATCTCTCCAAATTTTTTCCCGACCCATAACCGAACCACCGTGCTTCGGTTTTTTATTGATATGCATTGCTATGATCATTGCAAGATCCTCCTCTTCCATATCAAATTCATCTTCGGAAGAATCATGCGACGAACTCATCTACAATGTTCAATACTATACTATCAAAACTACAATTCAAAATATGCACCAAATTCAGTTTGGAGCAATACATACCTTGTAGGTGTTTTGTCGAACACCTTGCGGGCGCGGCGCGGAAGCGAGCCGTCGGGAGCTGTTCCTCGGACGTCGGAGGCGCGCGAGGTCCGGTCGGACTAGGAGGTGGTGGGGCGGAAGCGCAGCGGCGCGGGGAGGCCGGCGAAGCGCCTGAACGTTCGCCGGCGGGCGCGGGAGGTGGGCGCCAGCGGAGGCAGACCGGGAAGCGCGAGTCGCCGGCGGGCGCGGGGGCGGCGCCGGGATAGGCCGGGGAAGAGGTCGCCGGGGGCGCGAGCGGCGGCGGCGGCGCGGCCGGATGGGGGAGAGCGAGCGCGGGAGAGGAACGAGCGCGGGAGAGCCGGCGCGCGGGGGTGGAAGAAAGAAGAAAGGAGAGTTCGCGCGCGCGCGAGAGTGTGCCGCGCGCGGAAGTGGACGCACCAAATCAACAGCGCGGGATGGGGCTTTCACCAGCGCGCCCAACTCGTTTTAGCGCGCGCGTGTTTTTTGCGCGCCCGCTGGAGCTGTCCGACGCGTTGCGCGCGCGCTAAAATGGCGTTTTTTGCGGCGCGGCGCTAGTATAGCGCGGCTGTTGGAGATGCTCTTAGGCCAAGCGAACAGATGGCGGAGGCGCCTGTAAGTCACTGGTACTCCAGAGTGGCCGCCCATTGTGCTGTCGTGGAAGGCACGGAGCACACGCTGTTGCAGGGATGGTGAGCCTCCCAACCAGATTCTGTCTCTGAAGTACAGCAAACCATCACGCTTGGTGAAGCGTTTCTTTGGGTCAGGCCGTCTGTCCAGGTCGCGGATAATGTTTTGCACTTGCGGGTTGGTACCATAGCTGGCTACGATATCATCCAGCCAAGCAGGTTTGCAGACCGATATAGCTGTGATGGATGCATCTGGTGCTCGGCGGGACAGAGCGTCTGCGGCTGAGTTGGTTGGACCCAGTCTGTAGCAGATTTTGTACCAGAGACCGAGCAATTTAGTGAAAGCCTTCTGCTGCCATGGGGTGGACAAGTGTTGATCGTCCAGGTGCACAAGGCTGCGTTGGTCCGTGCTTATAACAAACTCTTCAGTGAGCAGGTATGGGCACCACTGTTCGATTGCCATCAGAATCGCCATGCATTCTTTTCCATACGTAGATAAGCCTCGGTTCTTGGGGCCCAGGGGTTTGCTCATGTATGCAATGGGATGCCCTTCTTGTTGGAGCACTGCCCCTACACCATAGGCGCAAGCATCCGTATCAATGGTGAATTTCTTGGTGAAGTCTGGCAGTTGCAAGACTGGTGCTGTAACCAGCTTCAGTTTTAGGGTGTCAAAAGCTTGCTGAGTATCACTTGTCCAAACGAATGGCTGACGTTTCTTGAGGAGATTGAAGAGAGGCCGGGCAATGATTCCAAAGTGTTGGACGAACTTGAGGTAGTATCCTGCAAGGCCCAGAAAACTGCGCACTTCTTTGACATTAGTTGGAGTCGGCCACTTCTGAATTGTCTGAACTTTGCTGGGATCAGTAGAGACGCCTTGCTCATTGATGACATGGCCAAGGTAGCCGATCTGTTTTTGTGCAAAGGAACACTTGGACTGGTTCACTTGCCACTGATCTTTTCGGAGCAGCTGCAGCACTTGCTTGAGGTGTTGTATGTGATCCTCCAGTGTCTTGCTGAAAATGAGGATGTCGTCGAAGAAGGAAATGACGCAGACGTGATTCACGGGGCGGTGTGGTGGTAATGGCGCCATTGAAAGTTGCTGGACCACCTGCAGCGCCGAACGGCATGACACGGAATTCCCAATGCCCTGAGTGAGTTTGAAAAGCCGTCTTGTATTCTTCTCCCTCTGCCATGCGTATTTGGTGAAATCCGGCGCGCAAGTCCAATTTAGAGAACCATTTGGCACCTGCAAGCTCGTCCAGAAGTTCATCGATGATGGGCACCGGATACTTGCTGACTACAGTCATGGAATTCAGTCGCCTGTAATCCACACAGAGGCGCCATGAGCCATCCTTTTTCTTGACTAGCAGAGCTGGCGAGGAAAATGGGCTGGAACTTTTTTGAATCACACCGGAATCGAGAAGTTCTTGTATTTGTCGCTCGATCTCCGTTTTGAGCTCAGGCTTGTATCTGTACGGGCGCGAATTGTCCGGTTGGGCGCCTGCCATCAAAGGGATTCTGTGGTCACATTCGCGCCGGGGCGGAAGGCCGCGCGGGTCTTCGAAGACGTCAGTGAACTGTTCTAACAGGCGTAGGATCTCCGTTGGGATTGGTGTATCCTCTGTGCCCTTCGCGTCCAGAGAGTTGAGGTGGACGACATGAGCGACTGAGCCTTGCTTGCAAGCCTTGCGCAGTTCTGGAGCTGAGATCATAGAGCATTGAGTCTGGTCAGAAGACACTGCTGACAGTTTCAGTTGCCCGCTTGGTGTGGTGATTGTCAGGTGTTTCTCGATCCAATCGATATTCATAGGGCTGTGCTTGCGTAACCAGTCCATACCCAAGATAGCATCGTACGCGCCCAACTTGAGAACTTTGAAATCAGTCTGGAACTCATGCTTTTGTGTAATCCAGGGGCAGTCAGGGACATAGTGAGTGCAGGGAATTGTGGCTCTGTCCGCAACGCGCACACGGCAGGGGCGCGGCAGCGGAGTAACACCCGAGAGCTTGGAGGCAAACGAACTGTCCACAAAAGAAGCGGAGCTGCCGGAATCGACCAGGAGTAACATTTCACGCCCCTGCAGCCAAGCCTGAAGTTGCAGAACACCTGGAGCAGACGAACCGTCTTCAGCCTGACGGGAAATGGTGCACAGATTTTCTTCGTCAGAGATCGGTGAATCAGGTGGCGATTCAGACACTGCATCCTCTGGACTGAACATGGCAAGCAGCTCCTCCACAATATGCATCTGTACGGTAGGCGGGCACGCATGATCCTTGCCCCATCGTTCGCCGCACTTGAAGCAGAGTCCCTTCGCGCGCCGGAAGGCGCGGAGAGCTGCTACTTTACTGGCTTCAGGTGTAGCGCGGGCTGTGTCAGTGCCGCGTCTGTCTTCTGAACTTGTCGAGGTCGTCGACGGCCGCCCGAAGAATGAAGGTGACGCCGTCCTGGTAACTTGGCCCTGGCTGCGACTGGCAAGGTGGGAACGCCCGTACGGTAGCTCGCCGTCGGCCACTTCCTCCTGAAGCAGGGCCAGCGAACATGCCGTGTCCAGGTCCGGTGGTCGCTGCACTAGCACCACCGCCCGTATGTCCGGTCTCAATCCCTTGACAAAACGCGTCAGAAAAAAATACGGGTGAGTAGATTCAGAGTAAGAAATCAAGTGATTCATCAGGGACTCAAATCGCTCGATGAATTCGGTGACAGATGTGGTTTTTTGATAGCGTAGAATTGGCGGATAAGCATTTGATGCTTATCACGTCCGAAACGGGTGCAGAGAAGTGAGGCAAAGGACTCCTAGTCCTGTCCCACTAGTTTTTTCTGCACTGACTGTAACCATATGCCTGCTGGGCCAGAGAAATTGAGGGTCGCCATAGGTACTCGATATGAGTCGTGGATCGAAAACATCTGGAAATACTGCTCGCAGAGAGTTTTCCAGAGTTGGGGGTTCTCGCCGGTGAACAAGGGGAAATTCACAGGTGGTGGTGACTGGCCCATGGAGGCGAGCATGGTGGATGACAAGGGAGGCTGAGTAGAGGGAACGGGTGGAAGGGAATACGTACCCGTGACCGGGAGTAACCCCGGTGACTCAGTGGTCACCGGCGGTGGCCCCCCGGTGAGATCGACATCGCCGTGGCCACTTGGCCCGTGGAGGCTTCCCTGCGCGGCGAGAAGCGGCGGAGAGGGAAGCAGAGGCGCCGCTCCACTCGACGATGGTGGTGCGGCCGCTTGCAGCGAGGCGACCGTGCTCTCCAGCTTGGAGAAGCGGGCCTCCAGATCTGGCTTCCAGCGAAGCAGATCGTTGATCTGCGAGGTCTGAGCCTGGAGCTGCTTGAGGACGGTGGCGGAGTCGTTCTTCGCATCTTGATGTAGCTTGTCGAGGTACTCCTTGAGCGTAGGATCCATGGTGGCGAGAAGAACTTGCCGCACGTGGCCGCGGTGACGGGTTTCCAGGGTGAAACGCGGCGGATTTGGGTGGTGGAAGGTCTCTGATACCAGGATGTTAGGGTGTAATTCGATCTATAGCCTCTCACAGAAACAATATCGGATTCGATACAAGCAGCAGCTGCTGTTCTTGCGGAAGGGGAAAGAAGGGAAGGGAAAAGAGAGCCACCGTTCGTCCTTGATCCAACTGGATGCCGCTGCGTTGACGCTCGGGGCTTAAGAAGGGTCAGTGACTCCACTCCGGCCCGACGAATCTTCTGTTGGGCTGAGTGATCCTCTTGGGCCTGCTGCTGACCCGTCTTGCCACCAGGCCGTCGTTAGTAGTGTGGGCCGTTGTCGCGGCAGCACGCTTGTCGCTTGCTGTCGTGGTGGGTTGTGCGCCGACATTATGGTGGCTTCAAAAGTCCTGGACTCTCTGCTGAAGCTCCATTTCCTTCCTTGCGCACCCGCCTTCATCTCCGTGCTTGATCATGCTCCAATGTTCATCACTCTTTCCGCTAGGCCCTTCATTTATAAGCAATACAAACATATCTAATTTAGGCAGCATCATATTCTCATGAATATTAGAAGTAATTCTGAGAAAAAGTACCTGATAATTTAATTAGTGTGCGTGAGCTCTAGCAATTGGTCCTTGTTTCTCTAGAGCCTAACATGTGTAGTGGTAGGGGTTGTGGGTGTAACAATGGTAAGGATGTGCTCGTCAATTTAACTGAGTTCTTGTAGAAGCAAACCTAATATTTGCAGCTTACTTCCCATCTCTTTGTTATGCAACAGTTGTGAAATTGCCTGACTATAATTGTTCCATTTGGCACATGCTGTTACACTCTTCTACCATTACTTACTATGGATCTAATCTTATTTAGCCAAACACCAACTTGTAATGCAACCACTGAAGTTACAAATTATGTACCTTCAATTTTTTTTACTGATTTCAGATGATCACTACTTAACACTAGTTACAGTTTTGCAGTTATTTCAACACTACATGATTGCTTAACACCACTTGCCGTTGTGTTGCAGGAGATGAACCTCTTAGCAGATGTTGACCAACCAGGTAGCCTTATTGACAATTATGTGGCACAACTGAATTTTCTCCTGTCACGGAAGGCGTCCGGCTTGGTTAGTCTCCAGGCACGCTTAGCAAGGTTTCAACAGCGCCTCAAAGAAGAGGAGATCCTTAGCCCTAAGAAACCATCAAGATAGTTTAACCGAAAATTTAAAACCATTTGGCATGTCATGAATTGCAAGGAGCCGTGAGAGGGAGGTATGTTTTATTCTGATCTCCCATGTGATCACATTTCACTTAGGAGCTTGAAGAACTTAGTCTAAAAACCTGGAAAACGACAACCCGGGAATGAGTAACAAATGGAGTTGTGCAGGCGCTTGGTTTTGAGGTTTTCCCTGCAGTTTGCTCACTTTTTCTCTTTTCTTCAAAGGGCTGTTTCATTTTATTTTTTCTGGTGGTGGCATGATTTGTCATTCTTGCCACTTTCTTTTTGTATGAATATGCTGTAACTGGTGTTTGAAGATGAGGAAATTATACTTGTACCTTGGCGACATAGAAACGATTGTTGTATTGTGTGTATCAAGAAAGGCCAGCATTGCGGTAAGATCTTCAGGAGTATTTAAGTGGCTATCAACTGAAACATGGTTCGTCGTTTGGACGGTGGATTTAGCTTGAGCATTCAACTGGCTAGTATGATTTTCTAGTTGAGTAAATTTAATTACTCCCTCTGTTCACTTTTATAAGACCTTGAAGACATTTCAGACAATGTACAAAATATCCCATTTTGAGTTGTCTGAAATGACTTACAAAAGTGAACAGAGGGAGTACACTGCATGTAGATTCTCAAAACCGATAGAGTACTATAGATTTAAAGTTTTGTTACGGAAGGAATCCTTGTTAAGGAATTTGTTGAGTGTTACTCCATCTGTAACTTAATACATTATAAGATGTTTTTGTGTTTTCTGATAGTCATTTCTACCCTTGACCATTTGAATTTCAAATTCGACCTGATCCCAACTTCTTCCTTGCCGTCTCCCTGAGCCTTGTTGGGACTTTGCACCTCGCTACACCTGCACCTCGTCTTGTCCTGCACCAGGGTGTTGTCGCCCCCATGCTGTACTCCTCATAGTGTGTCGTGCCCTGCACCAGTGTGTTGCCCAGCGCCTCGCCGTGCCCAGCACTAGTGCACCCACCCCTCGCCCAGGCGCTGCTTGCTGCACCTAGGCGCCCAGGCTCCTCATCGTCTTGCCATGCTCGCCCTAGGTTCATCTCGCCCTGTTTGCAGATGATGATGTGCAATCTCACATACAATACTGCATTCAAAGTGCAATGTCCATTGTTTTCTTTGAGTAAATGATACGGTGGGAGTAGTAAGTTTAAACTGCAATATGGAGGTACTCCTACTGATTTACATATGGGATGGATATGAGTAAATTACTCCTATTGGGCGTAATATGAATCCCTCAGTAATCCGACATGTAAACTACAATAGGAGTAAAATCGTAACTGCAATATGATATGCACAATATGGAGTAATCATAATTTTTGTTGTAAATTTACAATATGAATCCTTTCTTACTAAATTTTCAATGTGGGATATTGTGATTAACACGTGGGATATGAAAAATTACAATAAATTGAGTGCTCCTTATTTACATGTGGGATATTGTGAGTAATTCTCTAATGTCAAGTTCTCCAATGGAAAAATAGAAACTGCAATCGTGAGATTAGTGCAAGGTTGCAAACATAAATTGAGTACTCCTACTGATATGCACAATATGACTAGTATTCACATATGTTTGGCAACAAACAAAGCAGTTTGCAGAAATCAATATGATTGATAACCCACAAGTATAGGGGGTCACAACAGTCTTCGAGGGTAGTATTTCACCCAAATTTATTGATTGGTACTGCAGAGACAACATGGAGGGGATGGCGCTTGGGGTCTCTGGCGATTCGGCTCCTCCGCCGCCGCCACCGCCTCCGGCGTGCCTCGCGGTCACCCATCTCCCGTCCTATTCGTCACTGCCGGCCGCCTCCTCGCCGCCTACTCCCTCGTCGGAGGGTGCGCCTGTCGAGCCCTCCCACATTCGCTGGTCCGACCTCGTGGACGACGAGGTGGCCTCGCCCGATGGTGACCGCGCTGGCTCTCCCCTCTCTCGTGCCCTCGGCCTCGCTGCTCCATCGTGTGCGGCCATCGGCCTGGCCTCCCGTGGGAGCGCCGGTGTCTTTGTCCCGCGGCGGGTGCCGCAGACTCGACCGGCAAGCGCTGCTCGCTTGGACAGGGCCCAAGGCACTGCCTTGCGAAAGGGTCGGGCTAGACGCCGTCGGTCCTGGTGCGTAGCCGGCCGGTCTGAGCTGGGCTCTGCTCGCTCGACTTGGCGTTCCTCGCCGTCAGCGCTGGTCCTCCCTCCCCCGACCGCTCGGACGTCGGTCGCCTTCGATGTTGGTGCCTCGGCTCCCATCCTCCGCAAGTCTTCGTTCCGGCCGTTCATCGCGGCTTTTGGCTCGTCGGCTCTTCAATTCCGGCCTCCCCCCAGGCGGCTCTGGCCGGCCCTGCGTAGCGCCCCTGCTCCGGCGACGATGGTGGCGGCGGCAGCGGCTCGTCGAGGGGAAACCCTCCGAGCGTGCGCCTCCCCTCGTTCGCAGGCCCTTGCGCTGGCAGGCCGAGGCATCCTGGGCCGCGACCCATCTCCCCTTCCAACGCCCCCCTCAGCTGGGCCGGGCCCCCTCACCAGGCCTTTCCCCTGCCCTAGGCCCAACGCGCATGCACGGTGGATTTGGCCACCCCGCGGCTTCCCCGTGCCTCCATCTTCCCCTGCAGCCGCCGTCTCATCCTCGTCGTCCCGCCCGCCTTCGTCGTCTCCCCCTCTCGCCGCCGCCTCACCTCCCACTTCCGTCCCCCATCCTCCCTCATCCGGCAATGACCCGGGAGTGGGAGGACGGTGAAGCCCGCAGCAAGCGCCGATACGAGGACCGTCGGGATCCCCCCGCCCCTCCCTCGATGCGCTCCACCGCGAGGATGACCTCCGACGGGAGCTGCGTGACCGGGAGGCGCGCTTGGACGACCGTCGCTCCCCTGGGTGCTCCGACCGTCACGGGGCGTCCCGCTCCCCCCTCCCGCTGCCGGTGATTGGTGGACTGCCCGGTGTCGCTCGCCTTCTCCTGCACGTCGCCGGGGCCGAAGCCCCTCTCCGCTCCGCTCCTCCCGCACCTCCCCTCCCCACCCCGTGGCCCATTCGACCGCCGCACCCCCACGCAAGTATGTTCCTCCCCACGCCCCGGCCCCCGCTCCAGAAGCCGGCTCGGCTGCCGGGGCCGGTGCAAACCGAGGCCGCCAGGGGCAAGGACACAAGAAGCGCCGCCAGGCCCGGGCACCGGCCTCCCAGGCCATTGCGACCGCGGGTTCCGCCGCGGCTGCGGGGCCCGTCTCCGGCCTCCCCTCGCCTCCATGCTTTAACTGTGGGGAGGTCGGCCATGTGCAAGTCAATTGCTCCAACCCGCCATGCTGCTACATTTGCAAGGACCCGGGACACCCCGCTCTGCTTGCCCCGATAGTCCCTTGACTGACGAGCTCCGGATGTACGCCCATGGGATCGAGGAGTTGGGCTTCTTCCATATTGAGCTCCCTGACCTCGCCCCTCCCATTCCCTCCCTCCAGGCGATCGTGACGGTGGTAGATGGTGTGGCCTCGCCCGAGATGATCGAGGCCGAGCTCAACCACCTTTACCGCCGTCAGTGGGATTGGTAGGTCACCCCGACCTCCGGGACGGTGTTCTCCGTGATCTTCCCCGACGCTCTCAGCCACGACTATGCTACCCCCAGTGATCAGATCACTCTCGCCCTCGACAAGATCATCGTCGACATCTCCGAGCCAATTCTTGACCCTAAGGCGGTGGCGGTTCTGGACACGGCTTGGATCCTCATCGCTGGCCTCCCTGACATTGCGAGGTCCGAGCACGTCATTCGCCATATGTCTCGGATCCTTGGCAAGGTGGTCATGGTGGACGAGCTCTCCCTCCGCAAGGAGGAGGAGGTCCAGGTCAAGGTCAAGTGTCTGGATGTAATGCCCAGGATGGGACTATATCTCCTACGTGTCGAGGCACGACTTAGAGACATAACCCCATGCTGGAATGATCGCAAGTTTGGTATCTTTGCACAACTCATGTAAAAGATGGGGATGGAAAACATAAATAGTTGGCTTACACTCGCCACGTCACACAAATACAATACATGTCCAAATCATCATTCAATAAAACATCACAGCCCTCTAAGGGTAAAATCCAAATGACAAGATACCAAACATAATTTAAATCCACAGGTCGGATCGAATCCTAGTAGAAGTCTCCACTACTGATCATCAGGATAACGAACATAGTATCGACTACGCTCCTCGTCGAACTCCCAGTCTAGCTCGGTGCCATCACCTGGATAGCTCACCATCGGACCTGCATCTGGTGTGGTGAAGTAACTGTGGGCCACAGAGGACTCAGCAATCCCGTTCCCGGGTAACATGACTATTTAAGCCTTGGGAGAGGATAAGGCTGAAGAAAAGAATAAGAGTCCGCAGCAGCAACTAGCACTAGCTTACGTGAAAGAGTGCGAGAAGAGAAGTGCCTCGGTCGAGAGATGATCACGAAGTGATCCTAGCTAAAGCTCAACAAACATAACCCCACCGTGTTCAACTCCCGAATCCCTATTCGGAAATTGACAGTCACGGTACACACGCTGGTAGTGTATTAGAACAATGTGTCAAGTTTTCTACAACAGGATATTAACAAGCTCCCATCTGCCACATAACCGCGGGCACGGCTTTCGAAAGTTCATAACCCTGCAGTTCCAACTTGGCGCATGACAAGCCCACGATCCGCGGAGTTGCAACTCCAAGGTGGGAAGACCCGAGTATTCTCGGAATCCCGTGCTCAAGATACTCCGAACTAAGGTAAGGCTAATCCAGCAAATCCTCCCGGCGTGTCGACACCCTGATAGTAGCCGCGCGTATCTAGTCTCAGGACACGTCCGGATGGGCGATGCTACAGGTGTATGCCAGATACCTCGGGTTTCCCCAAGGCGGCCCTGCAGGACCCCCAGTTCGGACCAACACTCATGTGGAGCACTGGCCCGGGGTTGTTGATTAAGAAAGAGGGTTAATTACTCCCTATACAAGTTTAATTAGTTATTAGGCAAATAGTACCAATGTTGGGACTTGCTGGAAAAGTGTAATGCCCAGGATGGAGTTATACCTCCTACGTGTCGAGGCACGACTTAAAGGCATAAGTCCATCCTAGAATGATCTCAAGTTTGGTAATCTTTGCACATCTCATGTAGAAGGGGGATAGTAAACTGAAAATAGTTGGCTTACAATCGCCACGTCACAGAAATACAGTACAAGTCTCAAACATCATACATAAGAACACTACAACCCTCTAAGGGCAAAAGCCAAATGTCAAAGTACCAAACTCAGATAAATAAACCACAGGCGGATCGAATCCTAGTAAGGGACTCCACTACTGATCGTCCGGGTAGCGCACATAGTACCGACTACGCTCCTCGTCGTACTCCCAATCCAGCTCGGTGCCATCACCTGGATAGCTCACAGCTGGACCTGCATCTGGTGTGTGAAGTAACTGTGAGCCACAGAGGACTCAGCAATCCCGTTCCCGGGTAACAGAACTATTTAAGCCTTTAGGTGAGGATAAGGCTGAAGAAAAGAACAAGTCTGCAGCAGCAACTAGCATCTAACTTACGCAAGTGAGAGCGAGAAGAGAAGGCATCGGCGAGAAGTGATCACGATGTGATCCTAGCTACAGCTCACAAACATAACCCCTCCGTGTTCAACTCCCGAATCCCTATTCGGAAATTGACAGTCACGGAACACACGCTAGTAGTGTATTAGTAACATTGTGTCAAGTTTTCTACAACCGGAATTAACAAGCTCCCATCTGCCACATAACCGCGGGCACGACTTTCGAAAGTTCAAGCCCACGATCCGCGGAGTCGCAACTCCAAAGTGGGAAGACCCGAGTATCCTCGGAATCCCGTGCTCAAGATATAACGAGCTAAGGTAAGGCTAATCCAGCAAATCCTCCCGGCGTGTCGACACCCTGATCGTAGCCGCGCGTATCTAGGTCTCAGGACACGACCGGATGGGCGATTCTACGGGTGGATACCAGATACCTCGGGTTGCCCCAAGGCGGCCCCGCAGAACCCCCGTTTCGGACCAACACTCATGTGGAGCACTGGCCCGGGGTTGTTGATTAAGAAAGAGGGTTAATTACTCCCTTTGCATGTTTAGTTTGTTATTAGGCAAATAGTACCAATGTTGGGATTTGCTGGAAAAGACTTAGCACTTAGCGGTTTATCGAGGGGGTCCCATACACCCCAACCGTGTTAGGAACGCATAATCAAGGAACATAATACCGGCTTATACGGGTCCTAACGGCATGAGTGGAACAAATCACCAAGCAAAAGGCTTAGCCTTCCACCCTTGCCAATATATAGATGATTTCAAATAAAGCATTTATATAGTGTGATATAACCCAACCATACTTCAACATGAAGCAAGCATCTTCACTTCACCTGCAACTAGCAACGCTATAAGAAGGGCTGAGCGAAGCGTACTTAGCCAAGCAACGGTTTGCATAGGTAGGGTGGTTAAACATGGCAATTGGTTACAAGTAGGAGGCTGACAAGAAGAACATGGGCATCGAGGCAAAACTATAGATCGAGACTACTAGCAATAGGCAAAGATAGTAAAGTTATCGGGGTTCGGTCATCTTGCCTGAAGAGAATTCGTTCGGATCGTAAGAAGGGTCCTCGTGCTCAACCTCGTTGGAAAACTCGTGCTCAACTTCGTTCCCGGTCTCAGCTTCCGGCTCTAAACACAACAAACACACCAAGCACCAATCAACACGATGCAATGCGCACTCGAAAAACATGAATGCATGACGGATGCACTAAGGAGCACATGGAGCACGTAAAACATCACTCAAACAAAACACCTCAAAACAAGATAACAAGCTGATATTATTAATCTACACAGAAAATTACCCAAGTTTGATATAAGATTCGCTGAAATCGGAGTTACGGGCTAAAAGTTATGCCCGAAACAAGATTTGAGCGAAAACTGAAAATTACAGCAACATATCATCTTTGGAGCTCAAAATAATTAAGCTACAGCACCCAAAAAGCATGGCAAAGGACTTGAACACAAACTAGATATATAGTACAGCAACTAGGTCCAAAGTGCACCCCCAACGGAGTCACGGATCAATAGCAATGATCTTGGACATATTGAACTTTGAAATAAAATTCTGGCAGCAGAATTTTATTGAAACTTTAGAGCAAAAGATAAACATGCTACAGCCACTCAAATGGACATGTGAGGACATGAATGGAAAGACAACAATATATACTACAAGGATCAATCAAAATCCACCCCAAAACTATCATGCTTTGTCCTACAACATCACACGAACATGGCATCGGAACGTTACAGATTTCAGACTTAGTGAAAAATCACTAAGTCCTAAAACAGCAATATCATCATAGCACACAAAAGAGCATGTTTAAGTCACATCGAAACTAAACATGGCAAAGGGTAAGCACCTCATCAACATGCACATGAAGGTGATCCCGAAACACACAAGCATGCATCATTGAGGTGAACACAACGATTGCAACGAGCTCAACAAGATGGCATTTCATAACAAGTGAAAACACAACATGTGAACATGGCACTTTGCAACGATGATAACAAGGAAACAATAAATCTACCATGCAACCTATCACACACAACACGTAGTTCGTGGCAAGACGAACACGTGGACATGTCATTTGCATCGTTTGGACAAACGAGCTAAAAGATACCACATGTCAAAGGTGGCATGAAAATAACACATAACAGCAGTTTATAACATGATGCACTCTTGCAACAGCAAAACAAGTGTCAAGATGACATCTAACATGCATGACTACAACAGGTAAAACGTAGAGGGCATCTCCACGAACATCTGGACATGCTACACGCGCAAAACGGAGCAACAGGCACAAAGTTAGAGCAGTTCAAAGTTAGCATTCCAGATTAGATAACAGGGACTTAGTGGGGAAAACAACCTTAGAACTGGAAAAAAAACAGACGCGGGCCGGCGGCGGCGGATCTGGCCCAGATCTGGAGTGGAAGAAGAGGCGGCCCGGCGGAAGCGTTGCGGCCCGGTGGCGCGGCGGCCCGGCGCTGGTGCGGCGGCGGCCCGCGGAAGAGGCTGGAGGCGTCCAGGCCGCGGTGGAGGCGGCTCGGCCCGCTCGGCGGAGGCCCAGGCGCGGCGCTGGCGAAGTACGGGCTCGGCGCGCGCGGCCCAGCCGGAGGGGGAGTCGGCGACGACTGGCGCGGCTGGCGTAGAGGGTAGCCGAGGCCCGGCGGCTGTTGGCCCAGAAGGAGCGGCGGGAGGCTTCGGGCCGGAGGCGAGAGTCGAAGGAGTACGGGCCCGGTCGCTGGTGCAGGCGAAGTGGTCCCGCGCGCGCTGCGCGTACGGGCCGGCGGAGCCAGCGACGAGGGAATCGACCCGAGCGGTCGAAGGGATGGCCCGGCTCGGTCGTTCGGCCGCGGCGCTGCGTCGATCGATCTGGTCAACGGGGTGGTCGATCGAAGCACCCGGTTCGAGGGGATCGAACGAACTGGCTGGGGGAGCTGGCCAGATCTGCGGGAGGATTTTTGGGATCTGAGAAGAAAGGAAAAAAAAGAAAGTGGAGAAGGGGGGAAGAAGAAGGGGATGCCCAAATAGACCTAGGGGTCTATAAGTAGCAGTTTAGACTAGGGTTTGGAGACTAGGGGTGTTTAGGAGCCCTCCGATCTGATCCAACGGATCCGATCGCGGGGATTGTTTTAAAAGGCCTAGACGGAGATAAAAGAAAGCAGTAGGGGTATTTCCGGGACACGAAGCGAAGGCACTTCGGACCCACACAGACAACGGATGGAAAAGTCAACGGAGTCCAAACGAGACGAGATTTGAGAGGCGGGCTGCACACAACAAAACAACAACACACACAACAACCTCGCGGCACACCGGTAACGAAAAACGCCCGAACAACAAAGTAGGCCTACGGGACGTCACGGACACGTGAGGGAGCTCCGGAACACGAAACGGACAACGGGAAGAAACACGACGAACCGGATGCAACCCACAACACAAATGCAATGCAATGCACATGTCTACATGATATGAATGAATGCCACACCTCACACAACAAAACGACGAAAGCCCGAAAGACAAAGAACCCGAAATGGAAATAGATGAAGCCGGAGATATATTATATACCCAAAAGGGAAAGTATTACATCCGGGGCATTACAAACTCTCCTCTACTACAAAAAGATCTCGTCCCGAGATCTAGGACTGGAAAAAGGAAGGGTACTCGGAACGAAGATGATCTTCTCGTTCCCAGGTAGCTTCTCGGTCTGTGTGATGCGACCACTTGACTTTTAGAAACTTGATGGACTTGTTGCGAGTCTTGCGTTCAGTTTCTTCGAGAATTGCAACTGGATGCTCTCGGTAGGAAAGGTCTTGTTGAAGATCAATCTCCTCAAACGGAATCATGCGCTCAGGTGCCTTGAAGCATTTGCGAAGTTGAGACACATGAAAGACATCATGAACATTTGCAAAGTTGGAAGGGAGCTCGAGCTGATAGGCTAGATCGCCTCTTTTGCCAAGAATTTTGAAAGGCCCGACATATCTAGGAGCAAGTTTTCCTTTGATACCGAATCTTTGGGTTCCTTTCATCGGAGAAACTCGGAGATAGACATGATCACCGATGTCGAAAGCCAAATCACGATGCTTTCCGTCATAGTAGCTCTTCTGACGCGACTGAGCGGCCCTGAGATTCTCACGTATGACTTTGCACAGTTCTTCGGCTTCTGAGATCAAGTCATTGCCAAGAAGTTGGCGTTCGCCTGTTTCAGACCAGTTGAGAGGGGTACGGCACTTTCTGCCATAGAGAATTTCAAACGGTGCTTTGCCTGCACTTGCTTGAAAGCTGTTGTTGTAAGAGAACTCGGCAAATGGAAGGCAGTCTTCCCATTTCATGCCGAAGGAGATGACATAGGCTCTTAGCATATCTTCAAGGATCTGATTCACACGCTCGACTTGACCACTAGTCTGAGGGTGAAAGGCAGTGCTGAACCTGATCTTCGTGCCCATGGCGGACTGAAAGGAGTCCCAGAACCTTGATGTGAACAAGCTGCCACGGTCTGAGGATATCACTTGAGGAATGCCATGTAGGGACACAATTCTGGAAGTGTACAGCTCTGCAAGTTGAGTTGCATTGATTGATTCTTTGACTGGAAGAAAATGAGCGACTTTGGTAAGCTTGTCAATCACCACAAAGATAGCATCATTGCCTCGCTTGGATTTAGGAAAGCCAGTGACGAAGTCCATTTCAATGTGGTCGAACTTCCACTCAGGGATAGGAAGAGGTTGGAGAAGACCGGCTGGACGTTGATGTTCTGCTTTCACTCTTCTGCATACATCACATTCATTCACGAATTGGGCAATCTCCCTTTTCATGCGTGTCCACCAGTAAGACTGCTTGAGATCTTGGTACATCTTGGAACTGCCAGGATGAATGGAAAGGAGAGAGTCATGAGCTTCTTCCATTATGAGCTTCCTGAGATCACCTTTGGGAACAACGAGTCTGTCCTCGAAGAATAAGGTATCTCTCTCATCAACACGGAAGCACTTATATTTTGGAGTGCCCTTTGCAATCCCATGTTTCACCTTCTTCACCATGGTATCACTGAGCTGGGCCTCACGGACTTGATCTTCCAAGGTAGGAGCAATTTGGAGATTTGCAAGAAAACCCTGCGGAACAACCTGAAGGTTGAGCTTCCTGAATGCTTCACAAAGCTCAGGCTGGTGTGGCTTGATAAGAAGGCTGTTGCAATATGCCTTTCTGCTCAAAGCATCTGCAATCACATTCGCCTTGCCTGGAGTATATTCAATGCTGGGGTTGTACTCTTGGATCATCTCAACCCAACGAGTCTGGCGGAGGTTCAGATGCGGCTGTGTGAAGATGTACTTCAAACTCTTGTGATCAGTGAAGATGTCGACCTTTCTGCCCAACAACAGATGTCTCCACGTAATCAGAGCATGTACCACAGCTGCTAGCTCGAGATCATGTGTGGGATAGTTCTTCTCACTTGGCTTGAGCTGCCGAGAAGTATATGCCACAATTTTCTTATCTTGCATAAGCACACCACCAAGGCCTTGAAGAGAAGCGTCACAGAACACTTCATATGGCTTGGTTTCATCCGGAGGAGTCAGAACTGGAGCAGAGACAAGCTTCTCTTTGAGTGTTTTGAAAGCCACTTCACACTCGGGAGACCAAAAGTATTTGACATTCTTCTGAAGGAGGTTGGAAAGAGGCTTGGCAATCTTGGAGAAGTTTTCAACAAACCTTCTGCAATAGCTGGCAAGACCCAGAAAACTGCGGAGCTGCTTGACGTTCTGAGGAGCTTCCCAGTTGACAATTGCTTCAACTTTCTCGGGATTTACCGCAATACCGTCAGCTGAGATGATGTGGCCCAGGTACAAAACCTTATCGAGCCAAAACTCGCACTTTGAGAACTTGGCATAGAATTTATGCTCTCGGAGTCGATCAAGAACCAGACGCAAGTGCTTTTCGTGATCTTCTTCATTCTTGGAAAACACCAGAATATCATCCAGATACACAAGCACGAATTCGCCAGTATAGGGGTTGAAGATGTAATGCATCATCCTTGAAAAGGTAGGAGGAGCATTGGCGAGACCGAAGGACATGACGGTATACTCGTATGAACCGTAGCTCGTTCTGAAGGCCGTCTTGGGAATGTCTTCCTCGCGAATGCGAATTTGATGGTAGCCCATTCGGAGGTCAAGCTTAGAGAACACTTTAGCTCCTTTGAGCTGCTCAAAGAGTTCGTTGATGTTGGGGAGCGGATACTTGTTCTTAATCGTCTTCTTGTTCAAAGGCCGGTAGTCAACACAGAGACGCTCCGTGCCATCTTTCTTCTTGACAAATAAGACGCCACAGCCCCACGGAGATGTACTCGGTCTGATGAGACCCATACTCTCCTGCTTATCAAGCTGCTTCTTCAATTCCTTCAATTCATCCGGAGAGAGCTTGTATGGACGCCGGCAAGCAGGTTCGGTGCCCGGCTCGAGTTCAATGACAAACTCCACCTGACGGTGTGGAGGCATGCCTGGAAGATCTTCTGGAAAGACGTCTTGATATTCGTTCACCACTGGAATTTGCTCTATGGCATTAATTTCACCCTTATCATTAAGAGAGAAAAGCCGAATAGTATTATCCCTGGAGGCGAAGATAATCACATCTTCATCAGAATGAGTCAATTTGACTTCCTTCAGGGCACAATCAATGTGAGCATCGTGCTGAGAAAGCCAATCCATTCCGAGAATGAGGTCGATATCAGAATGACCAAGAATCACCGGAGAAGCCAAAAATCGATAATCACCCATGCGAATAGAAACATCCGGAGCATATATACTGGAATGCATGTGCATCCCCGGAGAAGAAACTGCCAACTGCCTCGGTAAAGCTGCTGTGGTCACACTATGCTTGGATGCAAACGGGCATGACATGAAAGAATGTGAAGCACCCGAATCAAATAACACTTTAGCTGGAAAAGAGTTCACTGGAAGGTTACCCAAAATGACATCAGAAGAAGCCTCCGCTTGTGCTGCATTCATCAGATTGACCCTGGCAGCCTTTGGATCATGCCTGACAATAGCTGAACTCACAGGTGGTGGAGGAGGAAGACGCTTCGGATTCGGGCATCTGTTGGCATAATGACCCTTCTGGCCACACTTGTTGCACACCACTTCAGAGAGAGGACGGAAATGAGAGCCACTGGACTTGGAGCCTTGAGACTGAAACTGCTTCTTCGACTGGTTGCTTGGGTTGGGTGGGTGGGTGAAACCACGACCACTAGAGTTCTTGTTGTTGGAGTTGTTATATGGAGCTCGAATCACTGGAGGAGGAGGAAGCCAGAATTTCTGTTGTTTCGCGGCCAACTGAGACGATGAGGTAGAGTGAACAGCATCTCGAATTCTCTTCTTAGAAGCCTCCATCTTAAGCTGAGCTGCTTCTTGTTTCAAAGCCATATTATAGAACTTCTCGAATTCGTCTGGCTCGAACAAAGTGAGAGCAAGCTGAAGTTCATCTTTGAGACCTCCACGGAACTGATAGATTTTGCTCTTTGCATCAGGAATGTCTTGCTTTGCATAGCGAGCGAGGTTTTGGAACTTGACATTATACTGATAGACTGACATGGAGCCCTGCTTGAGGTTGCGGAATTGCTCACGCATACCCTCGATAACACTTGTAGGAATGTGATGCGAGCGGAAATCCTTGCAGAAATTCTCCCACGAGATCACTTGACCTGGCCTTGAGTCTTTGTACTGCTGCCACCAGTCAGCTGCTTGATCTTTCAGTTGGAAGGCTGCAAACTTCACATAGTCATCTTCTTTCACGTTACTGCATTCAAAATGCTTCTTGATATCGGTCAGCCAATCTTCAGCATCAAGAGGGTCGACACAGTAACTGAAAGCTTTAGGATTGTTGGCCAAGAACTGGTTGATGGTAGCATGGTGCTGCTGGAAGAAGTTGCCTTGGTTCATTGGAACGCCCTGATTAGCTTGATTAGCTTGCATAGCTTGCATTTGCTGCATCATCTGCATCATCAACTGAGTGTTCTGAGCAGTGGTCTGCATAATTGCTCTCCAAGCCTCAGGCGGAGGAGGAGGTGAAGGAGGACGCTCTGGAACCTCTTCACCCTCTGGGTTGGCATTCGGAACCCTTTTCGGAGCCATCCTGTAAGAGATGACCACGAATCAGCAATTGATTGACAAAAGGAATAAGCTGAATCAATGGAATGAATTGCAACAAGTCTTCACAATAATCATTCGAACAATAAGAACGAATGAAATCATCCGAACAAGAGGAACGAATGAATTTCTCAGTTAATTGATAACATCAGTCTTCACGAGAAGCCACATAGGGATCAAAAGGATAAAATAATAAAACAACAAGGTACGGAAAGGAACAAACACAAGAGAGGAGTTTCGTTCTAACATCTTTGTGCTGAAAGCATATGAACGCGTTACGAAAAGGTTTTGCAATCCCCGGATCAGCATAGCCAAGGACCCTTTAAGATGCAACTCCTGATAGTAACCTCGGTCATATAACCTCTTCACCCAATGTCGAACCCCGAACTCACTAACCTGCATTCGTTGGAAGAATGCCTACGATCTACTGGATAAAACCCACCTATAGTTTTCCGAAAGATTCCAGTTATGCAATCAGGTGTTGGGGATACACGGGAAGCACCGCGCAATCAACTCTAACCTACATCCAGGTGTATCCATCCTTCAACACATAACCAGTCTTTCTCGGAAACTGTGTACCTCGGACCTTCGAAAAGCATCCACTATAACAAGCTATGGCAATACTCCCGAACTACCTCCCCAGTACTGGGTGATGTCGGGGTTATCTTGCCACTGGCCGTATAGGGGAGATTTTCGATGTCGGCCGTCTTAAGTATTTAGTACTGTCGCGATATGCTTGTTACAATGATACCCCGAAGCTCAACTCCTCGGTAACAGGAGGCATCGAGAACAATATCCTTGTCACAAGAACATCGAAACAATCCCATAATACTCGCGGGATTCCTAAAAAAAATTTGTGCAAATTTTGAAGATAGGAGAGACAAGAGTAGACGTCAGGAGTCCTCACCAGAGAGAAAGGGGATGAGAAGCAAAGAAATCCTACTCTCCGATATAATATAGGACTCAAAAAGTTTTCAGTGTGTGCCTAGACTCAACCGTCAACGGTTCGATCAAACAGTGGGGGCTCCTAGGTCGGAGAAGGCTCTGATACCAACTTGTAATGCCCAGGATGGAGTTATACCTCCTACGTGTCGAGGCACGACTTAAAGGCATAAGTCCATCCTAGAATGATCTCAAGTTTGGTAATCTTTGCACATCTCATGTAGAAGGGGGATAGTAAACTGAAAATAGTTGGCTTACAATCGCCACGTCACAGAAATACAGTACAAGTCTCAAACATCATACATAAGAACACTACAACCCTCTAAGGGCAAAAGCCAAATGTCAAAGTACCAAACTCAGATAAATAAACCACAGGCGGATCGAATCCTAGTAAGAGACTCCACTACTGATCGTCCGGGTAGCGCACATAGTACCGACTACGCTCCTCGTCGTACTCCCAATCCAGCTCGGTGCCATCACCTGGATAGCTCACAGCTGGACCTGCATATGGTGTGTGAAGTAACTGTGAGCCACAGAGGACTCAGCAATCCCGTTCTCGGGTAACAGAACTATTTAAGCCTTTAGGTGAGGATAAGGCTGAAGAAAAGAACAAGTCTGCAGCAGCAACTAGCATCTAACTTACGCAAGTGAGAGCGAGAAGAGAAGGCATCGGCGAGAAGTGATCACGATGTGATCCTAGCTACAGCTCACAAACATAACCCCTCCGTGTTCAACTCCCGAATCCCTATTCGGAAATTGACAGTCACGGAACACACGCTGGTAGTGTATTAGTAACATTGTGTCAAGTTTTCTACAACCGGAATTAACAAGCTCCCATCTGCCACATAACCGCGGGCACGGCTTTCGAAAGTTCAAACCCTGCAGGGGTGTTCCAACTTGACCCATTACAAGCCCACGATCCGCGGAGTCGCAACTCCAAAGTGGGAAGACCCGAGTATCCTCGGAATCCCGTGCTCAAGATATACCGAGCTAAGGTAAGGCTAATCCAGCAAATCCTCCCGGCGTGTCGACACCCTGATCGTAGCCGCGCGTATCTAGGTCTCAGGACACGACCGGATGGGCGATTCTACGGGTGGATACCAGATACCTCGGGTTGCCCCAAGGCGGCCCCGCAGAACCCCCGTTTCGGACCAACACTCATGTGGAGCACTGGCCCGGGGTTGTTGATTAAGAAAGAGGGTTAATTACTCCCTATGCATGTTTAGATTGTTATTAGGCAAATAGTACCAATGTTGGGATTTGCTGGAAAATACTTAGCACTTAGCGGTTTATCGAGGGGGTCCCATACACCCCAACCGTGTTAGGAACGCATAATCAAGGAACATAATACCGGCTTATACGGGTCCTAACGGCATGAGTGGAACAAATCACCAAGCAAAAGGCTTAGCCTTCCACCCTTGCCAATATATAGATGATTTCAAATAAAGCATTTATATAGTGTGATATAACCCAACCATACTTCAACATGAAGCAAGCATCTTCACTTCACCTGCAACTAGCAACGCTATAAGAAGGGCTGAGCGAAGCGTACTTAGCCAAGCAACGGTTTGCATAGGTAGGGTGGTTAAACATGGCAATTGGTTACAAGTAGGAGGCTGACAAGAAGAACATGGGCATCGAGGCAAAACTATAGATCGAGACTACTAGCAATAGGCGAAGATAGTAAAGTTATCGGGGTTCGGTCATCTTGCCTGAAGAGAATTCGTTCGGATCGTAAGAAGGGTCCTCGTGCTCAACCTCGTTGGAAAACTCGTGCTCAACTTCGTTCCCGGTCTCAGCTTCCGGCTCTAAACACAACAAACACACCAAGCACCAATCAACACGATGCAATGCGCACTCGAAAAACATGAATGCATGACGGATGCACTAAGGAGCACATGGAGCACGTAAAACATCACTCAAACAAAACACCTCAAAACAATATAACAAGCTGATATTATTAATCTACACAGAAAATCACCCAAGTTTGATATAAGATTCGCTGAAATCGGAGTTACGGGCTAAAAGTTATGCCCGAAACAAGATTTGAGCGAAAACTGAAAATTACAGCAACATAGCATCTTTGGAGCTCAAAATAATTAAGCTACAGCACCCAAAAAGCATGGCAAAGGACTTGAACACAAACTAGATATATAGTACAGAAACTATGTCCAAAGTGCACCCCCAACGGAGTCACGGATCAATAGCAATGATCTTGGACATATTGAACTTTGAAATAAAATTCTGGCAGCAGAATTTTATTGAAACTTTAGAGCAAAAGATAAACATGCTACAGCCACTCAAATGGACATGTGAGGACATGAATGGAAAGACAACAATATATACTACAAGGATCAATCAAAATCCACCCCAAAACTATCATGCTTTGTCCTACAACATCACACGAACATGGCATCGGAACGTTACAGATTTCAGACTTAGTGAAAAATCACTAAGTCCTAAAACAGCAATATCATCATAGCACACAAAAGAGCATGTTTAAGTCACATCGAAACTAAACATGTCAAAGGGTAAGCACCTCATCAACATGCACATGAAGGTGATCCCGAAACACACAAGCATGCATCATTGAGGTGAACACAACGATTGCAACGAGCTCAACAAGATGGCATTTCATAACAAGTGAAAACACAACATGTGAACATGGCACTTTGCAACGATGATAACAAGGAAACAATAAATCTACCATGCAACCTATCACACACAACACGTAGTTCGTGGCTAGACGAACACGTGGACATGCCATTTGCATCGTTTGGACAAACGAGCTAAAAGATACCACATGTCAAAGGTGGCATGAAAATAACACATAACAGCAGTTTATAACATGATGCACTCTTGCAACAGCAAAACAAGTGTCAAGATGACATCTAACATGCATGACTACAACAGGTAAAACGTAGAGGGCATCTCCACGAACATCTGGACATGCTACACGCGCAAAACGGAGCAACAAGCACAAAGTTAGAGCAGTTCAAAGTTAGCATTCCAGATTAGATAACAGGGACTTAGTGGGGAAAACAACCTTAGAACTGGAAAAAAAAACAGACGCGAGTCGGCGGCGGCGGATCTGGCCCAGATCTAGAGTGGAAGAAGAGGCGGCCCGGCGGAAGCGTTGCGGCCCGGTGGCGCGGCGGCCCGGCGCTGGTGCGGCGGCGGCCCGCGGAAGAGGCTGGAGGCGTCCAGGCCGCGGTGGAGGCGGCTCGGCCCGCTCGGTGGAGGCCCAGGCGCGGCGCTGGCGAAGTACGGGCTCGGCGCGCGCGGCCCAGCCGGAGGGGGAGTCGGCGACGACTGGCGCGGCTGGCGCAGAGGGGAGCCGAGGCCCGGCGGCTGTTGGCCCAGAAGGAGCGGCGGGAGGCTTCGGGCCGGAGGCGAGAGTCGAAGGAGTACGGGCCCGGTCGCTGGTGCAGGCGAAGTGGTCCCGCGCGCGCTGCGCGTACGGGCCGGCGGAGCCAGCGACGAGGGAATCGACCCGAGCGGTCGAAGGGATGGCCCGGCTCGGTCGTTCGGCCGCGGTGCTGCGTCGATCGATCTGGTCAACGGGGTGGTCGATCGAAGCGCCCGGTTCGAGGGGATCGAACGAACTGGCTGGGGGAGCTGGCCAGATCTGCGGGAGGATTTTTGGGATCTGAGAAGAAAGGAAAAAAAAAGAAAGTGGAGAAGGGGGGAAGAAGAAGGGGATGCCCAAATAGACCTAGGGGTCTATAAGTAGCAGTTTAGACTAGGGTTTGGAGACTAGGGGTGTTTAGGAGCCCTCCGATCTGATCCAACGGATCCGATCGCGGGGATTGTTTTAAAAGGCCTAGACGGAGATAAAAGAAAGCAGTAGGGGTATTTCCGGGACACGAAGCGAAGGCACTTCGGACCCACACGGACAACGGATGGAAAAGTCAACGGAGTCCAAACGAGACGAGATTTGAGAGGCGGGCTGCACACAACAAAACAACAACACACACAACAACCTCGCGACACACCGGTAACGAAAAACGCCCGAACAACAAAGTAGGCCTACGGGACGTCACGGACACGTGAGGGAGCTCCGGAACACGAAACGGACAACGGGAAGAAACACGACGAACCGGATGCAACCCACAACACAAATGCAATGCAATGCACATGTCTACATGATATGAATGAATGCCACACCTCACACAACAAAACGACGAAAGCCCGAAAGACAAAGAACTCGAAATGGAAATAGATGAAGCCGGAGATATATTATATACCCAAAAGGGAAAGTATTACATCCGGGGCATTACAAACTCTCCTCTACTACAAAAAGATCTCGTCCCGAGATCTAGGACTGGAAAAAGGAAGGGTACTCGGAACGAAGATGATCTTCTCGTTCCCAGGTAGCTTCTCGGTCTGTGTGATGCGACCACTTGACTTTCAGAAACTTGATGGACTTGTTGCGAGTCTTGCGTTCAGTTTCTTCGAGAATTGCAACTGGATGCTCTCGGTAGGAAAGGTCTTGTTGAAGATCAATCTCCTCAAACGGAATCATGCGCTCAGGTGCCTTGAAGCATTTGCGAAGTTGAGACACATGAAAGACATCATGAACATTTGCAAAGTTGGAAGGGAGCTCGAGCTGATAGGCTAGATCGCCTCTTTTGCCAAGAATTTTGAAAGGCCCGACGTATCTAGGAGCAAGTTTTCCTTTGATACCGAATCTTTGGGTTCCTTTCATCGGAGAAACTCGGAGATAGACATGATCACCGATGTCGAAAGCCAAATCACGATGCTTTCCGTCATAGTAGCTCTTCTGACGCGACTGAGCGGCCCTGAGATTCTCACGTATGACTTTGCACATTTCTTCGGCTTCTGAGATCAAGTCATTGCCAAGAAGTTGGCGTTCGCCTGTTTCAGACCAGTTGAGAGGGGTACGGCACTTTCTGCCATAGAGAATTTCAAACGGTGCTTTGCCTGCACTTGCTTGAAAGCTGTTGTTGTAAGAGAACTCGGCAAATGGAAGGCAGTCTTCCCATTTCATGCCGAAGGAGATGACACAGGCTCTTAGCATATCTTCAAGGATCTGATTCACACGCTCGACTTGACCACTAGTCTGAGGGTGAAAGGCAGTGCTGAACCTGATCTTCGTGCCCATGGCGGACTGAAAGGAGTCCCAGAACCTTGATGTGAACAAGCTGCCACGGTCTGAGGATATCACTTGAGGAATGCCATGTAGGGACACAATTCTGGAAGTGTACAGCTCTGCAAGTTGAGCTGCATTGATTGATTCTTTGACTGGAAGAAAATGAGCGACTTTGGTAAGCTTGTCAATCACCACAAAGATAGCATCATTGCCTCGCTTGGATTTAGGAAAGCCAGTGACGAAGTCCATTTCAATGTGGTCGAACTTCCACTCAGGGATAGGAAGAGGTTGGAGAAGACCGGCTGGACGTTGATGTTCTGCTTTCACTCTTCTGCATACATCACATTCATTCACGAATTGGGCAATCTCCCTTTTCATGCGTGTCCACCAGTAAGACTGCTTGAGATCTTGGTACATCTTGGAACTGCCAGGATGAATGGAAAGGAGAGAGTCATGAGCTTCTTCCATTATGAGCTTCCTGAGATCACCTTTGGGAACAACGAGTCTGTCCTCGAAGAACAAGGTATCTCTCTCATCAACACGGAAGCACTTATATTTTGGAGTGCCCTTTGCAATCCCATGTTTCACCTTCTTCACCATGGTATCACTGAGCTGGGCCTCACGGACTTGATCTTCCAAGGTAGGAGCAATTTGGAGATTTGCAAGAAAACCCTGCGGAACAACCTGAAGGTTGAGCTTCCTGAATGCTTCACAAAGCTCAGGCTGATGTGGCTTGATAAGAAGGCTGTTGCAATATGCCTTTCTGCTCAAAGCATCTGCAATCACATTCGCCTTGCCTGGAGTATATTCAATGCTGGGGTTGTACTCTTGGATCATCTCGACCCAACGAGTCTGGCGGAGGTTCAGATGCGGCTGTGTGAAGATGTACTTCAAACTCTTGTGATCAGTGAAGATGTCGACCTTTCTGCCCAACAACAGATGTCTCCACGTAATCAGAGCATGTACCACAGCTGCTAGCTCGAGATCATGTGTGGGATAGTTCTTCTCACTTGGCTTGAGCTGCCGAGAAGTATATGCCACAATTTTCTTATCTTGCATAAGCACACCACCAAGGCCTTGAAGAGAAGCGTCACAGAACACTTCATATGGCTTGGTTTCATCCGGAGGAGTCAGAACTGGAGCAGAGACAAGCTTCTCTTTGAGTGTTTTGAAAGCCACTTCACACTCGGGAGACCAAAAGTATTTGACATTCTTCTGAAGGAGGTTGGAAAGAGGCTTGGCAATCTTGGAGAAGTTTTCAACAAACCTTCTGCAATAGCTGGCAAGACCCAGAAAACTGCGGAGCTGCTTGACGTTCTGAGGAGCTTCCCAGTTGACAATTGCTTCAACTTTCTCGGGATTTACCGCAATACCGTCAGCTGAGATGATGTGGCCCAGGTACAAAACCTTATCGAGCCAAAACTCGCACTTTGAGAACTTGGCATAGAATTTATGCTCTCGGAGTCGATCAAGAACCAGACGCAAGTGCTTTTCGTGATCTTCTTCATTCTTGGAAAACACCAGAATATCATCCAGATACACAAGCACGAATTCGCCAGTATAGGGGTTGAAGATGTAATGCATCATCCTTGAAAAGGTAGGAGGAGCATTGGCGAGACCGAAGGACATGACGGTATACTCGTATGAACCGTAGCTCGTTCTGAAGGCCGTCTTGGGAATGTCTTCCTCGCGAATGCGAATTTGATGGTAGCCCATTCGGAGGTCAAGCTTAGAGAACACTTTAGCTCCTTTGAGCTGCTCAAAGAGTTCGTTGATGTTGGGGAGCGGATACTTGTTCTTAATCGTCTTCTTGTTCAAAGGCCGGTAGTCAACACAGAGACGCTCCGTGCCATCTTTCTTCTTGACAAATAAGACGCCACAGCCCCACGGAGATGTACTCGGTCTGATGAGACCCATACTCTCCTGCTTATCAAGCTGCTTCTTCAATTCCTTCAATTCATCCGGAGAGAGCTTGTATGGACGCCGGCAAGCAGGTTCGGTGCCCGGCTCGAGTTCAATGACAAACTCCACCTGACGGTGTGGAGGCATGCCTGGAAGATCTTCTGGAAAGACGTCTTGATATTCGTTCACCACTGGAATTTGCTCTATGGCATTAATTTCACCCTTATCATTAAGAGAGAAAAGCCGAATAGTATTATCCCTGGAGGCGAAGATAATCACATCTTCATCAGAATGAGTCAATTTGACTTCCTTCTGGGCACAATCAATGTGAGCATCGTGCTGAGAAAGCCAATCCATTCCGAGAATGAGGTCGATATCAGAATGACCAAGAATCACCGGAGAAGCCAAAAATCGATAATCACCCATGCGAATAGAAACATCCGGAGCATATATACTGGAATGCATGTGCTTCCCCGGAGAAGAAACTGCCAACTGCCTCGGTAAAGCTGCTGTGGTCACACTATGCTTGGATGCAAACGGGCATGACATGAAAGAATGTGAAGCACCCGAATCAAATAACACTTTAGCTGGAAAAGAGTTCACTGGAAGGTTACCCAAAATGACATCAGAAGAAGCCTCCGCTTGTGCTGCATTCATCAGATTGACCCTGGCAGCCTTTGGATCATGCCTGACAATAGCTGAACTCACAGGTGGTGGAGGAGGAAGACGCTTCGGATTCGGGCATCTGTTGGCATAATGACCCTTCTGGCCACACTTGTTGCACACCACTTCAGAGAGAGGACGGAAATGAGAGCCACTGGACTTGGAGCCTTGAGACTGAAACTGCTTCTTCGACTGGTTGCTTGGGTTGGGTGGGTGGGTGAAACCACGACCACTAGAGTTCTTGTTGTTGGAGTTGTTGTATGGAGCTCGAATCACTGGAGGAGGAGGAAGCCAGAATTTCTGTTGTTTCGCGGCCAACTGAGACGATGAGGTAGAGTGAACAGCATCTCGAATTCTCTTCTTAGAAGCCTCCATCTTAAGCTGAGCTGCTTCTTGTTTCAAAGCCATATTATAGAACTTATCGAATTCGTCTGGCTCGAACAAAGTGAGAGCAAGCTGAAGTTCATCTTTGAGACCTCCACGGAACTGATAGATTTTGCTCTTTGCATCAGGAATGTCTTGCTTTGCATAGCGAGCGAGGTTTTGGAACTTGACATTATACTGATAGACTGACATGGAGCCCTGCTTGAGGTTGCGGAATTGCTCACGCATACCCTCGATAACACTTGTAGGAATGTGATGCGAGCGGAAATCCTTGCAGAAATTCTCCCACGAGATCACTTGACCTGGCCTTGAGTCTTTGTACTGCTGCCACCAGTCAGCTGCTTGATCTTTCAGTTGGAAGGCTGCAAACTTCACATAGTCATCTTCTTTCACGTTACTGCATTCAAAATGCTTCTTGATATCGGTCAGCCAATCTTCAGCATCAAGAGGGTCGACACAGTAACTGAAAGCTTTAGGATTGTTGGCCAAGAACTGGTTGATGGTAGCATGGTGCTGCTGGAAGAAGTTGCCTTGGTTCATTGGAACGCCCTGATTAGCTTGATTAGCTTGCATAGCTTGCATTTGCTGCATCATCTGCATCATCAACTGAGTGTTCTGAGCAGTGGTCTGCATAATTGCTCTCCAAGCCTCAGGCGGAGGAGGAGGTGAAGGAGGACGCTCTGGAACCTCTTCACCCTCTGGGTTGGCATTCGGAACCCTTTTCGGAGCCATCCTGTAAGAGATGACCACGAATCAGCAATTGATTGACAAAAGGAATAAGCTGAATCAATGGAATGAATTGCAACAAGTCTTCACAATAATCATTCGAACAATAAGAACGAATGAAATCATCCGAACAAGAGGAACGAATGAATTTCTCAGTTAATTGATAACATCAGTCTTCACGAGAAGCCACATAGGGATCAAAAGGATAAAATAATAAAACAACAAGGTACGGAAAGGAACAAACACAAGAGAGGAGTTTCGTTCTAACATCTTTGTGCTGAAAGCATATGAACGCGTTACGAAAAGGTTTTGCAATCCCCGGATCAGCATAGCCAAGGACCCTTTAAGATGCAACTCCTGATAGTAACCTCAGTCATATAACTCCTTCACTCAATGCCGAACCCCGAACTCACTAACCTGCATTCGTTGGAGGAATGCCTACGATCTACTGGATAAAACCCACCTATAGTTTTCCGAAAGATTCCAGTTATGCAATCAGGTGTTGGGGATACACGGGAAGCACCGCGCAATCAACTCTAACCTACATCCAGGTGTATCCATCCTTCAACACATAACCAGTCTTTCTCGGAAACTGTGTACCTCGAACCTTCGAAAAGCATCCACTATAGCAAGCTATGGCAATACTCCCGAACTACCTCCCCAGTACTGGGTGATGTCGGGGTTATCTTGCCACTGGCTGTATAGGGGAGATTTTCGATGTCAGCCGTCTTAAGTATTTAGTACTGCCGCGATATGCTTGTTACAATGATACCCCGAAGCTCAACTCCTCGGTAACAGGAGGCATCGAGAACAATATCCTTGTCCCAAGAACATCGAAACAATCCCAGAATACTCGCGGGATTCCTAAAAAAAAATTTTGTGCAAATTTTGAAGATAGGAGAGACAAGAGTAGACGTCAGGAGTCCTCACCAGAGAGAAAAGGGATGAGAAGCAAAGAAATCCTACTCTCCGATATAATATAGGACTCAAAAAGTTTTCAGTGTGTGCCTAGACTCAACCGTCAACGGTTCGATCAAACAGTGGGGGCTCCTAGGTCGGAGAAGGCTCTGAATACCAACTTGTAATGCCCAGGATGGAGTTATACCTCCTACGTGTCGAGGCACGACTTAAAGGCATAAGTCCATCCTAGAATGATCTCAAGTTTGGTAATCTTTGCACAACTCATGTAAAAGAGGGATAGTAAACTGAAAATAGTTGGCTTACAATCGCCACGTCATAGAATACAGTACAAGTCTCAAACATCATACATTAAGATCACTACAACCCTCTAAGGGCAAAAGCCAAATGTCAAAGTACCAAACTCAGATAAAAACAACCACAGGCGGATCGAATCCTAGTAAGAGACTCCACTACTGATCGTCCGGGTAGCGCACGTAGTACCGACTACGCTCTTCGTCGTACTCCCAATCCAGCTCGGTACCATCACCTGGATAGCTCACAGCTGGACCTGCATCTGGTGTGTGAAGTAACTGTGAGCCACAGAGGACTCAGCAATCCCGTTCCCGGGTAACAGAACTATCAAAGCCTTTGGGTGAGGGAAAGGCTGAAGAAAGAACAAGTCTGCAGCAGCAACTAGCATCTAGCTTACGCAAGTGAGAGCGAGAAGAGAAGGCAACGCGAGAAGTGATCACGAAGTGATCCTAGCTACAAGCTCACAAACATAACCCCTCCGTGTTCAACTCCCGAATCCCGATTCGGAAATTGACAGTCACGGAACACACGCTGGTAGTGTATTAGTATCGTTGTGTCAAGTTTTCTACAACCGGAATTAACAAGCTCCCATCTGCCACATAACCGCGGGCACGGCTTTCGAAAGTTCAAACCCTGCAGGGGTGTTCCAACTTGACCCATTACAAGCCCACGATCCGCGGAGTCGCAACTCCAAAGTGGGAAGACCCGAGTATCCTCGGAATCCCGTGCTCAAGATATACCGAGCTAAGGTAAGGCTAATCCAGCAAATCCTCCCGGCGTGTCGACACCCTGATCGTAGCCGCGCGTATCTAGGTCTCAGGACACGACCGGATGGGCGATTCTACGGGTGGATACCAGATACCTCGGGTTGCCCCAAGGCGGCCCCGCAGAACCCCCGTTTCGGACCAACACTCATGTGGAGCACTGGCCCGGGGTTGTTGATTAAGAAAGAGGGTTAATTACTCCCTATGCATGTTTAGTTTGTTATTAGGCAAATAGTACCAATGTTGGGATTTGCTGGAAAATACTTAGCACTTAGCGGTTTATCGAGGGGGTCCCATACACCCCAACCGTGTTAGGAATGCATAATCAAGGAACATAATACCGGCTTATACGGGTCCTAACGGCATGAGTGGAACAAATCACCAAGCAAAAGGCTTAGCCTTCCACCCTTGCCAATATATAGATGATTTCAAATAAAGCATTTATATAGTGTGATATAACCCAACCATACTTCAACATGAAGCAAGCATCTTCACTTCACCTGCAACTAGCAACGCTATAAGAAGGGCTGAGCGAAGCGTACTTAGCCAAGCAACGGTTTGCATAGGTAGGGTGGTTAAACATGGCAATTGGTTACAAGTAGGAGGCTGACAAGAAGAACATGGGCATCGAGGCAAAACTATAGATCGAGACTACTAGCAATAGGCGAAGATAGTAAAGTTATCGGGGTTCGGTCATCTTGCCTGAAGAGAATTCGTTCGGATCGTAAGAAGGGTCCTCGTGCTCAACCTCGTTGGAAAACTCGTGCTCAACTTCGTTCCCGGTCTCAGCTTCCGGCTCTAAACACAACAAACACACCAAGCACCAATCAACACGATGCAATGCACACTCGAAAAACATGAATGCATGACGGATGCACTAAGGAGCACATGGAGCACGTAAAACATCACTCAAACAAAACACCTCAAAACAAGATAACAAGCTGATATTATTAATCTACACAGAAAATCACCCAAGTTTGATATAAGATTCGCTGAAATCGGAGTTACGGGCTAAAAGTTATGCCCGAAACAAGATTTGAGCGAAAACTGAAAATTACAGCAACATAGCATCTTTGGAGCTCAAAATAATTAAGCTACAGCACCCAAAAAGCATGGCAAAGGACTTGAACACAAACTAGATATATAGTACAGCAACTAGGTCCAAAGTGCACCCCCAACGGAGTCACGGATCAATAGCAATGATCTTGGACATATTGAACTTTGAAATAAAATTCTGGCAGCAGAATTTTATTGAAACTTTAGAGCAAAAGATAAACATGCTACAGCCACTCAAATGGACATGTGAGGACATGAATGGAAAGACAACAATATATACTACAAGGATCAATCAAAATCCACCCCAAAACTATCATACTTTGTCCTACAACATCACACGAACATGGCATCGGAACGTTACAGATTTCAGACTTAGTGAAAAATCACTAAGTCCTAAAACAGCAATATCATCATAGCACACAAAAGAGCATGTTTAAGTCACATCGAAACTAAACATGGCAAAGGGTAAGCACCTCATCAACATGCACATGAAGGTGATCCCGAAACACACAAGCATGCATCATTGAGGTGAACACAACGATTGCAACGAGCTCAACAAGATGGCATTTCATAACAAGTGAAAACACAACATGTGAACATGGCACTTTGCAACGATGATAACAAGGTAACAATAAATCTACCATGCAACCTATCACACACAACACGTAGTTCGTGGCAAGACGAACACGTGGACATGCCATTTGCATCGTTTGGACAAACGAGCTAAAAGATACCACATGTCAAAGGTGGCATGAAAATAACACATAACAGCAGTTTATAACATGATGCACTCTTGCAACAGCAAAACAAGTGTCAAGATGACATCTAACATGCATGACTACAACAGGTAAAACGTAGAGGGCATCTCCACGAACATCTGGACATGCTACACGCGCAAAACGGAGCAACAGGCACAAAGTTAGAGCAGTTCAAAGTTAGCATTCCAGATTAGATAACAGGGACTTAGTGGGGAAAACAACCTTAGAACTGGAAAAAAAAAACAGACGCGGGCCGGCGGCGGCGGATCTGGCCCAGATCTGGAATGGAAGAAGAGGCGGCCCGGCGGAAGCGTTGCGGCCCGGTGGCGCGGCGGTCCGGCGCTGGTGCGGCGGCGGCCCGCGGAAGAGGCTGGAGGCGTCCAGGCCGCGGTGGAGGCGGCTCGGCCCGCTCGGCGGAGGCCCAGGCGCGGCGCTGGCGAAGTACGGGCTCGGCGCGCGCGGCCCAGCCGGAGGGGGAGTCGGCGACGACTGGCGCGGCTGGCGCAGAGGGGAGCCGAGGCCCGGCGGCTGTTGGCCCAGAAGGAGCGGCGGGAGGCTTCGGGCCGGAGGCGAGAGTCGAAGGAGTACGGGCCCGGTCGCTGGTGCAGGCGAAGTGGTCCCGCGCGCGCTGCGCGTACGGGCCGGCGGAGCCAGCGACGAGGGAATCGACCCGAGCGGTCGAAGGGATGGCCCGGCTCGGTCGTTCGGCCGCGGCGTTGCGTCGATCGATCTGGTCAACGGGGTGGTCGATCGAAGCGCCCGGTTCGAGGGGATCGAACGAACTGGCTGGGGGAGCTGGCCAGATCCGCGGGAGGATTTTTGGGATCTGAGAAGAAAGGAAAAAAAAAGAAAGTGGAGAAGGGGGGAAGAAGAAGGGGATGCCCAAATAGACCTAGGGGTCTATAAGTAGCAGTTTAGACTAGGGTTTGGAGACTAGGGGTGTTTAGGAGCCCTCCGATCTGATCCAACGGATCCGATCGCGGGGATTGTTTTAAAAGGCCTAGACGGAGATAAAAGAAAGCAGTAGGGGTATTTCCGGGACACGAAGCGAAGGCACTTCGGACCCACACGGACAACGGATGGAAAAGTCAACGGAGTCCAAACGAGACGAGATTTGAGAGGCGGGCTGCACACAACAAAACAACAACACACACAACAACCTCGCGGCACACCGGTAACGAAAAACGCCCGAACAACAAAGTAGGCCTACGGGACGTCACGGACACGTGAGGGAGCTCCGGAACACGAAACGGACAACGGGAAGAAACACGACGAACCGGATGCAACCCACAACACAAATGCAATGCAATGCACATGTCTACATGATATGAATGAATGCCACACCTCACACAACAAAACGACGAAAGCCCGAAAGACAAAGAACCCGAAATGGAAATAGATGAAGCCGGAGATATATTATATACCCAAAAGGGAAAGTATTACATCCGGGGCATTACAAAAAGACTTAGCACTTAGCGGTTTATCGAGGGGGTCCCATAAACCCCAACCGTGTGAGGAACGCATAATCAAGGAACATAACACCGGTTTATACGGTTCCTAGCGGCATGAGTGGAACAAATCACCAAGCAAAAGACTTAGCCTTCCACCCTTGCCAATATATAGATGATTTCAATTTAAGCATTTATATAGTGTGATATAACCCAACAAAACTTCAACATGAAGCAAGCATCTTCAACTTCACCTGCAACTAGCAACGCTATAAGAGGGGCTGAGCGAAGCGTACTTATAGCCAATCAATGGTTTGCATTGGTAGGGTGGTTAAACATGGTCATGGTTACAAGTAGGAGGCTGACAGGAAAACATGGGCATCGAAGCAAAACTATAGATCGAGACTTCTAGCAATAGGCAAAAATAGTAATGGTATCCGGGTTCGGTCATCTTGCCTGAAGAGTTGTCGTTCAGATCGTAAGAGGGGTCCTCGTTCTCAAGCTCGGTAGTAACCTCGTGCTCGTACTCGTACTCGGTCTCAGCTTCCGGCTCTAAACAATACAATCACACAAGGCACGAATCAACAAGATGCAATGCGCACACAAAAATGATGGATGCATGATGGATGCACTATGAGAGCACACGGAGCACGAAAAAATAAACATTCAAGCAAAAGCTTCAAAACAAGATAACAATAGGATATTATGAATCTACACGAAAAATCAATCAAGTTTCATATAAGACTTGCTGCAATCGGAGCTACGGACTAAAAGTTATGCCCGAAACAAGAAATATGCACAAGCTGAAAATTACAGCCACATAGAAACTTTGGAGCACTAGATAAATAAGCTACAACACTCAAACATCATGGCAAAGAGTATGAACATAAACTAGACATATCCTACAGCAAATAAGTCCAAAGGTGCACCCCCAAAGGAGCCACGGATCAATAGCAACAAGCTTGGACATATTGAACTTGACAACAAAATCCTGACAGCAGTATTTTATTGCAACTTTGGAGCCAAAGTTAAATATGCTACAGCTACTCAAATAAGCATTTGAGAGCATGAATGGAAAGCCAACAATATGTACTACACGGAACCATCAAGAATCACCCCAAAACTATCATGGTTTGTCCTAGAACAGCAAGCAAACATGGCATCTGGAAATTACAGATTCCAGACTTAGTGAAATTTCACTAAGTGTTAAAACAGCAGTTTCATCATGGCATCTTTGAGAGCAAGTTTAAGTCACCTCAAAACTAAACAAGGCAAGTGGTAAGCACCACATCAAAGTACATATGATGGCGATTCCAAAACATACAAGCATGCATCATGGAGATAAACACAACGATAGCAATGAGCTCAACAAGATGGCATCTCATAACAAGTTAAACAACTAAACATCCACATAGCACTTTGCAACGAAGATAAACATGGCAAGATTAAATCTATCATGCAACCTAACACAATCAACATGTAGAGCATGACAAGACGAACACGTGGACATGTCATTTGCATCATTCGGATAAACGAGCTAAAAGATATCACTATGCAAAGATGGCATTAAAACATCACTAACAGCAGTTTATAACGGGATGCACTCTTGCAACAGATATCTAAGCACCTAGATGATCTCAAACATGCATGGCACAATGGAATGAAACGTAGTGCTAGTCACCACGAACGTCTGGACATGTCATTTGCGTAAAACGGACCATCACACAAAAAGTTATTACAGTTGCAAGATAGCATCAGACAAGCAAAATACAGGGACTAGATCTAGGGTTTTTGAAAACAACCTCTCCCAGATCTGGAAAGAACACGGGCTAGATCGGGCTTGGGCCTCGGCGGCTGGAGCTGGCGAAGAAGAGGCCCGCGAGGAGGCTTGGCGGCTGCGGTGGCCCGGCTGGGAGGCCGGCCCAGGAGGGAGACGGGCGAGCGGGCCGGTCTGGTCGGAGGGAGGCGCCTGGCCCGAGCGGCTCCTGGCCCGCGGCGAAGGACGAAGGCGGCCCGGCGCTGGTCCGCTGCGGAGTCGGTGGAAGGCGGCCTGGCGATCGGGGCTGGGAAGCTGCGGTGCGGACGGGCCGGCTCGGGGCCCGCGGGGGAGAGGCGAGGTAGCCTGGCCCGAGGTGGCGCTGGCGATGCGGCCCAGGCGATGGCGGGATCCGGCCTGGCGGATCTGGCCTGGGCGCGGGAGGGGCCGGCTCCCTGGCGAAGTGAGGCGAGCTCGAGGCGCTGCTCTGGCCCAACGATCGAAGGAGGAAGCAGGTGTTGACCCGCTGGATCGGATCGAACGCCGAGGGGCTCTGGCGCCTCGTCCGAGCGGCGGCTGGATCCAGCGATCTGGCGGCTGGAGGCTTCGATGGCTTCTAGCGGCAGCGGCTGGAGGCTGACTGGCGCTCGGCCCGAGGTGGAGAGGGTGAGGGCGGCCGGTGAGGGAGAGGATGAGGTGGCGGTGGATCTCCGGCGAGATTCCGGCGAAGCTCCGGCGAGGTGGTGGTGGCTGGAGGAAGGAGAAGGTGGGGGCTAGGGTTTCCTTGATTTGGGGCAAAATTTGGGGGAGTGGACAAATATATAGGCACAAGGAGCTAGGGTTGCCCAAATGGAGTGTGGTTTTCGGCCACACGATCAGGATTGGATGGTCTAGATGAAGGAAGTGGCTAGGAGTGGTTGGTGGGCTGTTGGAGGGGTGTCTTGGGCCACAAAGTGGAGGCACTTTGAGCCCACGAGAATAACTGTTGGGGTAGCAAACGTACTTGAAACGCGACGAGATTTGACAGGCGGGTTACACATACCAAAACAATAACACACGACAAGTCTCGCGCCAAACCGGTAACGTTACACGGCCAAACACCAAAGTAGGCCTACGAGACGCCACAGACACGTGAGGGAGCTCCGGAACGCGAAACGGACAACGGGAAGGAACGCGTGGAACCGGATGCAAACGACAACACAAATGCAATGCGATGCACATGTCTACATGATAAGAATGAATGCCACACACACACACAACAAAACGACGAAAACATGGCAATTGGTTACAAGTAGGAGGCTGACAAGAAGAACATGGGCATCGAGGCAAAACTATAGATCGAGACTACTAGCAATAGGCGAAGATAGTAAAGTTATCGGGGTTCGGTCATCTTGCCTGAAGAGAATTCGTTCGGATCGTAAGAAGGGTCCTCGTGCTGAACCTCGTTGGAAAACTCGTGCTCAACTTCGTTCCCGGTCTCAGCTTCCGGCTCTAAACACAACAAACACACCAAGCACCAATCAACACGATGCAATGCGCACTCGAAAAACATGAATGCATGACGGATGCACTAAGGAGCACATGGAGCACGTAAAACATCACTCAAACAAAACACCTCAAAACAAGATAACAAGCTGATATTATTAATCTACACAGAAAATCACCCAAGTTTGATATAAGATTCGCTGAAATCGGAGTTACGGGCTAAAAGTTATGCCCGAAACAAGATTTGAGCGAAAACTGAAAATTACAGCAACATAGCATCTTTGGAGCTCAAAATAATTAAGCTACAGCACCCAAAAAGCATGGAAAAGGACTTGAACACAAACTAGATATATAGTACAGCAACTAGGTCCAAAGTGCACCCCCAACGGAGTCACGGATCAATAGCAATGATCTTGGACATATTGAACTTTGAAATAAAATTCTGGCAGCAGAATTTTATTGAAACTTTAGAGCAAAAGATAAACATGCTACAGCCACTCAAATGGACATGTGAGGACATGAATGGAAAGACAACAATATATACTACAAGGATCAATCAAAATCCACCCCAAAACTATCATGCTTTGTCCTACAACATCACACGAACATGGCATCGGAACGTTACAGATTTCAGACTTAGTGAAAAATCACTAAGTCCTAAAACAGCAATATCATCATAGCACACAAAAGAGCATGTTTAAGTCACATCGAAACTAAACATGGCAAAGGGTAAGCACCTCATCAACATGCACATGAAGGTGATCCCGAAACACACAAGCATGCATCATTGAGGTGAACACAACGATTGCAACGAGCTCAACAAGATGGCATTTCATAACAAGTGAAAACACAACATGTGAACATGGCACTTTGCAACGATGATAACAAGGAAACAATAAATCTACCATGCAACCTATCACACACAACACGTAGTTCGTGGCAGGACGAACACGTGGACATGCCATTTGCATCGTTTGGACAAACGAGCTAAAAGATACCACATGTCAAAGGTGGCATGAAAATAACACATAACAGCAGTTTATAACATGATGCACTCTTGCAACAGCAAAACAAGTGTCAAGATGACATCTAACATGCATGACTACAACAGGTAAAACGTAGAGGGCATCTCCACGAACATCTGGACATGCTACACGCGCAAAACGGAGCAACAAGCACAAAGTTAGAGCAGTTCAAAGTTAGCATTCCAGATTAGATAACAGGGACTTAGTGGGGAAAACAACCTTAGAACTGGAAAAAAAAACAGACGCGAGCCGGCGGCGGCGGATCTGGCCCAGATCTGGAGTGGAAGAAGAGGCGGCCCGGCGGAAGCGTTGCGGCCCGGTGGCGCGGCGGCCCGGCGCTGGTGCGGCGGCGGCCCGCGGAAGAGGCTGGAGGCGTCCAGGCCGCGGTGGAGGCGGCTCGGCCCGCTCGGTGGAGGCCCAGGCGCGGCGCTGGCGAAGTACGGGCTCGGCGCGCGCGGCCCAGCCGGAGGGGGAGTCGGCGACGACTGGCGCGGCTGGCGCAGAGGGGAGCCGAGGCCCGGCGGCTGTTGGCCCAGAAGGAGCGGCGGGAGGCTTCGGGCCGGAGGCGAGAGTCGAAGGAGTACGGGCCCGGTCGCTGGTGCAGGCGAAGTGGTCCCGCGCGCGCTGCGCGTACGGGCCGGCGGAGCCAGCGACGAGGGAATCGACCCGAGCGGTCGAAGGGATGGCCCGGCTCGGTCGTTCGGCCGCGGTGCTGCGTCGATCGATCTGGTCAACGGGGTGGTCGATCGAAGCGCCCGGTTCGAGGGGATCGAACGAACTGGCTGGGGGAGCTGGCCAGATCTGCAGGAGGATTTTTGGGATCTGAGAAGAAAGGAAAAAAAAGAAAGTGGAGAAGGGGGGAAGAAGAAGGGGATGCCCAAATAGACCTAGGGGTCTATAAGTAGCAGTTTAGACTAGGGTTTGGAGACTAGGGGTGTTTAGGAGCCCTCCGATCTGATCCAACGGATCCGATCGCGGGGATTGTTTTAAAAGGCCTAGACGGAGATAAAAGAAAGCAGTAGGGGTATTTCCGGGACACGAAGCGAAGGCACTTCGGACCCACACGGACAACGGATGGAAAAGTCAACGGAGTCCAAACGAGACGAGATTTGAGAGGCGGGCTGCACACAACAAAACAACAACACACACAACAACCTCGCGGCACACCGGTAACGAAAAACGCCCGAACAACAAAGTAGGCCTACGGGACGTCACGGACACGTGAGGGAGCTCCGGAACACGAAACGGACAACGGGAAGAAACACGACGAACCGGATGCAACCCACAACACAAATGCAATGCAATGCACATGTCTACATGATATGAATGAATGCCACACCTCACACAACAAAACGACGAAAGCCCGAAAGACAAAGAACCCGAAATGGAAATAGATGAAGCCGGAGATATATTATATACCCAAAAGGGAAAGTATTACATCCGGGGCATTACAAACTCTCCTCTACTACAAAAATATCTCGTCCCGAGATCTAGGACTGGAAAAAGGAAGGGTACTCGGAACGAAGATGATCTTCTCGTTCCCAGGTAGCTTCTCGGTCTGTGTGATGCGACCACTTGACTTTCAGAAACTTGATGGACTTGTTGCGAGTCTTGCGTTCAGTTTCTTCGAGAATTGCAACTGGATGCTCTCGGTAGGAAAGGTCTTGTTGAAGATCAATCTCCTCAAACGGAATCATGCGCTCAGGTGCCTTGAAGCATTTGCGAAGTTGAGACACATGAAAGACATCATGAACATTTGCAAAGTTGGAAGGGAGCTCGAGCTGATAGGCTAGATCGCCTCTTTTGCCAAGAATTTTGAAAGGCCCGACGTATCTAGGAGCAAGTTTTCCTTTGATACCGAATCTTTGGGTTCCTTTCATCGGAGAAACTCGGAGATAGACATGATCACCGATGTCGAAAGCCAAATCACGATGCTTTCCGTCATAGTAGCTCTTCTGACGCGACTGAGCGGCCCTGAGATTCTCACGTATGACTTTGCACATTTCTTCGGCTTCTGAGATCAAGTCATTGCCAAGAAGTTGGCGTTCGCCTGTTTCAGACTAGTTGAGAGGGGTACGGCACTTTCTGCCATAGAGAATTTCAAACGGTGCTTTGCCTGCACTTGCTTGAAAGCTGTTGTTGTAAGAGAACTCGGCAAATGGAAGGCAGTCTTCCCATTTCATGCCGAAGGAGATGACACAGGCTCTTAGCATATCTTCAAGGATCTGATTCACACGCTCGACTTGACCACTAGTCTGAGGGTGAAAGGCAGTGCTGAACCTGATCTTCGTGCCCATGGCGGACTGAAAGGAGTCCCAGAACCTTGATGTGAACAAGCTGCCACGGTCTGAGGATATCACTTGAGGAATGCCATGTAGGGACACAATTCTGGAAGTGTACAACTCTGCAAGTTGAGCTGCATTGATTGATTCTTTGACTGGAAGAAAATGAGCGACTTTGGTAAGCTTGTCAATCACCACAAAGATAGCATCATTGCCTCGCTTGGATTTAGGAAAGCCAGTGACGAAGTCCATTTCAATGTGGTCGAACTTCCACTCAGGGATAGGAAGAGGTTGGAGAAGACCGGCTGGACGTTGATGTTCTGCTTTCACTCTTCTGCATACATCACATTCATTCACGAATTGGGCAATCTCCCTTTTCATGCGTGTCCACCAGTAAGACTGCTTGAGATCTTGGTACATCTTGGAACTGCCAGGATGAATGGAAAGGAGAGAGTCATGAGCTTCTTCCATTATGAGCTTCCTGAGATCACCTTTGGGAACAACGAGTCTGTCCTCGAAGAACAAGGTATCTCTCTCATCAACACGGAAGCACTTATATTTTGGAGTGCCCTTTGCAATCCCATGTTTCACCTTCTTCACCATGGTATCACTGAGCTGGGCCTCACGGACTTGATCTTCCAAGGTAGGAGCAATTTGGAGATTTGCAAGAAAACCCTGCGGAACAACCTGAAGGTTGAGCTTCCTGAATGCTTCACAAAGCTCAGGCTGGTGTGGCTTGATAAGAAGGCTGTTGCAATATGCCTTTCTGCTCAAAGCATCTACAATCACATTCGCCTTGCCTGGAGTATATTCAATGCTGGGGTTGTACTCTTGGATCATCTCGACCCAACGAGTCTGGCGGAGGTTCAGATGCGGCTGTGTGAAGATGTACTTCAAACTCTTGTGATCAGTGAAGATGTCGACCTTTCTGCCCAACAACAGATGTCTCCACGTAATCAGAGCATGTACCACAGCTGCTAGCTCGAGATCATGTGTGGGATAGTTCTTCTCACTTGGCTTGAGCTGCCGAGAAGTATATGCCACAATTTTCTTATCTTGCATAAGCACACCACCAAGGCCTTGAAGAGAAGCGTCACAGAACACTTCATATGGCTTGGTTTCATCCGGAGGAGTCAGAACTGGAGCAGAGACAAGCTTCTCTTTGAGTGTTTTGAAAGCCACTTCACACTCGGGAGACCAAAAGTATTTGACATTCTTCTGAAGGAGGTTGGAAAGAGGCTTGGCAATCTTGGAGAAGTTTTCAACAAACCTTCTGCAATAGCTGGCAAGACCCAGAAAACTGCGGAGCTGCTTGACGTTCTGAGGAGCTTCCTAGTTGACAATTGCTTCAACTTTCTCGGGATTTACCGCAATACCGTCAGCTGAGATGATGTGGCCCAGGTACAAAACCTTATCGAGCCAAAACTCGCACTTTGAGAACTTGGCATAGAATTTATGCTCTCGGAGTCGATCAAGAACCAGACGCAAGTGCTTTTCGTGATCTTCTTCATTCTTGGAAAACACCAGAATATCATCCAAATACACAAGCACGAATTCGCCAGTATAGGGGTTGAAGATGTAGTGCATCATCCTTGAAAAGGTAGGAGGAGCATTGGCGAGACCGAAGGACATGACGGTATACTCGTATGAACCGTAGCTCGTTCTGAAGGCCGTCTTGGGAATGTCTTTCTCGCGAATGCGAATTTGATGGTAGCCCATTCGGAGATCGAGCTTAGAGAACACTTTAGCTCCTTTGAGCTGCTCGAACAGTTCGTTGATGTTGGGGAGCGGATACTTGTTCTTTATTGTCTTCTTGTTCAATGGCCGGTAATCGACGCAGAGACGCTCCGTGCCATCTTTCTTCTTGACAAATAAGACACCACAGCCCCAAGGAGACGTACTAGGCGTGATGAGACCCATACGCTCCTGTTGATCAAGCTGCTTCTTCAATTCCTTCAATTCTTTAGGAGAGAGCTTGTACGGACGCTGGCATGCTGGCTCAGTACCCGGCTCGAGTTCAATGACGAATTCCACCTGACGGTGTGGAGGCATGCCTGGAAGTTCTTCAGGAAAGACGTCTTGATATTCGTTCACCACCGGAATTTGAGATATGGCATTAATTTCGCCCTTATCATTGAGAGAGAAAAGCCTGATAGTGTTATCCCTGGAGGCGAAGATAATCACATCTTCATCAGGATGAGTCATCTTGACTTCCTTCTGTGCACAATCAATGTGAGCATCATGCTGAGAAAGCCAATCCATCCCGAGGATGAGGTCAATATCAGAATTACCAAGAACCACCAGATTAGCCAGAAAGCGATAATCACCCATGCGAATAGATACATCCAGAAAATGCACCCGAGAGAACATTTGCAAACCAGGAGAAATAATGCTCGGCTTTGGCAACACTTGAGTGACGAATTCATGCTTGGCAACAAAAGGTCTTGAAATGAAGGACAATGAAGCACCCGAATCAAACAAAACTTTAGCAGGTATAGAGTTAACTGGAAGGTTACCCAAAATCACATCAGAAGAATTCTCCGCTTCAGCTGCACTCATCAGATTCACCCTTGCAGACTTTGGATTATGCTTGACAATAGCTGAACTGACATGAGAAGGAGGTGGAAGGCGCTTCGGGTTCGGACATCTGTTGGCATAATGACCCTTCTGGCCACACTTGTTGCACACCACTTCTGAGAGAGGACGGAAATGAGAACCACTTGACTTGGAGCCTTGAGACTGAAACTGGTTCTTCGACTGGTTGCTCGGGTTGGGTGGGTGGGAGAAACCACGTCCACCGGAGTTCTTGTTGTTGTTGGAGTTGTTGTATGGAGCTCGAATCACTGGAGGAGGAGGAAGCCAAAATTTCTGTTGTTTCGAGACCATCTGAGACGATGAGGAGGAGTGAACGGCATCTCGAATCTCTTTTTAGAAGCCTCCATCTTGAGCTGAGCTGCCTCTTGTTTCAAAGCCATGTTATAGAATTTGTCGAACTCATCGGGCTCGAACAAGGTGAGAGCAAGTTGAAGTTCATCTTTGAGACCACCACGAAACTGGTAGATTTTGTTCTTGGCGTCAGGAATGTCTTGCTTAGCATAGCGGGCGAGGTTTTGGAACTTGACATTATACTGATAGACAGACATAGAGCCCTGCTTCAGGTTGCGGAATTGCTCACGCATACCCTCGATGACACTTGTTGGAATATGGTGAGAGCGAAAGTCCTTGCAGAAATCCTCCCAAGAGATCACACGACCTGGCCTGGAGTCTTTGTACTGCTGCCACCAGTCAGCTGCTTGGTCTTTGAGTTGGAAGGCTGCAAACTTCACATAGTCCTCTTCCTTCACGTTACTGCACTCAAAATGCTTCTTGATATCGGTTAACCAATCTTCAGCATCAAGAGGGTCGACACAGTAACTGAAAGCTTTTGGATTATTGGCCAAGAACTGGTTGAGAGTAGCATGGTGCTGCTGGTTGAAGAAGTTGCCTTGATTCCCTGGAACACCCTGATTAGCTTGATTAGCTTGCATCTGCTGCATCATCTGCATCAACATCTGGGTGTTCTGATTTGTAGTCTGCATAAGCGCTCTCCAAGCCTCTGACGGAGGAGGAGGGGAAGGAGGACGATCTGGGACCTCTTCACCCTCTGGGTTAGCGTTGGGAACCCGTTTCGGAGCCATCCTGAAAGAGATGACCACGAATCAGCAATTTGATTGACAGAAGGTATAAGCTGAATCAATGGAATGAATTGCAACAAGTCTTCTCAAATAATCATTCGAACAAGAGGAACGAATGAAATTCTCAGTTTAATGATAACAACAATCTTCACGAGAAGCCACATAGGGGACAAAAGGTAAAATAAGAAAAATAACAAGGTACAGATGGAAACAAACACAAGATAGGAGCTTCGTTCTAACATCTTTGTGCTGAAAGCTTATGAACGCGTTACGAAAGGGTTTTGCAATCCCCGGATCAGCATAGCCAAGGACCCTTTAAGATGCAACTCCCGATCGGAACATCGGTCATAAAACCACTTCACTCAATGTAGAACCCCGAACTCGCTAACCTGCATTCGTTGGAAGAATGCCTACGATCTACTGGATAAACCCACCTATTAATTTCCGAAAGTTTCCAGTTATGCAATCAGGTGTTGGGGATACAGGGGAAGCACCGCGCAATCAACTCTAAACCTACATCCAGTTGTATCCATCCTTCAACACATAACCAGTCTTTCTCGGAAACTGTCTACCTCGGACCTTCGAAAAGCATCCACTATAACAAGCTATGGCAATACTCCCGAACTACCTCCCCAGTACTGGGTGATGTCGGGGTATCTTGCCACTAACCGTATAGGAGAGATTTTCGATGTCGGCCGTCTTAAGTATTTAGTACTGCCGCGATATGCTTGTGACGACAATACCCCGAAGCTCAACTCCTCGGGACACTGCCACAACCCCTAATGTCAGGAGGCATCGAGAACAATATTCTCGTCACAAGAACATCGAAACAATCCCAGAATACTCGCGAGATTCCTAAAAAAAATTTTTGTGCAATTTTTGAAGATAGAAGAGACAAGAGTAGTCGTCAGGAGTCCTCACCAGAGTGAAAGGGGATGAGAAGCAAAGAAATCCTACTCTCCGATATAATATAGGACTCAAAATATTTTTTAGTGTGTGCCTAGACTCGACCGTCAACGATTCGATCAATCAGTGGGGGCTCCTAGGTCGGAGAAGGCTCTGAATACCAACTTGTAATGCCCAGGATGGGACTATATCTCCTACGTGTCGAGGCATGACTTAGAGACATAACCCCATGCTGGAATGATCGCAAGTTTGGTATCTTTGCACAACTCATGTAAAAGATGGGGATGGAAAACATAAATAGTTGGCTTACACTCGCCACGTCACACAAATACAATACATGTCCAAATCATCATTCAATAAAACATCACAGCCCTCTAAGGGTAAAATCCAAATGACAAGATACCAAACATAATTTAAATCCACAGGTCGGATCGAATCCTAGTAGAAGTCTCCACTACTGATCATCAGGATAACGAACATAGTATCGACTATGCTCCTCGTCGAACTCCCAGTCTAGCTCAGTGCCATCACCTGGATAGCTCACCATCGGACCTGCATATGGTGTGGTGAAGTAACTGTGAGCCACAGAGGACTCAGCAATCCCGTTCCCGGGTAACATGACTATTTAAGCCTTGGGAGAGGATAAGGCTGAAGAAAAGAATAAGAGTCTGCAGCAGCAACTAGCACTAGCTTACGTGAAAGAGTGCGAGAAGAGAAGTGCCTCGGTCGAGAGATGATCACGAAGTGATCCTAGCTAAAGCTCAACAAACATAACCCCACCGTGTTCAACTCCCGAATACCTATTCGGAAATTGACAGTCACGGTACACACGCTGGTAGTGTATTAGAACAATGTGTCAAGTTTTCTACAACAGGATATTAACAAGCTCCCATCTGCCACATAACCGCGGGCACGGCTTTCGAAAGTTCATAACCCTGCAGGGGTGTTCCAACTTGGCCCATGACAAGCCCACGATCCGCGGAGTCGCAACTCCAAGGTGGGAAGACCCGAGTATTCTCGGAATCCCGTGCTCAAGATACTCCGAACTAAGGTAAGGCTAATCCAGCAAATCCTCCCGGCGTGTTGACACCCTGATAGTAGCCACGCGTATCTAGTCTCAGGACACGTCCGGATGGGCGATGCTACAGGTGTATGCCAGATACCTCGGGTTTCCCCATGGCGGCCCTGCAGGACCCCCAGTTCGGACCAACACTCATGTGGAGCACTGGCCCGGGGTTGTTGATTAAGAAAGAGGGTTAATTACTCCCTATGCAAGTTTAATTAGTTATTAGGCAAATAGTACCAATGTTGGGACTTGCTGGAAAAGACTTAGCACTTAGCGGTTTATCGAGGGGGTCACATAAACCCCAACCGTGTGAGGAACGCATAATCAAGGAACATAACACCGGTTTATACGGTTCCTAGCGGCATGAGTGGAACAAATCACCAAGCAAAAGGCTTAGCCTTCCACCCTTGCCAATATATAGATGATTTCAATTTAAGCATTTATATAGTGTGATATAACCCAACAAAACTTCAACATGAAGCAAGCATCTTCAACTTCACCTGCAACTAGCAACGCTATAAGAGGGGCTGAGCGAAGCGTACTTATAGCCAATCAATGGTTTACATAGGTAGGGTGGTTAAACATGGTCATGGTTACAAGTAGGAGGCTGACAGGAAAACATGGGCATCGAGGCAAAACTATAGATCGAGACTTCTAGCAATAGGAAAAAATAGTAATGGTATCCGGGTTCGGTCATCTTGCCTGAAGAGTTGTCGTTCGGATCGTAATAGGGGTCCTCGTTCTCAAGCTCGGTAGTAACCTCGTGCTCGTACTCGTACTCGGTCTCAGCTTCCGGCTCTAAACAATACAATCACACAAGGCACGAATCAACAAGATGCAATGCGCACACAAAAATGATGGATGCATGATGGATGCACTATGAGAGCACACGGAGCACGGAAAAATAAACATTCAAGCAAAATCTTCAAAACAAGATAACAATAGGATATTATGAATCTACACGAAAAATCAATCAAGTTTCATATAAGACTTGCTGCAATCGGAGCTACGGGCTAAAAGTTATGCCCGAAACAAGAAATATGCACAAGCTGAAAATTACAGCCACATAGCAACTTCGGAGCACTAGATAAATAAGCTAGAACACTCAAACATCATGGCAAAGAGTATGAACATAAACTAGACATATCCTACAGCAAATAAGTCCAAAGGTGCACCCCCAAAGGAGCCACGGATCAATAGCAACAAGCTTGGACATATTGAACTTGACAACAAAATCCTGACAGCAGTATTTTATTGCAACTTTGAAGCCAAAGTTAAATATGCTACAACTACTCAAATAAGCATGTGAGAGCATGAATGGAAAGCCAACAATATGTACTACAAGGAACCATCAAGAATCACCCCAAAACTATCATGGTTTGTCCTAGAACAGCAAGCAAACATGGCATCTGGAAATTACAGATTCCAGACTTAGTGAAATTTCACTGTGTTAAAACAACAGTTTCATCATGGCATCTTTGAGAGCAAGTTTAAGTCACCTCAAAACTAAACAAGGCAAGTGGTAAGCACCACATCAAAGTACATATGATGGCGATTCCGAAACATACAAGCATGCATCATGGAGATAAACACAACGATAGCAATGAGCTCAACAAGATGGCATCTCATAACAAGTTAAACAACTAAACAGACACATAGCACTTTGCAACGAATATAAACATGGCAAGATTAAATCTATCATGCAACCTAACACAATCAACATGCAGAGCATGACAAGACGAACACGTGGACATGTCATTTGCATCATTCGGATAAACGAGCTAAAAGATATCACTATGCAAAGATGGCATAAAAACATCACTAACAGCAGTTTATAACGGGATGCACTCTTGCAACAGATATCTAAGCACCTAGATGATCTCAAACATGCATGGCACAATGTAATGAAACGTAGTGCTAGTCACCACGAACGTCTGGACATGTCATTTGCGCAAAACGGACCATCACACAAAAAGTTATTACAGTTGCAAGATAGCATCAGACAAGCAAAATACAGGGACTAGATCTAGGGTTTTTGAAAACAACCTCTCCCAGATCTGGAAAGAACACGGGCTGGATCGGGCTTGGGCCTCGGCGGCTGGAGCTGACGAAGAAGAGGCCCGCGAGGAGGCTTGGCGGCTGTGGTGGCCCGGCTGGGAGGCCGGCCCAGGAGGGAGACGGGCGAGCGGGCCGGTCTGGTCGGAGGGAGGCGCCTGGCCCGAGCGGCTCCTGGCCCGCGGCGAAGGAGGAAGGCGGTCCGCTGCGGATCTGGCCTGGGCGCGGGAGGGGCCTGCTCCCTGGCGAAGTGAGGCGAGCTCGAGGCGCTGCTCTGGCCCAAGCGATCGAAGGAGGAAGCGGGCGTTGACCCGCTGGATCGGATCGAACGCCGAGGGGCTCGGGCGCCTCGTCCGAGCGGCGGCTGGATCCAGCGATCTGGCGGCTGGAGGCTTCGATGGCTTCTAGCGGCAGCGGCTGGAGGCTGACTGGCGCTCGGCCCGAGGTGGAGAGGGTGAGGGCGGCCGGTGAGGGAGAGGATGAGGTGGCGGTGGATCTCCGGCGAGATTCCGGCGAAGCTCCGGCGAGGTGGTGGTGGCTGGAGGAAGGAGAAGGTGGGGGCTAGGGTTTCCTTGATTTGGGGCAAAATTTGGGGGAGTGGACAAATATATAGGCACAAGGAGCTAGGGTTGCCCAAATGGAGTGTGGTTTTCGGCCACACGATCAGGATTGGATGGCCTAGATGAAGGAAGTGGCTAGGAGTGGTTGGTGGGCTGTTGGAGGGGTGTCTTGGGCCACAAAGTGGAGGCACTTTGAGCCCACGAGAATAACTGTTGGGGTAGCAAACGGACTCGAAACGCGACGAGATTTGACAGGTGGGTTACACATACCAAAACAATAACACACGACAAGTCTCGCGCCAAACCGGTAATGTTACACGGCCAAACACCAAAGTAGGCCTACGAGACGCCACGGACACGTGAGGGAGCTCCGGAACGCGAAACGGACAACGGGAAGGAACGCGTGGAACCGGATGCAAACGACAACACAAATGCAATGCGATGCACATGTCTACATGATAAGAATGAATGCCACACACGCACACAACAAAACGACGAAAACCCGAAAAACAAAGAACCCGGAATGGAATAGATGAAGCCAGAGATATATTATATGCCCAAAAGGGAAAGTATTACATCCGGGGCATTACACTGGATTCCTCCAAGCTCCGTGCTACCGTTCACGTCTTCTTCTACGACCAGGGCTTCGACCTGCGGATTACTCCTCAGCCCCCCAACCACGTGGGCCGCCCACGCTTCTCCGACAACGCCCCCCCGGAGGTAACACCGGTGCTGGTGGGGATTACCATGGCCGCCTCCACCGCCGCTCCGCTCGCTCGGATGAGGAGGAAGCCTCGGACGATAGCCGCTCCCGGCCCCCTCTCCAGACCCTCAGGCGCCTTCCGCGGGGCACGGGGGCCAGCAGGTCGGGCTCGGCTCCTTAGCCACTCCGATGGCCTTCCTTGCGGCATCTGCGGACTATCCGGCCGGACCCTCAGGCGAGAGTGACACATCTAGTGTCGGCCTGCTGGTCATCCCCGCCTCCTCCCCGTGCTCCCGTGCTGGCCCTCCACCGGCTCCTGCTGCTTCCGCACCGGTGTCCCCGGCTCCCCTGTCGGTGTCAACGCCTTCCCCGCGTCGCCCACCCGGCTCGAGACCCGAGGCCGTGGCGGACCTGGCCCTTTCCCTGGTGTTGGTTGTGGTCCCACCCGCGGTCTCCCCGCCTCCCCCTGCCATGGACCTCTCCCTGGAGGTGACCCCGCCCTCCCGGGCCGGATGCTACTCCGCCACCTGCGCCCCCTGCTTCAGATGCTTCTCCGCCCTCTACTCCTCCTGCTCCTCTGCTCCTGGGGTGTACCGAGCTGACGACACTGCCGCCCTCCCTGTCGGCCCTGGATGCGGGCGGGGAGTCGAGGGTGGCCACTCCGGTGGTCGCTCCCCCTCCTCCTTCGCGGTCCGCGGCCTACTCACGGCATGGCCGGTCAACCTCCTCCCTGGTGCGGCCTCCCACCACAGCGCCCGGCTCGACGCTGCCCGGCCGGATGGTAGCCCCGCTCTGCACATCCCCGAGCGGGCGGAGCTCCGGGCTGCTGCCCGGAATCTGGAGCCAGGTACCCCTATTGTCCCCTCCTCTACTTCTACTTGCTCCTTTTCTGCCCTCGAGTCGGTGCCGCTTAGTCACCTAGCGGAGGGTACGACTGACTCCGCGATCATTTTCAAGGGGAGGCCGCTGTAACGCCCAAGATGCGACTATATCTCCTACGTGTCGAGGCATGACTTAGAGGCATAATCGCATTTTAGTATGATCGCAAGATGGTCATCTTTACACATTTCCATGCACAAGAACAAAGGGGAAAATACATAGTTGGCTTACAATCGCCACTTCACACAATGCATAAATAAGTCATACATTCATCCAAGTACAATCATGGTCCGGCTACGGACAAATCCAAATGAAAAGAAGTTAACCACCCACTATGCCCGATCGGCCCTTGTAGGAACCACTACCGATCGTCGGGATATGTCACATACATTCGCCCACGTTCTTCATCGAACTCCCACTTGAGTTCCTGGCCATCACCTGAATCGTACTCGGTTGTACCTGCACCTATGTTTGTAGTAAACTATGAGTCACGAGGACTCAACAATCCCATTCTCGGATATCAAAACTATCAAAGCCTTTGGGTAAGGAGAAAGTGTATAACGGGCTGCTGCAAGCACTAAGCGTGGATGAGGTGGCTAGCTTACGTATCACCAGAGCGAGAAGATAAGTGAAAGCCATCGGTCGTGAACTAATCATGATCACTAGATGATCTTTTCTACCTACGAGTCATCCATAACCCAGCCGTGTTCTCTTCCCGAACTCCCTCAAAAAGAGACCATCACGACTACTCACACGGTAGTGCACTATGTTTGAGTTTTTGTGTCAAGTTATCTACAACCGGATATTAACAAATTCCAATCTGCCACATAACTGCGGGCACGACTTTCGAAAGATCATAACCCTACAGGGGTGTCCCAACTTAGCCCATCACAAGCTCTCGCGATCAACAGAGGTAAAAACCCGATCAGACTCGGAATCCCGGTGTACAAAATATTTCGACAATGGTAAAACAAGTCCAGCAAGACCCCCCGACGTGCTGACACCCTGATAGGAGCCGCGCGTATCTCGTCTCAGCCACGATCGGATGTGCACTCCGTACAACTAAAACCAATCATCGAGTTTCCCCGTGGTGGCGCTCCAAGCGGCTCTAGTTTGGACCAACACTCATGAGGAGCACTGGACTGGGGTTGTTAATTAAGTCCTCGGGTGCTAGCCGGTCCCTATGCAAGTTTTAGTTATTAGGCAAATGGTAAAACCAAAGTTGGGCCTTGCTGGAGGATTTTATGAAGGAAATATGCCCTAGAGGCAATAATAAAGATGTTATTTGTATTTCCTTATATCATGATAAATGTCTTTTATTCATGCTAGAATTGTATTAACCGGAAACTTAGTACATGTGTGAATACATAGACAAAATAGTATATCCCTAGTATGCCTCTACTAGACTAGCTCATTGATCAAAGATGGCTATGTTTCCTAGCCATAGACATGAGTTGTCATTTGATCAATTTGGATCACATCATTAGGAGAATGATGTGATGGACTAGACCCATCCGTTAGCTTAGCACTATGATCGTTTAGTTTTACTGCTATTGCTTTCTTCATGACTTATACATGTTCCTATGACTATGAGATTATGCAACTCCCGAATACCGTAGGAACACCTTGTGTGCTATCAAACGTCACAACGTAACTGGGTGATCATAAAGATGCTCTACAGGTGTCTTCGAAAGTATTCATGGTGTTGGCATAGATCAAGACTAGGATTTGTCACTCCGAGTATCGGAGAGGTATCTCTGGGCCCTCTCGGTAATGCACATCATAATAAGCCTTGCAAGCAAAATGACTAATGAGTTAGTCACGAGATGATGTATTACGGAACGAGTAAAGAGACTTGCCGGTAACGAGATTGAACTAGGTATAGAGATACCGACGATCGAATCTCGGGCAAGTAACATACCGATGACAAAAGGAACAACGTATGTTGTTATGCGGTTTGACCGATAAAGATATTCGTAGAATATGTAGGAGCCAATATGAGCATCCAGGTTCCGCTATTGGTTATTGACCCGAGATGAGTCTCGGTCATGTCCACATAGTTCTCGAACCCGTAGGGTCCGCACGCTTAACGTTTGATGACGATCGGTATTATGAGTTTATGAGTTTTGATATACCAAAGGTAGTTCGGAGTCCCGGATGAGATCACAGACATGACGAGGAGTCTCGGAATGTCCGAGACGTAAAGATTGATATATCGGACGACTATATTCGGACACCGGAAATGTTCCGTAAAGTTTCAGAATTTACCGGAGTACCGGGGGGGGGG